>REGL01000031.1:449813-464802 GCA_004194395.1 Aurelia aurita complex sp. Pacific | reverse complement strand
CCTGTTCTTGGCATGTTTTATTTAGGCCCAACAATGTCACAAGCAACGAAACATCACATGCTCTCTCTTTGTTTGGTTGGGTGCTGGTACAATCCTTAAAGCTCTAACTCAAGATCAAGTCCAAGAACAGTGATGCCAACAATTTAATTTGCATGAGGCAAACAAAATGTGCAAAAAAATAATGTCCCAAGCAAGATTAAGGAGAAAAAATGTCTAATCAATCACAAAAGAATTGATATTCATTTTCTTCATGGATATAGACTTCATTTCCTTGCCAACCAACATTTCTAAGCCAAAAATATTTTTATTCACCCTTCATCTTGAAGAAACTAACACAACAACAGTAGTCAAATCAACAGCTTTCACCAATTTTGCCCTTGTTTGCCCTAAATGGCTCTAAATATTGCCAAGGCCTCAGCAGAAAAGTTTTTCAATAGCAGGAGGGAAGCAAGGCATCTCTCTACAGCTACCACATTGGCTGGACTTTCAGCAAATGTTTGTGGTATCTGGCTCTTGCCTTGGCATTCTTGACCACGCACAACTTTAACAGACAAATAATCACTTTTCCTGTGCCGAAGAAGCTCAAAGTTATGTTAAACTCAACTGTTATGGTAAAATTTTCAAAGCCGATGAGACACCAGAGTTGATGAAACCCTCAAAATGTATCAAAATAACTTAAGTAACGTACATTTACTTTCTAAACTGGCACAAAAGCAGCACACACAAAGTTGGATGGCTACACGGAGTCATTAAAAAAGAAAAGACCCATTTAGACCCTGTTTACATTATGCTGTTACAAAATGAATACAGCATGAAACTGTGCCGAATTGGCCTCCCGTTTACACTATGACGGCATAGTTTTCACTTGAATACGGCACAAAATGAATACGGCACAAAATGAATACGGCATGCTAACTGCCTTCGTCGCTCTACCGGCATAGTGTAAATGGCGTATACGCCATCATCTCATATCGGATTCACATTGAGGCGATAATCTGGCAAATGAGAGCATGCGCCTTGACAAATCTTCGCTCTGCGCATGGTCAAAACCTATTGTATTCATTTTTGTGCCGGTATAGTGTAAACGGTGATTCCATTTCAACAGAAAAACAGTTTCATGCCGTGGGTCTTAGGGTGAATTTTTTCCAATTTATTTGCCTTTGGAAAAATACTTGTGTTGGCAACAAAAATTGATGGGATGTTTTGATAAATGTTAGAATTTATTCTTAAAGGGGCTGTGCAAGCTAAATTTCCAAAAATCCTAAACTTTCTCCCCCTAATGCAGGCAAGCCGCAAGGTACATTGCCAATGAAGATGTTTTCTACATGTTTGATCTCCCTAGCCAGTGCAATCAGATTTTTTATGCCATCTACGATTATAAAGATACAGCTGGATTTTGAGCAACGAGTTTCAGATGTGTTTAGCCAAAACACATGAAAGGCAGCAGGCAGGCTAAAGAATTGTACACCATGTGCCTATTAGAGAGGAATTTCTCATTGAATTTGATCATTTATTGGCAAGCTGATCTTAATATTTGTTTACAAAAATCTTCTACAGCCCATTAAAGGCATTGTGTCCATAAGTAGACAACTTTGAGGGGGTATCTCGAAAACATGCGATCTTTCGTCGTTTTTTCATGTGAGCGTTGTTTCTTTCAAAGTCTTTTCTTGCAAAACGTTGTTTGTTAGTCAAACGATTGTTTCAAGTTCTTTTGAATTCATCAGCAGGGATTCAGCAATCTCGTTTTTGAAATAGTGTTCTAGAATTTTCAAAGGTCCTTGTTTTCTTCTTTTGTGTGATTGTTATCAGACAGATTGATGAACATAAAGGCATGTTTTGACAAGTTNTCTTAATATTTGTTTACAAAAATCTTCTACAGCCCATTAAAGGCATTGTGTCCATAAGTAGACAACTTTGAGGGGGTATCTCGAAAACATGCGATCTTTCGTCGTTTTTTCATGTGAGCGTTGTTTCTTTCAAAGTCTTTTCTTGCAAAACGTTGTTTGTTAGTCAAACGATTGTTTCAAGTTCTTTTGAATTCATCAGCAGGGATTCAGCAATCTCGTTTTTGAAATAGTGTTCTAGAATTTTCAAAGGTCCTTGTTTTCTTCTTTTGTGTGATTGTTATCAGACAGATTGATGAACATAAAGGCATGTTTTGACAAGTTCTTTTTAATTCGTCAGCAGGGACTCAGCAATCTCGCCTTTTGAAATGATGTTCTAGAATTTTCAATTGTCCTTGTTTTCTTCTTTTGTGTGATTGTTATCAGACAGAATAGGTTTCCTTTCCTTTCAACAACGAGGCTCTTATTTTCATGTGATCAGTTTATAACAGCCTGTCCTAAACCAATCAAATTCTCTATCTGTTACATGCATGTCAGCATCGTGTCAGCAGTTTTAACTGTTCGTGCATGCAATTTATTGATATATGGACACAGTGCCTTTAAAAAGGTTGGTATGAACTGTGAAAAGTGAAAAAAAGACAAGTTGACTCATTCAACCCATTTGAACAAGAAAAAAAATTTGATGAAACTTTCAAGTCCAAGTCGTAGGAAGATAGTCTACCTGAGAACTTCATATTTTTGGCAATATTCCCTTTGACCAAAAATATCGTAAAGAAAGGCGTCAGCAAAACATGTTTGTTGGGCTTTGGAAAAATATTAAATCCATGTGCCTTATATTTCTAGCGTGTTATTCTGATGAAAAACAGTATTAAACCCATTCTTGTTGACAGTACACTATATGCATTTCATTTCAAGTCCTGCTCCGTTGATTGAAAATTCTATTGCTGCTATGTGTGTTTATTTTTTTTTTCTTTTAGAAATGGACAAATAAGCAGAGAGTCCTAGTTTTCTGTCAACGAGGAATCAACCACAGGTATTAGACAATAGTTTTTGAATTTTTTTGTTTAATCTCTGCAGAAAGGTTTATGATCTTACTCAAAAAATTGCTTCAAAACCAAAATATTGTTTTGTAGACAACACTTCCAAGGATATTTCAAAGAGTCTACCAAAGCTTGACACAATAATCTGACTATTCTGTTCCCTACAATTATTGGTGAAAATTGTGGCAGAACTGTTTTTGTTAGATGTTTTAATTAATTTTTTACCATAATAAATTTGTAAATTTTCACTCTGTAGGGCAAGACACCTGATGCTTGACTTGAGGTCACTATTACCACATTCAAGAGCAGGTTTGACATTCTTTATTTTTGAATTTTGCAAATATTAGAGATAAGATGCATTTTGAAGGGATTTAACATTTGGGTTTTAAAGGGTATTTGACATTTCATTTGAAAATTGCTGCATAATATCAAAGAAACTATAAAGTTTCAGGAACATCTACTGTAATCAATGTGTCGTATATTTATTGATTTATCTTTTGCCAAGAGTTTCAATGTTCTGCTATATTTTCTTTTTCAGATAATAAACTAGATAGAAAAGATGAAGTGCAAGTTGTCAATGAGGTATTTATTGCATGACTTGCTAGATATCTCTCTTTTGTGCAAAAAGCTTTAAATTTTCATACACTCACAAGATCAGAGCATTGAAATTTTCAGTTGTGACCTGAAAGAGACTGTCATTTATTCAACTTTGAAAAACCCCTCATATTCTATCACATATTCTATTTCAACAGATGTGAGAATTTGGTTTCCTAAATGGTTTGAAGTTCATTTACATCAATATTTACATTATTCAATGATACAATATACCACAGTATATATCTATACAACAATACAGTATACTAACACAATGTTTCTGCAATTATGAACATTTATGGTAATATTACAATGTTGTTCAAACTTCTTTTCTCCAGGTTTGTGAACTGAAAAATTGCAACAGATGCATTTTCTTTCAAATGAGGAGGAAACAAGATTTATTTCTTTGGTAAGACTTGTCCATTGTCACTAGTTATTTTCAAGTCAATTTTGAATGCCATTGTAGGATCCAGTTTATTTTTAAGTTGTAGGGGGGGCAGTCGTAAGACATTATTTAAACTTAATAGACCTTTTAGCTATTCTGAACCTGGATCGAGCAACACTTATATACATTTTTATTTAACTCATACGCTCCGAATGTTGTATTTCTACAACATCGTTTGTACCGCTTTGTATCCCGAATGTTGTAGATCTGCAACACACATTGTTCGCCAATGTGTCGCGAATGTTGTATATCTACAACATCGTTCTGATTGGCTTAAATACCACCTTCATTGTGTTTGATTGGTTGAATAAACAATACAGTATTGTAGCCTATACAATAACGATTCAAATGATGTGCTTTGATTGGGTAGTTGTCAGTAAGAAATCTTGAGTAAATAACAGTTGATCCGGTCGCGGTCCGAAGTTTGTTTACAACTCGCGATTTTTAATGGCGGCCTAAATTTATCGCAGTCCAAAAGGTGTAATGGAAGGCCGTTATTGATGCTATATCAATAAGAAATTTAACATTAACGGTTGGAGATAGCATGAGGAGGCATTAAAGACTTCTTGAAACTGGAAGAAGCACTTGAAGTGCTAGAATCGAAAGCGAAGAGACATTGTTGTGATGGAAGGGAAGGGGAAGGAAGACGGCCTAAGCTGAAAGAGGGAGTTGGCATTCTCACTTTCGTAAAGACGTCAAAATGCGAACATTTAGGTTTGGGAAAGAAGCAAAATGGCTTGCTATTGCAATTGTGATGACAAATGAAGGCCTGGAAGTATTTTTTGAACCATCATGTGCTGAAATTGAAGAAGACCTGATCGATTACAACTTGATCTCGCATATATGGCCTAAGATTGGATGTGTGAACAAGAAGTGCCTTGATCTTCGTATTGGCCGAGCACAGAGAAATGAAGTATGACAACTCTGTTGGTTTAGTTTTTGATAGAAAGTATAACAATTCTTTAAATTCTAAAGTTTTATCAAGACAAGCTTAGCAAGACTATGATGATAATTTCTCCTGAGGTGCTATAACGATGTCGAAATTTCTTGTTTCGATTCTTTCATCGCAACTTTCAGCAAATGTAGGAATCCTTCAAGTCATGATACCGCCGTTATTTTTCGATTTTTGCAATCTTCAACTCTTGATCTTTGACTTTTGTGAATGTCATTTTGCTGAATTTCAACTGGAAACTCCTGAAAAATCAACATTTTAGCAGCGCAGTCTAAAAAACGAACATCGTGCGAAGTCCTCGCGGGATATGAGGACAGCTTTTGATCATCAGGCGGCGGGATACAAAGCAAGCAAAAGCGTTATTGTTCTCGGAGCGTATGAGTTAAGAAGTTTGATAGGGTGGCGTTAGAGCTTCCATCACTATTGTGCACATTGGAAAATTCTTCAAAAGGTAGAAAAGTATTGTTCAATTCAGACTCTTTGTTTCAGAAAAGCTACAGTAAAAGGTCTATTGTAACCTTGGATAAAGTATTTTGAAATGAAAAATGTGCATGGACCATAGCAAGCAAGATGGATCTTCTTATCCTGTGTTACAGGCCTTGTGTGCATTGACATCCCTCAACAGTGTGGATAAACTATTTACATCCTTCTATTGTGTTATTAATTTATTCTTGTACCAGATTTCAAAGCACTATTGAACTACTGCACAACGCATATGAACAAAGTAGAAGAATATAACCAAACATTGCTGTTTTCTTTTATTTATTATGTCCTTCCTTCTCTCCTGCTTTCCTCTTTAGATTTTCAACCTTTGTTACTTTATCTCTTTTCATCCATTCTTCTTTCCCCTTTCCATCTTCCTTGCCTCCTTGTTCCTTTGTTCCTTTTAATTTCATTTCTTGTCCTCCTGTGGCCTTTTCTATCCTTTGTTCTACCTTTATTAGCTTGGTATTTTTCTTTTCTTTCTTTAAGAAAAATGAGCTTTCCTCAAAGCTGCTTTGAGGCTTCATGCACTTTTTTCACCTCTTCTGACCCTCAATAAATTCTTAAGATTCTCCAAATGCAGACATAGAGATTCTTGGGAGGTATGAAAAACTGTTAGAAATTTTGGACAAACATTCTTGAGAATTCTTGAGTTTTAGGTTGGAAGACATTGTTGATATACCTAAGGCTTGTACCATATGGATCACCCATATATCAATTGATAATGTATAATTATTTCTTTTTCTTTTCAAGGATGTCATGTGTCCCACACGGTCCATCTGTTAAATTTCAAGTTGAAAATAGTAAGTACTTCATATGCAGTCTTCGTCGTTTAATGCGTGCGATCGCACGGGCACGCATTGGCACACGCATGGAGCCGATAATGCGAGCGATTCATCACACGCATGAATCAGATGTTTGACAATTATCTTTTGCCTTCTTGGAATATCCTTTTTGTTGAACTATTAGAAAAGAAATGTTTCATCACAATCTTCTTTCATGTGCGATCGTAATCGCTGTAGCTAATCTACTTCCATGTTGCCCCTGTGTTCTGTGCTGTCAGGGTGCTGTCGTAGGTTACCAAGAAGTCAAGAACTTGGGTAATTCTGATTTCCGGTTGTCCCATTGATTAAGTGCAAAAATCAATTCAAAATAGATAAAGATGATGCAAAATCATTAACGGATTAAAGAACGTGGTCATTAGGAAGACTTGCAAGTTGGAGAAGGAAGGAAAACAACGTACTGAAGCGCCTTTCTAAAGTTTGTAAGTTTGTGCCAAGGTTTATGCAGCACATTGCAAAACTATGTGCTAAGTCTATGTTACACGATGTGACATAAGCAGGAAAGTGCAAACAAATAATACAGTAGTGCTGTTATTAGTCATTTCAAGTTCTTTGTCGATATTAGATTGCAAGAAATCTCGACAATGAAGGTCGATAGAAGATTTCAGGTAGGTATGAGTGTGAATCGCACGCATGGACAAAATTATGTGTGTGGGTTGCCACACACATGCCTATTTTCTTATGACAAAGACTTCATATGGCACTCTTAATCATCTTTGTGTTCAATGAAGTCTGGAAAAATTATTAGTATTAAGCATATGTATTTCATCGTTTATTATTTATGTAAATCATTCTTAAATCTTACTGACCGTCTAGCTATCATTCCTAAATAAATGAATGAACTTTTGTCAAACATTGAGAATCAAATCAGTCAGTATTAGTTTCAAATCTTTAAATCTGTGTGAAAACATGGCTGTGCAATCCTATTCAAATGAAATTTTAGCTACTTATCTATAATTCTACCATTGGACTTTTCAAAAATCCTGAATTTTTTTAAAATTACAGCACATTTTGTGTTTTAACTCATTTGAGGATGTGAGGTCATCAATTTTCTAAATTTTTTTAAACCAGCAAGAGTGACAGACTTATGCTTGATACCATATGTACACATTGGTTTAGGTTTATTGTAAATAGTTGGTGTAAATTAGCTTTATTCTTTTAAAACTATGTAAATACCAACTGTAAATGTATATATGAATGAATGAATGAATGAATGAATGAATGAATGAATGAATTGATAAACTATGGTTTCTCTAAATTGTAAACCAGTAAGAGTGACAGATTTTTGCTTGATTCCGTATGAATACATTGATAAACTATGGTTTCTCTGAAAGTTATCTCATCTGTCGTCAAAAAGTTTAAAGGTTACAATGTTTTTAAGTTTTTTTTCAAAAGTTTCCTTGAATTCTTAAAAAAAAGACAAATTTCTGAAAATATTAAAGATTTAAGAAAAGCCCAATTGTAGAATTATAGGGAAATAGCTAAAGTTCTTTGAAGTCATTCAGTTAAAAAAATTGGTCATAGAATGTTACACCAGCCTTTTTAAAGATTTGGAACCAATGCTGAATTAGCCATTTTGAATAAATCTAAGAAAATAGCATTTAATCTGTATCACGGAACTTGTAATTGGAATGTTTTATTTCATACATAATAATCTTACAAATTCTGGAACATTTTGCGGTTCAATCGAACGTTTATGATTAAATGTTACTTTCTTTAAATTAAGTTCTGCTTTCATTGTTATCCTTTTTTATTCTAGCACACACAATGGATGAGCTAAAACTGACTGGTAATTGCTTGAAAGGTTCTCGTCCTCTACTATCTTTTGAAAAGGTAAATTTTAAATTCTTACTTCATGCTAACAACCAACTAAACATGGAAGAGAGAAATCATCAAAGCACCTCAAGTCATGCTACAGACCAGCTAAGTCATGCTACAAACCAACTAAACCTTTGATTTGTACATTACAGGAATTGCACACATTAACAGGACACAAATTATTATTAAATTAATGATAAGAATACTTGAGCCATATGAAAGACTGTAAATTTTTCTAAAAAAGAATTCATGCGCAGGAAAACCATGTTAGTATTGCATAAAATCTCTGATCAAATCAACTTTGATACAGGCCTGTACAAAAATACAAGGCTAAACTTGGCCTTGTACAGGCCAAGTTTTAGCCTTGTAGAGGGGATTATGACCTTGTTTTTTTTTTTTTTTTTTTTTTTTTTTAACCTTGGAAGAAAATTACAAGGCTATCAGTAAGATTCCAAGTTGCAACCAGTCTAACACAAGGTTTCCACAAGGCTTATACAAGGCTAATTAGCATTTTTCAAGCCATTTACAAGGTTACAGCAAGGCTATTCCAGGCTATAACAAGGTTACAAGGCCATACCTACAAGGCTTGTACATGGCTATTACATGGCCTTGTATTTTCGTACAGGGGGTCAGATGTGATGCAGAGGCTTGTTGTTAGAATTTCCTCCCTGAAGCCTTTGCTGCAAACGTCTATTGTACTTAATTTATATCATATTTAGTGTATAGTGTTTAAATTACAAGTACTTATTTTCTCGTTTTCTTAATCATGTCTCGTCATTAAATGTGATGGGGTTGTCATGCTATTTTGCTCCTTGTGGTATTCTCCCTGTAGTGTTGTATAGTTGTATGGTACTATTTTGTAGAGTAAATTGTAACATGTATTGTAAATGGACATATAAGAAACATGTTAATAGGGGCAACGTCTCCACTGCATTGCTGAAATAAAAGTATTGCGTATTTTATTATCAGAAGAATCTTGTCTGTATTTTATTCTAAAATTGCAAAAGTGGAGCATGAAGTCATCAACCAATGTTAGTCCTCATCAAGTATTTGTATAAACAGCTTCCAAGGAATACTTGGCATGCGTTTGCAAATTTTATTGATGCAAATTATTTTGCAAATTCTTCCTTTAAAAGTTCATTGCATAGGAGTAAGGTTAACTCAGCTGTAAAAATTTTTTTGACCAAAATCAATGTTTATGTTATGTTATGTTAAAATTTTCCACGTAAAGTTTTAAAAAGCTAAAGAATAGATAAAATACGATGACAATGCTCATTAAATAAATTTCGTTAAAACACCCCTAATTGTAGTGGCAGGGATAGCATTAAAAGGTCATCTTGACCTTATTTCCATAATATTCCCCTTAGAGGTGGTTGCAAAAGAAAAATAATAAAGTAAACAACAGATGTTAAAGTGATTTTGGATGGAGCCTAATTTAGTAGGGCTGAGTCGTATATATGGGAGAGGAGGCGTGTTTCAATAGAACACATATACGTTGTTTTCTTCTCTCTGTATCTTTTGGAAAAAAATTTCCTTTATCTTGTGTTTGAACGAGTTTATATTGTTTGTAGTTATTCCATTCCATGATTTTGAGTGATTTTAATAAAATCGTGTTTTTACAAGATTCCTAAGTTTCCTTTGCTTAACTGGGTATCTTTCATAGTATTAAGATGGATACCTTGCAATAGACCTTTATCTTGCAGGTAAGTGTAAGAGGCAGAGACAAATATATCAAAATCTGTAGTCTTCAATCATTTTCATTCAATGCAATTTACAGCTTTGGCTGCATGTTTCATTTCATCCAATGTATCCCTTAGATACATATGGTTCTTTTTAGTATCATGCTCATTAAAATTTGTTTAAAGCGTTGATAACTCTTTAATCTTTTTTTTGAAGGCGTTTGACAGCAATCCACAAAACAAGTTATTAAAAGAATTGTTCACACAAATATTCAGCACTCCAAATCTTCATCCAAAGAGTAAACCATTCTTCGACCATGTTTTTAATTTCTCCATTGTTGATAACAGAATCTGGTTCAGAAATTATCAGGTACTTAAATTTTGATTGGAAATTTATTTAGGTACAGAAGAGACAGGTACTTTATTTTTGATTGGAGATTTATTTTTGGCACAGTACAGAGGAGAGAGGTAGTTAAGTTTTGATTGGAAATTTATCTTTGGCATAGAAGGGATTTAGATCATTAATTCTTTAGTGGAAAGTAATTTTTGGCACAGTACATAGGAGAGAGGAAGTTAAGTTTTCATTGGAAATTTGTCTTTGGCACAGAAGGGATTTAGTTGATTAATTTTTTATTGGAAAGTAATTTTTGGCACAGTACAGAGAAGAGAGGCAGTTAAGTTTTGACAGTACAGAGGAGAGAGGTGGTTAAGTTTCGATTGGAAATTTATTTTAGTACAGGAGGGATTTAAGTAATCAAATTTTAATTCGAAAATTTTAGGCATAGAGGGGAAAAAGTAAACTCACCACACTACAGGGTTTCCCAAAAAATATTCGACGTTGTTTGTTTAGATATTTATAACACATCAACAGTCAAAGGAACTCCATGGGAACCTAATTAATTAATTAATTGTGATTGTTAAGTTTTAAATTAATGTTAGAGATTATATTCGCGGAGATCTGTTGTAAAGTCACTGAGTTATAAGCTATGAAAGATCAAGTTTGTGCAGACTCAACTTAGTTGATACAACTTTAGACAACAAGCTGATGATCTGGGAGCTTCACGGCATGGTTATAGTAAAAATGGGCCCAAAACAGCTATCCATTCTTGTGCTTCTCGCTAACATCTAAGCGAACCAAATGCTTTTTGGCTGTCGATTGATCATCTAAATACCGGGTGTCCCAGAAAAATGTATACACATTTGGTTGGGTACAGCGATGAGAGTTTTGCTTTAATCAATGACTAATCAATTTCAAAATGTTCTTCAATAATTAGATTGGACATAGATACCTCCATTGTCGATATTGGTGCTTTGAGAGCAGAACAAATAACATTTATAGTTCAAATTTGCCTCCAAACCAAAGCAAATTCCTGAAGCACATCGAAATTTAAAGTTAATACTGCGTGCACAAGATGACGGCACATTCTGAAAACGGTGAAAATATGACGGATAGGCCTCCTGTTCAAACGAAAACGCCACATTTTTGCCGGCAGATTTTGAAAACGGTGTCATGTGAACGCTAGTTCAAATTTTGCTACCTTCCCATTTTTCACCATTTTCAAAATTTGCCATCAACGTGTAAACACAGTCTAAGATTAAAGAAAAATGAAAAAACGCAAATCTCAGCAAGGATATTGCTTATTTACTTGCTGTGCTTCAAGAAGTTGCTTAGGCCAAAATGCCAACGCTCTGGTTTGGATGTGGCAGCAAATTTGAACTTTCAACATTGATATTTGAACACTCAAAGCATCAATATCGACAATTGAGGTATCTATGTTCAAGTTAACTATCTAGGAACATTTTAAAACTAATTAGTCATTGATTGAAGCTAAATACTCATCGCTGGACCCAACCAAATCTGTATTCTTTTTTCTGCACATGAGGTACTTCTTAATGTCATTCAAGAGCAGCGATGACCATGGAGCAGAGTTTGAGTGTGACTCAATTTCTCAATGAATATCATATCGTCTTCTTTTTTGGAGCTTGTCTCCAATTGTTCTGCTTCACTACTGGGACCCAGGGTGCCTACTTGCTAGCTTGAGCACTTGCAGAGTATGCCTGCAGATAGGGACCTAGTTTCCCTTTAAACGTACAACACAGGACTGCACCCTCCTTGTCTTCGCTCTAGGACATTTTTTTTTATTTTTCCCTGATGTGTTGAAATTTTTATTAGATTGTGATTTTAGGGGACTGGGACTTGATCAGAATTTTGTTTTCATTTCAGATAGTGAACCAGAACGACTTTTCATTGACAGAAATCGGTAATATTTTTGTTTTTTCATTAGTTTTTTATCCAAATGCTCAATGAGTGGTTTCCACTAGTTCCGAAGGCCCCTGTTGACCCAGCATGTTTTCCAACGATAAGTCCTTTGTATGTTTTCCCATGGGACAGGAGATGCATCTGCAGCAACAAAGAGATGCACGTTGATTAACAGCTATTTAACGGCAGTGTGTCTATGTAGGTTGCTTGATTTGAGGGAATACTTCGCAAACTTGTAGCATTTCTTTGTGTTGTCACGTGACTCATGATCAGCTTTTGTGCGAATGCGAGGTTAAGTATTGGATGACTTCACACGCAGTCGAAAGTCCAATATTTTCATGTGGTCAGTTTGAAAAAGCCCCAGTCTAAACCAATCAAAATATCCAAAAGCTACATGCATCTTTGCAATTTGTCAGCAGTTTCAAGTTTCAACGAACGAGATGTAGCTCGTATTTATATAGACCCACTGCCTTTGATTCCCAAGAGCGTGTACAACACAAAATTGATTCCCTGAGGCCATTTTCTTATCTCTAAGTTAATCTTTCAAGCATAGGGTTCAAATCTTTCAAATCTTTGAAAAGGTGGGTGAAAAATTTTATTCCATTTTTCTTTGAATTGAATGGTTTGAAAGGAACTTATGGTACTTTGCTGTAAATCTGCCGTGGAAATTTTTTGATACCTTTATTTTTTTCAAAAAGGCGGAAATTTGATTATTTTTGAAAGAACTGATGGAAAATTTTGAAAAAGTTTAAATCATCGTAAGTCCTAAAACAATAGAGGGACAATGATATAACCTTCAAGAAAATCATAGTTTATAAATGCCTACAATATGGTGAAAAGCAGAAATCGGTAGCTTTTTTGGTTTAGGATTTAGAAATTTGATGACGTCATAGCCTCAAATTTAATAAATGCTGCCATTTTGAAACTAATCAAGATATCAATAAAGTTCCACGTCAGATTACAGCAAAAAATCTTTTAATTCAAAGAAAACTGCAATAGAATTTTCCACCGACCTTTTTACAGATTTGAGACCAATGCTAATCTTTCATGCTAACATTAAAGCCACTTCCTAATTAGCTTGCCATATTTCGCCTCTTGCAACACTACCAACGCATCGATCGGTGTAAGATAACTGCCAATAAATTACAGTAATCTTTACAATAAGGTCCTACTTTACACAAAAATTGTTCTGAACCGGTAATACCGTTGTTAAACAATAGGATATTATTGTTGAATATTTTTCCCTTTGTTAAACAACTTTCTAAATCTATTGCTCCTTGATTAATGGCTTCTTCCATATTCCATATTGGAACGAAAGTGGTTTTGCATGCAGTAAAGCCCGTTGACCTAAGGGAGCTGTCATTTTTAATGACAGGGAGGGGGGTGGAAGCATTTTGAAACTTTGCCCAAAAAATTTTAGACCCCTGCATTCTAGCCATGAAAAATTTCAGACCCCATCTAATTTTCACCAAAAAATTTCAGACCCCTGACAGCACAAAATGACTTTAAAAGAACCAGAATGTCACAAAAGCATCAGACCAAACAAAGAAGAATTCAATTGAAGAAAAGAAGAAAGAACTTAACAGACAAAAAACACTGATGTCTAACTTTTTTGAGAAAATAAATAGTTCAGCTAAAATCTACAAAATTGAATTTTTTTCTAAGATATTCAAAAATTTGGCACATTTATTTTCAGACCCCAGCATAAATTCCTCCAAAAGTTTCAGACCCCAATAAATTTGCCCTAAAATTTTTCAGACCCCTCCTCATTTGCTTCCACCCGGGTCCCTGCAATTATTTATGACTGCTTCCTAAGGTTGGAAAGGTAATTTGTAGCTTATCGTCTATCACGCTTAGAACGAAGATTTTCGATCTGATTCTCATGTATTGTCAGAACACGTGGTTTAAGATCAACACTTTTCAGCAGCAGGGATGTAATATGAAAATATCAATAAACATGAAGCCCCGAAAAATTTGGATGCAAAACACAAAGGTGGAACAAGTATCGTAACATTGGAACGTAGTTTCCAAAAATGTTTTGGGTGTAAATATTGACAGAACGTTTCACATAAATTTTTTGGAGGTTTGATCAATGCCCAAAGCACGTTTTTGTTCTTTTACAATCAACAGAAACGTACCTATTATAACTTTTGCCTGTTTATAGTTATGTTCTTAAATATATGTGCGTGTTCAGTCACTATCAAGGTCCAGAAATTTAATTTTTTTACTTTAAAAAAGCGATGACTTGTTCTTGGCATGTTTATGATACCTTTTCTTACCTTTTGATAGGACTTATGATTTAGTATACTTCATATTTTCAACTTTCAGGACCAAGATTCGTTCTGAATCCAATCCGAATTTTCAGTGGTAGTTTTGGTGGATCGACAATATATGAAAATCCTCACTATGTTTCACCGAATGAGGTTTGTCCCGTTGATCTTTTTTATATTTCTCTAGGTAGCAGGTTCGACGGGGCAGGGACTTGAACCACCAACCTTCAATTTGGTAGTCAAGCGCGCTACCATTGAGGTAAAGTAAGAACCCGCAAAATAGAAACCTGATTTTTCAAAACAGCCTGTTTAGTTTCTTTTTAAAAGGTCATTAATCTTGAAACAGGCTGAAAGGTTTCTTATCACATGGTTAAGAAACCTTCAGTGATTTCAACTTAAATATTTAAACAAACCCAGAGCAAACACTATCGAACGGTATGTTCTTGTTACCTCTAAAATTACTCAACCATATCATACATACCAAGTATATAGATAGAGATGCTTTTGGATAAAATCTCTAAAAACTGTTTGGCACCTGATTTTAACAAAGATCATTAGATATGAATTTATTTGGGTTCCTCCTAGAAACCTTCCTAAAATCAGGCTGAAAAATTTCTTATATGAAGGCACCATTTCTCAAAAAATCAGCCTGAGGTTTCTTATAAAGTGGTTTCTATTTTCCGGGTTCTTACTGTATCACCGCTCCGAATAAACCATTTTAGAATAAAAAATGAAACAGTGACTTCGGAAAACAAGTTTCTG
>REGL01000031.1:430291-441804 GCA_004194395.1 Aurelia aurita complex sp. Pacific | reverse complement strand
AAGATACAGATATGTCTTATGAAATTCTCAAAATAGAATTCAAATTTAAACATCAATAAACAATACAATTTTATTAAGTGTTTCCGTTCGGTTTCGACCAAAACGATTTACCATTTGGTGTTATGTTTCCTGGAAATCTTGAAAACAATCGTTGAAACTGAAAATAAATCGATTTACTTTTTAATCACTTCTGCAGTATATTGTGCAGTTCCGTTAAATCCAATGCTGATAAATGCACCCTGTCAATGAAAATCTAAATGAATGAATCAAGCTCATTGCTTATTGCAAGGGAAATCCGAAAGGCAGTCAGATTTCCTTGTGGGCACTTGATGAAATATCAGGGCCTTTGTTAAAGAGCTGTTGTCACCCAGGGTCCTTTGCGGGTGCGCTGACATTTCAGACTTCTCTTGAACCGGCATGCATTGCGATTGTTTCTTTTGTTTTCAGTGGATTTTATGGATTTATTTATATTCAAAGAGAGTACAAAGACCAGCATGCCTTTCGCGAAGTCAGTGACTTGCTCTGCACAGCTTCCAGAATTACAGACTGTACGAAATTAAAAAACAAAGGCAAATGATGGTAAAGGCTGCTGGTCTTTGTACTCCCTTTAAATGTCTAACACACGTAATGAAAAATAAGTCCGTATCTTGGAGCTGTAGCTACGGTACGTTAGTGTTGTGCGACATCGCATTTGTTTTTATGCGATATGAAATTAGGCCACCTTTAAGCAATGCTCGTCAATTTCCTAAGAGCCTCAAAGCCTTAGGGGTGGAGAAAATCACATGGTAAGAAAAGTCAATACTCTTTGTATGTATTTGACTGAAAAGCAAGGAAGGACCCCCTTAGCTACTTGCCTTCCTAGAATCATTACATTTTAGTTGAGATGTAGGAAACAATAAGATCAGTAAAGAGGCCATTCGTTCTTTGGTCTGTAATCTTCAATACGTAGTTCTTCGGGATACACCAATTTCCCATACTTTTCTATGAAGAACAAACAGATTTGTTATTACTAAGGACTGCTTCAAGAGCACATGGAATGGGAAATAATGCAGGGGAAATCTTGTTACCTTTTATGTGTAGAGTTTTCAATATCTGAATGAGGCTTCAGAATATCAAGACTGCCTTGCCATGAAAATGTGTGTGGTTTTTGGGGTATGGTTTCTGCGAAGTCTTATGGATGTTTGGTACGATATATGAAGGTCAAAAAGGGCATACCCCTATCGTTTTCCTTGTGAAGTTGCTCTCCCGGGGTATTTTGTTCTGAAAGTTGTGATTGGAACAGTTGTAATAACGATAATGAAAGTGATGAATTCAAAATCGGCTGTTATCTAAAAATATCTCAGCTGAACCTCTTGAAAACGAGTAAACTTTGCTTAGTCCCTCAATTAGCCCCTCAATTTCTCTGTTTTTATTGTAACTGATGGCCATCTCATTTTATTAATGATAGAACTGCTCTAAGGAACGCAACGAAATTTTGTTACCATACCAGTCTAGCATTGCTTGATGAATTTTATAATTTATTTTCTATTAGCAAGTTTGTTATAAATGCTCCACCATATACAAGAGCACTCGTTCCTTGTAATCTTTGGCTCTTTTTTAAATGCTGCCATAGGCCAATTATTTCATTTCATCTCCCCATATTCTTTTCTTACTTCATAGCTGTTTTTACGCACTTGTTATCACTGCCATCTGTCTTTTTATAGCATCGAAGACAACTACGAAAGCAAGCATCATACAAGTATGTAAATCGCCAAGTAGCTCAAGAAAAGTTAGAAAAACGAAGAAGTGAAATGGAACTTCCAATCGATGAACTGGACACAGTGTTTCATACGATCACAGAGGCTGATGTTATCGCCGCTAAGAATCAAGGAAAATAAACATTAATATTATAGAGCACATCAGTTGGTCGAGGTAAGGGAGTAGACTCACTGCTAGAGCCCCTATTTTTCGCTTTGTTTTTGATAATCTGATACCAATCAGTTTCAACTAGGGACTCATAGTCCCAGTCATCACAACAACAGCAACAATAGCAAGGAAAAACCTTTCTATATTCTTATAAAACTGAATTGAACGCCATAATTACGACTATGTAATCTAATCAAGGGAGCCATGATATAACAGCTCAAATCATGGATTTAAAGGGAATCTAAGCATATATAAGCCTTAGATAAAAATAGTCGTATGAGGACAGTGGACTTTGACACCCGTCGAACCATATTTGGATAACTGATCAACGTCAAAAGGAAATACTGATATCTGATAGGCTAGAATTTGACCGCAAGTGGCTTGAGCCACTGTTATATGCTTGCATTCCTTTTAAGTTAGACGAATCCCCTGGACTTTCAGGGGACTAATAACAGCACAGCATTTCAATATGTTACTATGGAATGTTTAAGCATCCAATCGCTGAACAGGACCAGCTTAAAAAAGAGTCGATTCTTCTAACATATCTCAAGCTTAAATCTTAGAGACATATATTTCGAAAAAATCTTCTAGAGAATCAAAGTCAACTCTTCATAGCTAATAGGTCCTGAGGTTCAGCTTTAATTTCATGAGTTCCTAGTTGAAGTAGAATGCAATTACATTATCAAGAAAATGAAGCAAAACATTGGGACTTGCGTAATGATGCTAGTAAGGGAGTATTAAAAATATGTTGCTGTCGTGTAACGGGCTAGTCTTTACTGTAAAGTATCATCACAGAAGACATCGCTAAAGCATCGTGAAACAAATGTGCTCAAAAGCACCAACAGACAATTACGGAAAAGATGAAGTCGAGGGGCATTTTTCCAAACTTCGTCACGTTTGTAATTAGAACCAGTTATGGTTCGATTTCGATTGAGATTCTACAATGGAACGCAAATAGTTATGGGAACATGCTCCTTGCTGCCACAGCCTAAGTTACCGTCTATTAAGCGAATATGATTGGAAGATATTTTGATTATCATTATTAAACATGCTCAAATTTTTGCTTCATGCAGCTAAATTCTCACGTTTCATTGTGTTCAAGTTCAAGTTTTTATGACGGAGCGTTTGTACCTTGGTTTGCACACGGTCAAAAATGTTTCTTGACTTTTTGGTCCAATCGTATGACATTGTTTGACGATGTTTTGTATGGTGAGACTTGTAACGACTAGCCTATAAAAAAGGTTTCTGAAATGTATCTAAAGCTAACGTAAACTTCTAATGCTATAAACGTTATTTTCTCTTCGTTCCTGCAACGTTAGTTGTTAACAGCAAAAACATAATATAAGTAAAAGCAAAACGGTGCGAGATAACAAGGACAGATAATGTTACAATAGGATCCGCTACTTTTTATTGACACCTAGATACAAAGCGATTTGTGATTGCAGACAAAGGGAATTCAATGCCCGGTTGGTCAAATCATAAACAAAAACAAAGCAAGCCGCAAAAATTGCCCTGAAACCCAGGTTGCTAGCTCACTCGTTGTGCATTCCAGAAATGGTTTTTAAGAGCAAATCTTAACACTTGTCGAAAAAAGAAGGATACATCTCAACTTCTGCCTCGGGCATTTTATATATTTTATGCAGGAGCCAACTGGGAGGGGATCCAATGATCGTGCTTTTTAGGTGCAATTAAAACACTCACTGTTCAGCTTCTGAACCAAACAACTAAAATACCCGAGGTAGAAGTTTAGATATATCCTTCCTCTTTGGATTTATGCTAATGTTTGTTCTTAAAATTCATTTCTGGAATGCACAATTAGCGAGCTAGCTACCTGGGTTTCAGAGGAACTTTTGCGGCTTGGTTTGTTTTTGTTTATGCCTTGACCGACCAGGCATAGAATTCCCTTTGTCTGCCATCGCTATTCGCTTTGTAATTAGGTGTCAACCAAAAGTAGCGAATCCTATTGTAACTTTATCTGTCCTTGGTGTGCGAGATGGATTAGAATAAATATCTTCTTTGATATTTTGGATGCAAATGCTTTCGCTATCATTTTCATATAAGAAGACTTTCGAGTTTTGTTTCGATTAGTATCCACATGGTGTAAGTTTGCCCCATTTGTGTGGCTACTGTGGAGGAGTTTTAACTTCAATTGCCTCATTTTGATGCAGATGCATAGGATAGACTAACTACCTCAGTCCCAGTTTCCGCTTCATTCCTTGAATTGGATGACGGCACTACGCTTCAACTGGTTATAGTGATTATCAGTTTATCAAGGAGCGCAACAGGGGTAGGTCCGATGTTTTTGGGTTAGAATGTTGCCAAAAGCGATACTTTAATTGTGGCCATGATTCTTTTTTGGCATCAAATATAGCCAAGATGATATTTTTGAGTTCTTTAGAGGCAATTCCTACCCTCAGTTTGCATTGTTTCGGGATATTTTATGTTCGTTGACAGATGTCATGGTATAAAATGAGCTGATATTTTTGGGTTTGCAATGAGGCTAAAACTGATGTTCTTAGGTTTCCTGAAAATTTCTCGGACTGACCTCCCCCCCGTATGCGCATGTGCTGAGTGCCCCCCTGGGTGCAAACTTTAAGCTGAAGCCGATCCTGCGCAACCGTATTAAGACGGGACAAATTGAAGTCACAGCCCTTAGCAGCCGTGCAAGTGGGGCACAATTTTTGAAATACACTGTGATAAGCCGATATATCTTTACACCAGTCAAATGGACTTTTGAACACAGTTTTTGATTACACGATTACATTAAGACTGGAAACATGAATCTTTCAGAATTCTACACTTGCCTCGCATTTGCTAGCTTCTTGATGCAGCTAGTTATACAGTAGCGAGTTGGTGTGTGATTCAAACAGGAAACTAAATTTACAACCCTAAAAGATGTATTTTGCAAATTCAATATTGTATCGTACGATGATCCTAACTAAGAAATGTGATACCTGCATAGAGGATTTTAATTAAAAGTGAGGACTAGTGGTATATGATCTTTGACTGAAGAAATGCTGACGACGCCCACTTTCGTTAGGTCAAAATACGCACAGAAATTCTCCAGATAATTTCAGCATTTGCTGGGAGCTCTTTGAAGTCTTATGCAAGATAAAAGGTCATACTTAGGAAATATTCGTGGTGTTAATGTAGTTACGTAGGTTGTTGTAGAATGGAAGTTTCGTGGGTCGGAGAGAAACGGCCTACACAAGCAATCAGTTCATCTCACCGGTTTCCTCTTTGCCATCGAAATCAGATTTATTTCGGGTAGGTAATTAGCCCAAATGTCATCGAGATAACGGCCGAGACGTCGAACGACAGCTAGAAGTTCATTTACAGCTTTTATGGGGCGAACCACTGGCAGACGTGAGGCCCTCCTAGCCTGGCGGCTCATCTCAAACAAAAAAACTTAAGACGTACCATTTCAAAATTTGAACTGACCCACCTCGTGTGCTGAAGGCTTCTTTCTACAGCTACACTAAGATACGCCTAACAACCCCTACAACTAACGTGGCAATGGCAATCAAGGGTTCAAAAATCTCAATCAACATAACGGGGAGTTACCAACAAAGAACAGAACAGCGAATAAAGCTAAAAGTCATGATGCCTCCCAAGGAGGTCAAGGCCCCCTTGCTTTCCATTTATTCCCTGTTGGGTGAATTGGACATCGATGTGCTTTCTAGAAATACAATTTTCACAATTTGTCTCTTGGCGTTCGCTAGACCAATATTGTCAAAAATGATACCCTTGGCTAGACTATGAAAGGCTACACAATGTTAAACAAAAATACAAAGGAAATTAACTAAGCTAAAATAAATATTGGCTACGAATATACAATGAAACCGAAAACAAATTCTCCTTAAAGATTCCAAAAAGGGTTCTGTTTGCGACGGTATTAATTATGTGTCTTTAAGTTTTCATGAATCCCGCTTGGTTTCCAATTCATAAACATTTATCAATCATCTTTCTTGACGTTTATGCGGCTTTATTGACGATAATTTTGTCCACAATCTTAATTTTCTGTTTGTCGCTACTGTTTCCTAAAACAAAATTGGCCACAAAATCTAATCGCCTTCGCCGTCCTTTGTTAATTTCGCGAAAAGAATGTCAAAACATTCAGGCTAAGAATAATTTTGCGTTTTTGATCCATGAGAAAATTTGATTTCGGGTGCAGTTCTGAGATAAGGGTATTTAGAGCTGGTAACCCTTTCAGTTTGTTTGTCCACTTATTTTATATCGATTATTTGAAGGCTTGATTTTGAGGGTGAGGCGACTTGGGGCATATTGAGAGAAACGTCTATAGGTCAGAACTGCTGTGACTTAGTTTTGTGTTAGTTTAAGCTATGTTAGTAGGAGTTACATCTCTCAAACTTTAGAACTTGAAAACTGGAAGGTCAAAAATGGCCACGATGATAACATCAATTTGACGCCAAAGACTCATTTATTCCTTAATCTGAAGTTAACCATCAAACTATTTTGCAGTAAACAGTCTGCCTACTTATTGATAACAGAAGCTGTTAAAAAAAGTCTAAAAAGTTAAAGAAATAAGATTTTGCAGAGATTAAGCCACTAAGAAGATTCGTATTGGAAAGACCAGCGAACCAGTTCAAAATGTTTGTTATTTCCATCCCATGGCAGGCCTAATTTCCCTTCATCCGATACGACGAAATATTTATCCTTTATTGCTGATGGATGATTGCTATACAAGATTTGCAGATATTTGTTTGAAATGAAGTCATCTTNACCAACAAAGATCAGAACAGCGAATAAAGCTAAAAGGCATGATGCCTCCCAAGGAGGTTAAAGCGCCCTTCCTTTCCATTTATTCCCTGTTGGGTGAATCCACCTTTTCAAGATAAGAAGTGCGAAAGCGGAAGTATTTTGCTATTTGAGATTTTGCATTTTTGAGGCTAAAATCTTGTTCTGCGTACAATGTTTAGCAAGGAAGCAAATTTTCACATTCATACATGTCTTTGTTTCGAAATTATGACAATTTTGAGAATTTAAAGTCATAAGGGCTTTGACCGTGAAATCAAAAGTTTGGACAAATTTTGTCTTGTCCAAACTTTTGATTTCACGGTCAAAGCCCTTATGAATTCAAATTCTTTATATCGCCATAATTTCAAAATAAAGACAGATATGAATGTGAAAATTTTTCTCAACACTAAACTTTGTACGCAGAATAAGATTTTAGCCTAAAAAATGCAAAAGCTCAAACAACAAAATACTTCCGCTTTCGCGCCTCTTATCTTGAAAAGGTGGATTGGACATCGGTGTGCTTTCTAAAAATAAAATTTTTCACCATTTTTTCCCGTTGCTCCCAGACCCTTTTCAGCAATGTTTCCTGGTTCTCAACTAACATTCAGTGCAGTGCATCCAACAACGTTGGTTTTGGCTGTGAAATTACCTTTTCATCCACATGAATATTCCCTGGTGGTTTAAAAACAAAAACCAGTTGACCGGACACGCTGCAGAATTCAAAAAGAGTTCTGTTGGCGACATTATGAATTGCCTCGCCTTACCCCCACGTATACGTGGTGATGATGTATTGATAACCCTTTTTGAGGCATCGCAACTGAAAATTAGTCAAACGGGGGCTTTGACTATCAACACGTTGCGAGGAGAAATTTAAAAACAGTCCGCTCTTTGTTCTGCTGGATGTTCAATTTTAGTATCCCTGGTAACAGGTCTTAAAAGCGCTCTGATTTTTTCTTCGAGAGAGCCATTCGGTGAAAGTAGAAACAGATCCTACGTTTTAGCGCTCGACTTTTTCTGCGGCAACTTTATGGCGAACGACAACCGCGCATGTGCAAACGCGGAAAAGTCGGATCTCTCGACTTTTTTCCGCCTGGTGGAGATTCTCATTTCATTTCATTTTTATTTATTTAGGCACGGTAGCCCCGTCAATCCATAAGAACTGCTTTTCAGGGGGCCGTGGCAAAACATTTACTAATTTAAAAGATCACTATATAATAATTAACAAAAGAAGAATTCTCGTTATGGCTAGTTTTTTATTCTTCTCTTAAAAGTGGCAAGGGAGGGTGCCTGTTTAGCATCAGGTTCAAGTTGATTCCAAAGCTTAGGTCCACGAAAAGATATAGCCCTCTGCCCATTGTTAGTTTTTCGTAATGGTAACGAGAGATCAGTTTCGGTGTTTCTCAGTTTTCTGACATTTCGAGTAGAATTTTTTTCGAACAAATCTGAAAGGTACTCCGGTAATTCTCCTTAAAGATTCCAAAAAGGGTTCTGTTTGCGACAGTATTAATTATGTGTCATTAAGTTTTCATGAATCTCGCTTGATTTCTAATTCATAAACATTTATCAATCATCTTCCTTGACGTTTATGCGGCTGTATTGAAGATAATTTTGTCCACAATCTTAATTTTCTGTTTGTCGCTACTGTTTCCTAAAACAAAATTGGCCACAAAATCTAACCGCCTCCACCGTCCTTTGTTAATTTCGCGAAAAGAATGTCAAAACATTCAGGCTGAGAATAATTTTGCATTTTTGATCCATGAGAAAATTTGATTTTGGGTGCAGTTCTGAGATAAGGGTATTTAGAGCTGGTGACCCTTTCAGTGGCTTGATTTTGAGGGTGGGGCAACTTGGCGCATATTGAGAGAAACGTCTGTAGGTCAGAACTGCTGTGACTTAGTTTTGTGTAAGTTTAAATTAAGCTATGTTAGTAGGAGTTACATCTCTCAAACTTTAGAACTGGAAAACTGGAAGATCAAAAATGGCCACGATGATAACATCAATTTGACGCCAAAGACTTATTTATTCCTTAATCTGAAGTTAACCATCAAACTATTCTGAAGTAAACAGTCTGCCTACTTACTGATAACAGAAGCTGTTAAAAAAACTCTAAAAAGTTAAAGAAATAAGATTTTGCAGAGGTTAAGCCACTAAGAAGATTCGTATTGGAAAGACCAGCTAACCAGTTCAAAATTTTTTGTATTTCCATCCCATGGCAGGCCTAATTTCCCGTCATCTGATACGACGAAATATTTATCCTTTTATTGCTGATGGATGATTGCTATAAAAGATTTGCAGATATTTGTTTGAAGTGAAGTCATCTTCTGTAGTAACCACGATGTAACCGAATGATGTCACCGTTGGTTATTCAATATTCCACAGGCGGTTCATAACTTTCGAGAACGAGAGAAATATGATAATAATAATCAGCACCATCATCATTTTCGTCGTCATCAACATCATCATCATCATCATCTACGGACATTGTCGATATCGAATCAAAATCAAATGTAACGTAGAATCTTTTAAAATGAACAAAGAACAAAAAAACACCAAAAACAATTTTTTAAAGAAGGCCAAGTATACTGTAGGTTCGTTCAGCACTTTGTCATGTACTGTAAAATAAGCGATCTAACATTATAGTTGGTGGTTGATGTCCCTTGTGAGTCTACACGTATTTTTTTTATAAGAAACTAAGAAATTGGGCCAGTACTGAAAGTTTCTTAGAATTATCAGATTTTGAGTACTCAGAGTTTCTTATGAGTTTCTTAGAGGTTCCATAACAATCTTCATGTTCACTACCTACCTGTGCCCTTCTGAACATTTCAAAACAACGTTTTTTAAGCCTTTTCCAATATTTAGACATTACTCAAGTACCTTTCGATGAATATGATGCAGGAAGCAAGTGAAAGTAAAGAAAAATATGCCAAAGATTTCTTCTATCAAAGATAATAGTTTCTTAACTTATATTCTCCCAGTACTGGAGTTTCTTAATTTTTTGGCGATCTGAGAGTTGAGTTTCTTATGGGCAGTTTCTTAGTAAAAAAAATACGTGTATGTTTACAATATTAAGCTAGTAGCCAATGTCTGCCGCAGCTTTTATCATGAAGGTCACTAACATCCACCGGGTTTTTAGTTATCCCCACTTCCCTCTCATGTTAGTTATCCCCTTTATTTGCGACAAAATCATATGAGTTGACTGTTGGTGCTCTGTCCCGGCGATGATGCTTATTGTTGTTTAACCATTGCAAATACCAGATTTCCTCGTCTCGTGCCCTCTCTCGTCTTCGGCCTGTTTTCATGTAAAACTCAGTCATAAAAATCGCTAGAAAAACCATGATTCCCAGAATCCTTACCAAGTTGTTCGATTTTTTCAGTCTCGCTTTAACTAAAGTACAGTTCTACTCGAAATTACAGGACAGCATCGTATATGAATGATTAATAGGGTAGTGTCACCTGTTAATGATTTCATTAGAGGGGAGTAAGACTCTATTTTGGACTATGGGTCGATGAATTCACAACAGATCGCTGAACTACTTTGGTCACCCTATTATGGTCCCATTATGGTATCAGTGCATACATAGGGCTCAAATCTTTAAAAAGGTCGGTGTAAAATTCTATTGCAGTTTTCTTTGAAATAAATGGGTTGGAAGGAACTTAGGGTTTTTTGCTGTAAGTCTGCTGTGACAATTTATTGATATCTTGATTGGTTTCAATATGGCGGCATGTATTAAATTTGAGGCTATGACGTCATCAAATTTCTAAATCCTAAACTACAAACGCTACAGATTTCTGCTTGCCACCATATTGTAGACCTCCATAAACTATGGTTTTCTTGAAGGTTATGTAATGTTTCCTCTATTAGTTTAGGATTTACGATGATTCAAATGTTTTTATTATTTTTCCATGAATTTTTCAAAATAGTTAAATTGCCGCCATTTTGAGAAAAATCAAGATATCAAAAAATTTCCATTGCAGATTTACAGCAAAGTACCACAAATTCCTTTCAAGACATCCAATTAAAAGAAAACTGCAATAGAATTTTACACCAACCTTTTTAAAGAGTTGAAAGATTTGAGCCCAATGGTACCACTACAGTTGTCGGAATAAGGAACTACATTTTTGAGCAGCAAGAATGATTACTCAGGCTTCACACAGTTGTAATATGTTATTTCAGGATTCAGACTCGGGACCTCAAAACCGCTGGGAACATCAACATTTTTACATCTGTTGGAAACCAGGATCGCCTCAGCTGACAAGCTGCGTTGCAGACTTCGCACGAGAATCGTACGATCATGGAAGCACTGTGAAATCGTACGATTCATGCCATCCCTTGAATAACCATCAAATTCATTGACACCATGCATTTATTAATGAGAGGCCCTGCAAATGCGATTGTTATTATTTGAACATCTGACAAACATCATACCTCGTTTTGAATAACTACACCTGCCTGTTTTCTTGACATGAATGAGAGGCCAGGCTACCTGCGAAAGCAAATTTCGAAGTTTCTGGAAATTGCCTTGTGTCACCAAAAGTTATTTGATTTGCGTTTCGATGTGTAAATTACTCAAAGGGCGTACGTACGTTTATTTTCAACAAAACTCCTTCTGTTTGAACCAAAAATCCAAGGAAATCTCTAAAAATTTACTCTGATCTCGTATGCATTACCCATGGTATTACCGCCCATAAGCGTATTTGTTGGGGAGATGAGATACGGTTTGTCCGAGGAAACTTGTGTGTCCCCCTTGCAGTAGGTTAATGCTCATGCGCCCGTCAGAGTTCCAACCCAAAACGCTACTGCGCATGAACATTAACTTTCTGCAAAGGGGGACACATACGTTTCCTCGGAC
>REGL01000031.1:392094-416438 GCA_004194395.1 Aurelia aurita complex sp. Pacific | reverse complement strand
TTACACATTCCTGTTACTTTCCTGCACTGTAAAATGTTGATACCCTCTGAATCCTCACTGCTTTGTACTCTGTTGCTCACGTTGGTAATGTTTTCGTCATTTCATTGGGTTGGAGAAGTTTGGAAATTTTCAGTGGAGATCTCCTGAACAAGTTATCTCGAAGTTTACTTCACAGACGAAGGACACACACTACTTCATGCAGCATACACGGAATTCAACTCAATCATATCTAAACCACATCGAGACTGGGGGGCATGCAAGACCTAATTCTTTGAAAGAAGAGGGGGAATAGGGATGTTATTGCGTAACTATGGGCGTTGCTAAGGAGAAAAACTGGACTGTTGTGTACATTTGTGCTATTTTCTGGTATTTATAGTTCTATAAGGCAATTTACCATCCCAGAATCAAATTCTTCAATGTCGAAAGTATAAAAATACACCAAGAAACATTTTTCGATTTTTTGTGAAAAAATCTAAATTAATTACCGTACGACCACCTTAATCCCATCTGTTCTTCTTTGTTGTTTTGTTTCCGTGCTGCACCAGCAAGTTGAATTATGACACGTAACAGGGAAAACAGGGATAGGTTCAGTACTTGCAGAGTTTCCGAAGGAGAATTTCTGAAAGTGGAACCGGATTCATTTCTTCATGAAAGTCATCACCCTAAACACAGTTGTACTGTAGGCCTATGTGTCGGAAACATGGCACAGTGACTTCTCAAAGCAACATTCATTGTAGCATACACCGAGGGGCAAATCACTCATTCGGAAAAGCGTACGAGATTTTTTAGAACAAAAGGATTTTTACAGATTTTTGATGGATCTTTCTTGAAAACAAAAGGATTTTTGCCAACAGTGTACGAGATTTTTTAGGAGTGAATTGCCCCTCGGCATACACTGCCCCCTTAAAAAAGCCTTCCATTCATTCCTCTTTGAAAATCCCAAAAAAATCCTTTTAAAATAGATTTTTCCTGGAATATTGTACGCTTATTTGAAGGAGTTACACTCCCCTTGCAAAACTGCTTCACTGGAATTTTTATGGAGTTTTCAGCAGTGGGTGGGGCTAATGTGGGGCTCTTTGAGCTAAAAGTTTCAATAGGAATTTGTTCACATGCATTTTTACAAGAAACTAAAAATTTGACCCAATACTGAAAGTTTCTTGAAATTCCCACTTTTCAAGTACTCAACAGTTTCATGAAAGTTTCTCAGGGATGGGAGTTTCTTCAAATTCTTTATGTTTACATTCAGTGCCCATGTGACCATAAGGAAATTTTATGAACCCATCTGCTGTCTTTACATCACTCAACTACCAGTATTCAAGCTTTTTCTGATTTGGGAGACGAGTGACTTGTAAAGAGTTCCTTGCCAAAAATATGAATGTTTTATTGGTATTTCGAATAAGAATTCTAAAATCAAAAGAAATCCTACCAAAAATAGTCATAAAATTCCTTGAAGGTTGGTGAATGTCGGGGAAAGTCCACTTCACAAATCTTGGTCATTTAATGGAAACAATAGAATTTTTACTTTGTGATGGCTGTATGGATTTCCTTAACACCAAGCTCATCCCATCAAATCCTGCACGCCATTTGTCTAATCTCAGAATTTTAACTATAACCCTTTGCATGTTTGAGAAGGCTATACCCAGCTCTAGACTTTGATAATGATTAATGAGTCATGCGTCAGGGAATTTCAATGTAAGATGTTTTTTGCACCTGCGTGTATTCATTGTGAGAACAATTCTGCAAAGCTCGTCTGCATTATCACTTGAAATGGGAGTAAAAAAGCATTGCAATGCCATGGCAAGAAACAAGCAACTTTCTACAGCCATAAAAGAGCCAATGTTATGTAAATCACAATAACAGACCTCGATGATAATCGATGAAACTTTTTCCAAAGAACAGACCTCTTAGTCATTAGATTAGACATTATTTTATTCCTCAAATGTTGCACTAGGTTGTAGAAGTGCACCAAGAACAATGAATATTTGCCAAAGTTTTCAAAATCTTCTCTGCAGATTTTTCTGATGGTCGTATCAAATTAAAAGACAGGGCAGGTGCGTACATTGGTTTGTAAGCGTGTGGTGCCAAAATGCTCCTGTGTGATAACCAGAGGTGGAAAAAGTGCATGAAGCTGTGAAGCATAGCTTTGCAGGAAAGCTCATTTTGACTTGAAGGAAGAAAACAAGATCAAACTGAATAAAGGAAGAAAAAAGGATAGGAACAAAGGAGGGAAAGGGAGAAATAAAAGGAACGGAAGAGAGGAACAAAGAGATATGTATTTATGTGTGTATGAGATGAGGAAGAGCGAAACATGGAAAGGGGAAAGAACACACAAGAGGGAATAAAGGTTGAAAATGCAGCGAGGAAAGCAGGAAAGTAGGAAGGATAGAGCAAAAGAAAAAGGCAATGTTTGGTTGTATTCTTTTGCTACAAATTTGTATTGTGCATCAACAGTTCTTTGAAATCTGGCACAAGAAGGATGAATAGAATAAAGCAATAGAAGGAAGAATATTAGATTCAGGTCGATATTTTTTCCACCACTGGTGATAACAGTAATACAGTACTTGGTCTATAACAGAGATTGCTTTACCCGTTTGATTTGCAAAGCTGTATCAATGAGGTTGTGTTGGGGTTGAATTTCCTAGTCCAATTTAGCCTCGTTTTCCACCAAACATAATGCTTTCCGTGCTCTTTGTTTTTGTTTGACCTACAGGAATTTACCCCCACAACAAAATGGATATATCTTTTGTCTTCATCTGGTGTCCATTATCAATCAGAGAGTAATAAATTTATCATAGCCAATAACTCCTATTGTAATTCACTTAAAAACCAGTACACCGATTTGTAACGCAACTCGATTCTATGAACTGACAAAGGTAGCATCAAAAACACTGAATGAAATTCTCAGAAAAATTTTGCAACCACACTTGTGACTTTTATGAGACGTGATTTTGGAGTGATTTAGCCTTGTCCAGTCAACTACCAACTGTCTTTTAATTAATCTAAGGTAAATCACAAGCCTGAGGAAGTTTAGGTTTCGTGTGAAGATTGGTGTTCAATCATGTTCTCATTTTTGCAGCAAAGAAGGGATGCTCAAGTTCAGAGTTCAAATGCAAGAATGATCGATGCATACCAAAAGAGTGGACGTGCGATAAAGCTGATGACTGTGGAGACAATAGTGATGAAAGCACTACTGATGGGCCAAGATGCTGTAAGTACACTATAGATCCTGTAAGGCTCTCTGTCAACAAGGGTGCCACTCTTTAATATGCAGTTTTTCCTTAGACACTCTGTGTGCAAAAATAGAAGTCGCTAAACTTGGCCTCCTGCAGGCAAAGTTTTAGCCTTGTAGCGGGAATTATGACCTTGTTATGACTTTGTACTAACCTTTGAAGAAAATTACAAGGCTATCAGTAAGATTCCAAGTGGCAACCAGTCTAACACAAGGTTTCCACGAGGCTAATCAGCATTTTTCAAGTCATTTACAGGGTTACAGCAAGGCTTTTGTAGGCTAGAACAAGGTTACAAGGCCATAACTACAAGGCTTGTACATCTATCACATGGCCTTGTATTTTTGTACAGCTCTCAACAGACTTTGAAGGAGGGCCTTCTCAGGGAAATCCCGAATATTTTCAGAAGAAAATGTGGCTGATTTCAGCAAGGAAATTTTTTTAAATTTATTCAACATGTTGGATAGTTAATAAGGTTTAACAAATGATACAGTTAGTTTGGGGACAGCGGCCTCCATGCATTTTTCTGATTCACCAGGCTTAACTATAGATGTAACAAAATTTATTTGACAACAGTGTTCTAAAAGTTATTGAGTTCGTTTTGCTATGAAAATGAAACATTGACGCAATGATTTCACTGAAACCAAACAAAGAGGAATTTAATTTATGGCCACCAATATCGCTTGGGGGGGGGGACATAATTCATTCAGCAGCAGTATCAGCTGCTACAAACTAGAGAAGACAAAAGAAGAACTTAGGGCAGAGCCCAAAGGAAAGTGCCTCTCACATGTACCCATTTTGCCTTCAGAAAACACTTCCCTTTTATCCTAAAAACGAAAAGACCAGCCAATACCTCTCTCCCTTCTCTGTGGCTGGGTTAATTGGGCCCTTCCCCCATATGGTTCCTCCATGCATTTATTCAAATGTGTTCATCAATATTGAGAAAATGCTTGTGACAAACTCTGTTAATCAATTTCTTACAGCTGCCTCAGCCACATGCCCACCAACAGATTTTCAATGCAATGTCACAAAATCCTGCATTAGAAAGATCTTTGTCTGTGATGGAAGGAAAGATTGTGGAAAAGGTGATGAGTCAGATGAAGCAGGTTGTGGTAAGTTCTGTTTCAAATAATATTTGATAGAAATGCCCAATGCTTGTCATGTGTGATTTTTATCCAAAGGTAACAGTAATTCATATAATAGTCGGTTTGTTTCAGCATGGTAAATATTAGAGAATTACACACTACAATACTTCTGTTGCAGGAAGTTATTCAGCCAGAGTCCCTATTCTTTCCAAGCCCCATGAGGGTTAGCTGTTTGACCTGTTATGTTCGTCTCTTTGAGAGAAATTTTAAATTTTAGCAATGCCGGTCCTGAAAGGTGACTTTTGGGGGGGGAAGTTGTATATTTGCAGAATCAGTAATGCTCAGTAATGTAGTTGATGTCAGTTGATTTACAGTATGAAGCCAGTTTATACAGATATGATGTAGTAGCCAGTAAACAGTATTTTATTCACTTAAAACTGACATGTATGTGAAATGTTTTTGATTATGTAAAATATTTTAAAAGTTAAACAGAACTCTAAAAAAATGTAAAATTTTCAGAAAATCTTAAATCTTTGTGGTAAGAACTTGTGCGTTATATACCTTTTTAGGGGTTTGGATATTCAGTGTATATCTGTATATTTGTAAATCACCTTACAGTATGTTCGCAAGATTTTGTATATAAACAAAGCAATTTGTTTTTTATAATTTTATTCCCCCTTGCATTTAGGTTGTTTAAAATGGGACCCAACCAACTAACAACACAATGATTTGTTTATAACAGCACATTACAACTACCTTTTTCTTTTCACTGAAAATTTAACTCTTCAATTATCAAGCTTGAAGTTAACATAGAACAACATTAAATTTGCACCTTCCCTCTCTTAAATCTGTCTTAAATTAAACACCATATTTACACTGGAGAGTCATTCTTCTTGCTAATGGAATGTTTACACATATGCACAAACATCCAAACTTCTTATAACCATTCATGATGAAAATTTGCTTCCTGTAAAATGCAAGTTTACAAGATTTTGCAAAGCTTTTGGTTCTGCGTTTTTCCTTCTTCCGTCATTCATTCCTGGTTAGATGCCAGACTGGATGGCTCTCCCATCTGAAGGGTAAGTGAGAATATTTTCAGCACTTTATCAGCTGTTTTTTCATGAAGTAACTAGTTACTTTTACTGTATAGATGTGGATATAAAGACATCATGCATGTGTATAAGAGCATGTCCTTATGCCCAAGTATAAGGGCAGTGCCCTTGTATACAACTCTCTGTAGGTTATAGGCTAAATTTACAGCTTTGCTCTGCATTAAATTAGGTTTTATCATGCTGTTATTTTGTCTCAGTTGTCTTTACAGTTACAGTATGTTTGTTTTGGTAACTTTGTCTTTTTAACTTTATTTTCCATACATAACATTTAAGCACATAATGACAGGAAATTTTATTCACCCCCAAAGCCAAAGTTGAAAAGAGCAAATGCAGTGAAAATGAATTTGAATGCAGAGATCTTAGCTGTATATCCAAGCTTTGGCGATGTAATGGTGAGAATGACTGCTCAGATGGGTCAGATGAAATTGGATGTGGTATGAAAATTTGACTTTTACAATTGCTAAGATTCTAAACCCAGGTACTGTAGTTGCCAACACTGCCCTGGACTATTTTTTCAGTATTCCTACCCAGCATCTGAAGGTAGTTTTCGGCCACTGAGAAGCTAAATTTTCAACGTAGTGTCCTGGTCCTTCCACTTAATGTGACCTAGACCATGTGATTCCTTTAGCCTGGACTTAGAGAGATTCAGCGACTCTGGTTGCTCTGCATAGCAGGTTGGGCAGGGACTTGAACCATCAACCCTAAGATTGACAGCTTAGCATGCTGCCTCTCAGTCATCCTAGCTCCCAGCTATTTTGCTAATAGATCAAGTTGCTGCTTAGAGGAGGAAAACGTGGCAATTGTGGCAAGGATGTACATGTTTTACAGCAGCTTTAATCTGTAATGTTTATGTAGATTTCTCTGCAAAAATGGCATGTACAGTAAAATCTTGATATGATAAAGAGAGTATTCAGCAGTAAATATGTTAATTTAAAGTAAAAAAGGAAACACTTTCATGGTGTCATTGCTCTGGAAGTAATGACTGCAGTTCTTTGTCGACAAGGGGCTCACAAACATTTCAAGGAAATTGGAGGGAAAAGGAAAGGTTCAGGATAGTATTGAAAAGCATCAGTTATGAAAAAATCTTGCCGGCTGAGTTGGGGTTGGGATTTCTCTAGACTATTTGATTCCTTCATGTTCTTTCCGTTATTTCTTATTTCTTGAAAATTTATATTAATTTGTATTACCTTTGTTATCATCTCTTTTTCTTTCAGTGAAAATTGCATGTCCATATAGTCACCAATATCGCTGTGGCTATAGGGGAAGGTGCATTTACAAATCATGGACTTGCAATGGTTTCCCAAACTGTATGGATGGAGATGATGAGAGTGATGCCTTATGTAGTAGGTTTCTTACTGATGTACATTGTGTGTTTTGTGTGGAATTAGTTGGAATGAAGTATTTGCTTGGAAGTGGCCTTGCAGGCTTTCTGTGTGGGGCTTTTTACCTCAGCTGATCTTCTAGATCTTCTGGATCTTCATGCCGAAGAAGTTTTACATGACAGGATGAAGTATCAGAAATTTTCATAAGCAATTCAGTTGACCGATGGTGGTGCAGAGTGCCGTAAAATCTCGAAATCGGTCAAATACAGAAATCGTATCAGCCGTAAAATATCGAAATCCTATAAATTGTAATAAAGCACTAAATCTTTACTTTCAGTAGCTAAAACTATACGCTGTATCCTCCTACATTCATTACATTCCAATTCGCTTGATATTATCCACTTTCCATGGCAATTTTGTTTTGTTGTGTTTGTGGTATTTGTGATTGTCTGTGCATTTGGTTCCATTTCATTGCAAGCTTCTTTAAGCACAATTGAAATATTGACAGAGTGACCCATCACTTGCATTCTTGCTATCATGGAAGCCTTGGCTGTGGGTAAATTCATTCAGTTGGGATACTATTGGTGTATTAGGGTGAACGTCGCAGATGACTTGTTCTTCGCTAAGAAACGATAGAATCTCTTGGGAAAGAATTAAACAAGAACTTCAGATTGCTACATGGCTTAATCAAATGAATCAACATCTGGTGCAGTTGCTCTTAAGCAGGCCAATCAGGCAGAAGTTATCATCCGAAGATAGATCCCAGAAGAACCACGGATGATTTTTCCTGCCATCGCATCAAGGCTACTTCTGCCATGACATAAAGATAACCATTACAATAACTTGGTTTGATAATGAGCTATGCTCGAAACGTTGCGCTTAATTCAATTAGTTGTTTTACTTCTGCCATTTTATTTAAAGTTCTCAACATGTTGTCATTATGTTATCAACCATTGTCGCCTTTGCGAACCGTCGACCATTTCTCTGCTTATGCGCATGCAGTTAATTAAATAAGCTTCAGCAGTGTGGCGTTGTACATTGTATACGACATGACTAGACCTCGTACAGTTTCAATTTGTTCAGTTTTTTATTGGATTTGCAATGAACAATTCATTCTGCTGCAGTGGGTGTCAAAGATTCAGGCGAAAGGAGTTTGACGCAATGTATCCCTCGCACATGACACTTTTCCGCTATTGCCCTAACCCTGGCCCTCACCCATGTTTTTAAAATATGTGGGTTGTATAAATCACTATTGTGGCTTAAATAACAGCTGCTGACGACGATGGAAATTAAACTCTTACTTTCAAATTTGATATGATGTCTTTACTGTAGCTTAACATTTGGTATATTTATTTTTCCCAAGGACTCGTTGGTGCCAAATAGACGCCATTCACGTACCAACTTTTTCGGATTTTTTAAAGCAAATAATATCATATTGTTTTTGTTATGTTTAACCATTTTGCAGAGTAATTGAAAGGACTGGGCCTGATCAATGTAGGGCTCCCTTGTGTTTTTCTTTGTATTTGCAGTTTCTCCAGTTCAGATCTCGACACCCCTCTCTTAACCAGGCCCTTATTTATAAGATACCTCCTTCCATTCCGAACCACCCCCTTCTCTTTGTTTACCTTTGACGGCTTTGTACTCTAGCTTCTCTTAACAATGCCATTTTTTGCAGGAATAGTAACACGAACTCATTAATCTTCACGTTGAGGCAGTATCCTCTAAATCAGAGTTCATTTCCTGTAACTTTCCCTTGACCCGTTGCTGTGAAATCAGTATACCCTCGTAACTTTTATCATACAGGTTTTCAAGGGTTTTCTACTAACTAGTATTGTGAACTTCAGTATGAGGACCACGATAAGCATCAGTTTGAAGGTTGTAAGAGAAAAAGTAGAGGCAAATCCGATGTAAATCAACATTTCCACTAATATAAGACAATCCTTGTTTGACAAAGTCAGTTTAGTTATTTTAGAATAGGACTAGGGAAAAGGGTTTTGCTATGGAACCAACACGTGAATAATTTTTATTCAGCTGAAGGTGAGTCAAATAATCATGGCGTAGTCATTTTCTGTTAAGATATATCAAACGTGGATCGTCTTTTATAACTGGAACTGTTGATTTGCACTGGTTCTGTCTCTTCTTTGTCTCTTTGAACCTTCAAAATGATACTCATTTTGGTCCTTATTTTGCAGCTCATAATCAAGCTGCTCTTTGTGACCAATGTTTCAACTAGTATTGTATTTCATGTTACAAGCCGTTATATTATGCATTATCTCCTGACATTGTGAATTGGCAACATCTATCTTATTTGTCGTGTAACCTTTACCAATATCTTCACAGGCGAGTCAGCCCTGTGAATGGACATCGATTCATTTATTTAGGTTGAAACAGTTTAGAGTATACAGTAGTCCGCTTCACCAGTAAAGAGTATAGTCCGCTTCACCAGGCTGGCCCGCTAGATATGATTAGCATATCAAAAACTGAAATTTCTTTGTTCTTTTGCTTGCCATTGGGAACTTTTCTCTTGTTGCTTGAGTGGCTCTCGCAGTGTTTTTAGTTAGCTAACATACAATGCCTGCTAAAAGTCCTTGGACCTCTCCAACCGTTTCTTGATAATCCGCATTTCTAACCGTAGCGATTGCGTTTGAACACCCCCTCACCCTTGAAACTATGTTGTTTTGCAAGGTTATTGTCCCAGCATTCCATTCCATCCCATTCCATTCCATTCCATTCCATTCCATCAGAGTAGCGAATCGTCCTGCCATCTGCCATTCCCATTTTATCATCACAGAACAACATTGTTCTACGACATTGTTCCGAGGGTGAGAGGAGGGAAAATCGCAGAGGTCCAAGACTTTTGGCAGGCATCGAAGCTACGTGCAGTACTATTAAACTAAATTTGATGTCGCTCCTCCTGCGTAGACAAACACAACTGCAAAGCTACCGAATTCAGATGTGAAAGTGGAGAAAGAACGTGCATTGATGCTTCATTTAAATGTAATCGAAGAGCAGAATGTTCAGACAGAAGTGACGAGAAGAACTGCAGTAAGTATTTTAACAAATTGTTGGTATTTTATCCATTGAAAAGAAGATGTAATTGCTGCTCATACTGTCTGTAATATGAGGTACCGTATTCTCTGTATTAATCTGAAATCTTACTAACGCAGCTCACAGAGATAGAAAACTAGTGAGTATATGTGTTGTCTACATTAGGTGAGGAAAAATGTTGTCGTCAACATACCTTTGTAAGCGCACACGTCTTGTTTACCTTTTCTAGGAAATGGATTTTAAACCTCAACTTTTATGAGCTTCATTGCAAGATATGTTGTACGTCGTGTCTTGTTCGCATTAGAATTATTTTAGATGAATTGAAATCAGGTGGGAGATTGGCTCGAATTACTGATGCTATGCTTTGCTATACAACTTGTACAATCTGCTTTATGTCTGTACAGAACTGAACCTTTGTTTGTTTCATAGCAATGATAAAACAGGCAATGTAACTTGTCATGCATTTTTTTAATTTGATTGATTTTCATCGACAGATCCAAGAGACTGCCCTGCAGGCCAGTTTAAATGTGTTGAAAGTGGTCATTGTATAGTTGGAAGATACAGATGCGATGGAACTCGAGAGTGCCTTGATGGATCAGATGAACAAAATTGCCCAGCAAGTATGTTTATGTACTGTATTTTAGAATTTCTAATATTTTAGTTCACAATGTGTTCACAAAGTGTTACGCATTGGCTGCCAACAGCTGTACAGTACATACAGTATTTAAGCCTGTCACGATACCTGGAAGGCCTGGAAGGAACATTGAAATCTGCTCGAGTCATAGCCATACAAGTTTTATACCCTGCTTTNGAACTTTTCTCTTGTTGCTTGAGTGGCTCTCGCAGTGTTTTTAGTTAGCTAACATACAATGCCTGCTAAAAGTCCTTGGACCTCTCCAACCGTTTCTTGATAATCCGCATTTCTAACCGTAGCGATTGCGTTTGAACACCCCCTCACCCTTGAAACTATGTTGTTTTGCAAGGTTATTGTCCCAGCATTCCATTCCATCCCATTCCATTCCATTCCATTCCATTCCATCAGAGTAGCGAATCGTCCTGCCATCTGCCATTCCCATTTTATCATCACAGAACAACATTGTTCTACGACATTGTTCCGAGGGTGAGAGGAGGGAAAATCGCAGAGGTCCAAGACTTTTGGCAGGCATCGAAGCTACGTGCAGTACTATTAAACTAAATTTGATGTCGCTCCTCCTGCGTAGACAAACACAACTGCAAAGCTACCGAATTCAGATGTGAAAGTGGAGAAAGAACGTGCATTGATGCTTCATTTAAATGTAATCGAAGAGCAGAATGTTCAGACAGAAGTGACGAGAAGAACTGCAGTAAGTATTTTAACAAATTGTTGGTATTTTATCCATTGAAAAGAAGATGTAATTGCTGCTCATACTGTCTGTAATATGAGGTACCGTATTCTCTGTATTAATCTGAAATCTTACTAACGCAGCTCACAGAGATAGAAAACTAGTGAGTATATGTGTTGTCTACATTAGGTGAGGAAAAATGTTGTCGTCAACATACCTTTGTAAGCGCACACGTCTTGTTTACCTTTTCTAGGAAATGGATTTTAAACCTCAACTTTTATGAGCTTCATTGCAAGATATGTTGTACGTCGTGTCTTGTTCGCATTAGAATTATTTTAGATGAATTGAAATCAGGTGGGAGATTGGCTCGAATTACTGATGCTATGCTTTGCTATACAACTTGTACAATCTGCTTTATGTCTGTACAGAACTGAACCTTTGTTTGTTTCATAGCAATGATAAAACAGGCAATGTAACTTGTCATGCATTTTTTTAATTTGATTGATTTTCATCGACAGATCCAAGAGACTGCCCTGCAGGCCAGTTTAAATGTGTTGAAAGTGGTCATTGTATAGTTGGAAGATACAGATGCGATGGAACTCGAGAGTGCCTTGATGGATCAGATGAACAAAATTGCCCAGCAAGTATGTTTATGTACTGTATTTTAGAATTTCTAATATTTTAGTTCACAATGTGTTCACAAAGTGTTACGCATTGGCTGCCAACAGCTGTACAGTACATACAGTATTTAAGCCTGTCACGATACCTGGAAGGCCTGGAAGGAACATTGAAATCTGCTCGAGTCATAGCCATACGAGTTTTATATCCTGCTTTCAATTTAACATTGAATGATACTTATAAAATTGCTCAGTTAGAAAAAGTTAAGTTCTATAGCCTAAATACAAGTTGACTCTGGAGATTCGTAGTCAAACTCTCCGCTTTGTTATCAGTCTGTAATTCCCTTCCATCAACTCTGAATTATTCGAAATTGCATTAAATTTCTGAAAAAATGGAATATTTTAAGATTCTAACATGACTGCAGGTTCTTAACAAATGAGGTATAGACCTGTTCGGAGATCGAAAATTTCAACTTTGATGTCAAAAGCAGCCCATTATTGCATCTCTTTGAAAATGGTGAATGTTTTTGGCCTGTGTGCGTTACCAATAGCAATAGACGCTCTCTTTTCAATAATTAGCAATATTTCAGTCGCTCCCCTGTTTACAATCTGCTTCCTGTGGTACTGGCAACGAAGGTGTGTTGTCGAAGATTTGCTACGAAACGTTTGATTGGTCCTTGTGACATATTGTTAAACCATGATAGCATAGAAGCTGCTCAAAATCTCAAACAGTCTTATTTGTCTCTTTGTGTGGCGCGACCATAGGTATAACTGCGGATAGCTCAAATACCACCTTTAAAGCTTGAAGTTCAAAAGTAGCATTTTGTCAATAGACCGGGTGAGTCGAAAAAAAGAATCACTGTTTGAAAGACCGCAGATCCCACAATATCAAGACAATAATGTTGGCAAATATGTCATTCAATAATGAACATGTTCAAATATATTCTAAATCTTACCAGCCTGAAATTGGGCACTCCGTTCTGAATTTATAAGAGATTTTCTCGAGGAAGCCCCTCCAAAAAACTTCCAAAAATTGCATAAAATCCCAACTCGCATGTCTATGCCTTAAGGCAATGACTTGTACATGCTTGGCACGTTTTATCCCTTTGAGAGATGAAAATGTCATCCCTGGGGGCAAACAACATTATTCCGGACGATTTCATCTTCCCAAGAGGATAAAACATGTTAGAATGTGTTGAACTCATCGAGATAAGGCAGAAAGCTTGGGAAATGTTGGTCGTTGTTTTAAGCCTGTTTTGAAGATTTCTCGAAAGGGCTTTCTGGAGAAAATCACTCATAACTTCAGAATGGAGTGGCCGATTTCAGCCAGGTAAATGTTGGGGTTCATTTGAACATGTCTGCTGTTAAATGGTATATTTCCCAATATCATCATCTTGATATTCAGGGAATGGGGATTGTTTTTATTGACTCGCCCGGTACATTTACCTTTTTGTTCAATAGCTACCAAAGCAACAACAACAACAGCGATGCCAACTACCGTGAAAAAAACAACGAAAGAGAAGATGCTCTCAACAACGAGTAAACCATGCGGGTTGAATTACTTCAAGTGCAAAGCTGACGGCAAATGTGTTCATAAATCATGGCTGTGCGACGGGGAACCTGATTGTTCGGATGGAGAAGATGAATCCAAAGCCGTTTGCGAAGGAAAGACTTGCAGTCCACAACAATTTGCATGCAAGAACGGGAAATGTATTCTGAAGCATCTCAAATGTGATAGCATCAATCAATGTGGTGATAACTCAGATGAGGAGAATTGTCGTAAGTACTGGCATTATTTCCTCGAGTCGCGGGGGGGGGGAGGTTGGGGTATCTTAATATTTTTTGTGGTACGGGAAGGGTCCTTTGTTTCAAAATGCTACGGAATTATGGTTATAATTTTCAGACATTTCATGGAATTATGGGTCCTGTCCTCAATAAAATTTTGCAAACGTTTGAAAGGTCACTGCTCGATAATATTGGCAAAGATATAATTTTATTGTGGAAATATGTTTCAATCCATTTTAAAATTTACTTGACTGAAATCGCCCACTCCGTTCTGAAATCATAAGGGATTTTCTCAAAGAAGCCCCTCCAAGAAACCTTCAAAACATGCCTAAAGTCACAACCAAATTTTCCTCGTATTTCTGCTTTGCAGCTATGCCTTTGACTCGTTTTAAAGCTTGTTGTTCTNTTTGGGGATCAATGAGTTAACATGGAATGATTCTTATAAAATTGCTCAGTTAGAAAAAGTTATGTTCTATAGCCTAAATACAAGTTGACTCTGGAGATTCGTAGTTATACTCTCCGCTTTGTTATCAGTCGGTAATTCCCGTCCATCAACTCAGAATTATTCGAAAATGCGTTAAATTTCTGAAAAAATTGAATATTTTAAGATTCTAACATGACTGCAGGTTCTTAACAAATGAGCTATAGACCTGTTCGGAGATCGAAAATTTCAACTTTGATTTCAAAAGCAGCCCATTATTGCATCTCTTTGAAAATGGTGAATGTTTTTCGCCTGTGTGCGTTACCAATAGCAATAGACGCTCTCTTTTCGACACTTAGCAATATTTCAGTCGCTCCCCTGTTTACAATCTGCTTCCTATGGTACTGGCAACGAAGGTGTGTTGTTGAAGAATTGCTACGAAATGTTTGATTGGTCCTTGTGACATATTGTTAAACCATGATAGCATAGAAGCTGCTCAAAATCTCAAACAGTCTTATTTGTCTCTTTGTGTGGCGCGACCATAGGTATAACTGCGGATAGCTCAAATACCACCTTCAAAGCTTGAAGTTCAAAAGTAGCATTTTGTCAATAGACCGGGTGAGTCGAAAAAAAGAATCCCTGTTTGAAAGACCGCAGATCCCTCAATATCAAGACAATAATGTTGGCAAATATGTCATTCAATAATGAACATGTTCAACTATATTCTAAATTTTACCAGCCTGAAATTGGGCAAACCGTTCTGAAATTATAGGGGATTTTCTCGAGGAAGCCCCTCCAAGAAACTTCCAAAAATTGCATAAAATCCCGACCAAATTTCTCGCATGTCTATGCCTTAAAGCAATAACTTGTACATGCTTTGGCACGTTTTATCCCTTTGAGAGATGAAAATGTCATCCCTGGGGGCAAACAACATTATTCCGGACGATTTCATCTTCCCAAGAGGATAAAACATGTTAGAATGTGTTGAACTCATCGAGATAAGGCAGAAAGCTTGGGAAATGTTGGTCGTTGTGTTAAGCCTGTTTTGAAGATTTCTCGAAAGGGCTTTCTGGAGAAAATCACTCGTAACTTCAGAATGGAGTGGCCGATCTCTGCCAGGTAAATGTTGAGGTCCATTTGAACATGTCTGCTGTTAAATGGTATGTTTTCGCAATATCATCATCTTGATATTCAGGGAATGGGGATTCTTTTTATTGACTCACCCGGTACATTTACCTTTTTTGTTCAATAGCTACCAAAGCAACAACAACAACAACAGTGATGCCAACTACCGTCAAAAAAACAACGAAACAGAAGATGCTCTCAACAACGAGTAAACCATGCGGGTTGAATTACTTCAAGTGCAAAGCTGACGGCAAATGTGTTCATAAATCATGGCTGTGTGATGGAGAACCTGATTGTTCGGATGGAGAAGATGAATCCAAAGCTGTTTGTGAAGGAAAGACTTGCAGTCCACAACAATTTGCATGCAAGAACGGGAAATGTATTCTGAAGCATCTCAAATGTGATAGCATCAATCAATGTGGTGATAACTCGGATGAGGAGAATTGTCGTAAGTACTGGCACTATTTCCTCGAGTCGTGGGGGGGGGAGGTTGGGGTATCTTAATATTTTTGTGGTACGGGAAGGGTCCTTTGTTTCAAAAATGCTACGGAATTATGGCTATAATTTTCAGACATTTCATGGAATATGGGTCCTGTCCTCAATAAAATTTTGCAAACGTTTGAAAGGTCACTGCTCGATAATATTGGCAAAGATATAATTTTATTGTGGAAATATGTTTCAATCCATTTTAAAATTTACTTGACTGAAATCGCCCACTCCGTTCTGAAATCATAAGGGATTTTCTCAAAGAAGCCCCTCCAAGAAACCTTCAAAACATGCCTAAAGTCACAACCAAATTTTCCTCGTATTTCTGCTTTGCAGCTATGACTTTGACTCGTTTTAAAGCTTGTTGTTCTCTTGGGAGGATAAAGTGGCCGGGAATAACGTTGTTATGTTCCCAGGGACGACACTTGCATCCTCCCAAAGGGATGACTCTAGCATTTATCATATTTATCATGCTCAGGGATAACACTCACTATAGACTCGCCGGTTAGCTTAACTCTTAAAGGTGGTTCATTTTTGACGGAGCTTTTCCATTAAATGTTGAATGTCTTTTCAGCTGTGAAGCCAGTCAAATGTACACCAACATCTTTCAAATGTGGAAATGGGAGCTCATGTGTCGAACAAAGCGCCGTATGTGATGGAAAACAAGATTGTCCCGCGGGAGAAGACGAACCTCAGCAATGCGGTATGTCATGTGATTACATATGATCAGTCTTTTGTAACAGGAAGTTGTGTTGTCATGCTAGATGGTCTTTGCTCTAAACTTGTCTTTTTTTCTAATTTTCCTCAATCGAGGACAATGTTTGCAATTTTTTTGTTCTAATTTGACTTTCCCCGTGAAAGAAGCCTCGTTTTTTTTGCACATTAATGCACTAATATTCAAGTTATTTATCATATACAACAGAAGTGATTCTTTGTTGTGAATTTAAAGAGACTATTATTCTTCAAGTATACTTTGTCATATTTCATTAATCAGAACTTTGCCATGTTATACGAGACTGCAACTTTTAAAGTCAAAGCATGGCATTCCGTTCACACTTAGAAACAGCATGAAAGTGCCACTTTTATGGAGACCATTTATTTATTTACAAGGCCATTGATTCCGTTCAAAAAGTGTAAAATTTGTGCCTTCTTACCTGGTAGAATAGTGTTTGATTTCAACTTTTTCGTATCTCCCTTTGTAGGTGTAAATGAATGTCAAGGCGACAAACATGGCTGCTCACAGAATTGTGCTGATATGAAGATTGGTTATAAGTGTACTTGCAAAGAAGGTTTCAGCCTTGCACACGACAACAGAACTTGTCATGGTAAGTGATTATGCACCGATTTTCCAATCAACTAAGTTTTTTATCACCTCACGCCAAATGAATTTGCAGAACAAAGAGAGCTTAGGCCAGGAACGACTTTCGTATCATATGAAATTCAGCTTTAGGCCCACAAAGGATCATGGTTAGCAATGGGTCTTTAAAGGGGCTGTACAACCCGTCTTCTCTGCATGGATCTGCGTGTCAAATCGTTGATTGTGTTAAGGCTTAATACAACATAGCTAATGGCAATTTTGCACAGAGACTAGTAATCCAAAGTATCTGCGACAATCTTGGTGATCGAAGCTTTGGTGGAGGATTTGTTCTATTTTTCTAACTCCAAGTATTTGAAAGTTTTAATGGATATCAGAAGTTCCATCACATTTTATAGACATAGACAAGAAAACACTGCAATGAAACTTGCGTGTAAGCTGCCATTGACTGGCCGCCATTAAAAACCCAAGGGCTGGAACTTTTTCTTCCATAGTCCAAACCAGCATACTAGCTGCGTTATTCTTGTTCTACAAAATCTTGGGCTCCTTGTCGGCATCTAATGCTTGCTTCATTTTATTTCTAGATGTGAATGAATGCACCATGCATGGAAGATGCAGTCAAAAATGCGTTAATTTGAAGGGATCATACAAATGTTTCTGTTTTGATGGATATATACTTGATGGAGATAAAAGAACGTGTCGTGTATCTGGTAAGTGATTAATTTTTCTAGCTCCCCCGGGGGGGGGTACTTGACTTAAATTTTTAGGGGGGTGTGCCCACAAACAAAGTTTTTACCCTACTTCAGAAGTTGTCGATCCAAATAATAACCGATTCTAGAAAACATTGGTGAAAAGTATACTCCAAAACTTGACAATTTGACCGAAAAACGACCCGCTCTAGCAAAATATCCCCTTTTGGCATGTTTTGAGAACCTGCTCTGGAAAATTTGCCTTATTTTGAAACCCCGTGCTAGAAAAATTTTGTGAAAACGATACCCTGAAAAACGGCACATCCCCATCGGACAAATATACTAAGTACCCCCCCCCGGGAGCTCCCCACATGTAATTGGCATGAAACTCCTCCTCCAATTATTTGATGGAACTTTGTGAATATTTCGCGCTCTGATCGTGGTGGAAAGTACGTTTGTATATCTCTGTAATGATGTTTCGAACAGATTCTACACCATTTAAGGCATTCTATTTGTTGAAAAAGGAACCTTGCTTGAAGAGCGCGTTGTATCTTGCTGCAGAGCCCTGTTTCATTGACCGCAAAATTTCTTATGTATATGGAAGCAAATATCTATGTAATCAGATATTGATATTCCTCTTCGTTAACAACAACCCTTTCGAACTATGCTGCTATAAGGGTATTTTTGTGGACAAGTTGGAAGAGTCATTGAAGATCTGAGGAGCATTTGAGTCATTATAAAAATGTGACAGGAAACATAATTTACGAAAGTTTATTCCCGCGAAATTTCCCGTCTTGGTTCATTCGCGAAAGTCTTTTCCAAAAATTTCGCATTTTTTCGAACTTGCGAAAATTTCTTCCCTTGAAGTAATTCTCGTGGTTTATCACATTCCAGCACCTTCATTCCTAGAACTTCTATCCTTTGAAACAACCTACCTGGCTCTGTGTTCTCCCCTACAAGATTTCAAACCCTCAATAAACTCACTTGATTACACTCATCTCTCTGCTTAACCACTTTCTTCTTCCAGTCTCTAAGGCAGGCCTCGTCAAAGATATTCTGTGCCTGCGAGCAACTAGTTGGGAAACTGTGCCTGCAATCAAAACACTCTTAATACAACTAAGGTGCCAGCAAATAATGTGTCGTGATGTTTTATGCCTGCGAGCGGCGCTCGTGCAAATTAAGGAGGTCTGCTCTAAGGTGTTTCTACCTTTCCTCGAGACAAAACACTGAAAGAAGTTGTCTCGAAAGATTTCCTTAATGTTCCCTCACGTTTCCCATCTGAACCATTTTGTGATACATTTTTCATTGCAGGACAATTGCCAAACCTAATCATTGCAATGCATTCAGATATTCGTCAGATTTCAACAGACGGGCAGCATTATAAACGGATGGTTCGCTCAAGTAATGTTAAAGGTGTAATGGCATTAGATATTGATGCTCAAGCGAAGATGATTTACTTTGCCGATATGGGGAATAAGTCAATCGCACGTGCATCATTTGGAGATACAAATAATGTGGAGACCCTGGTGAAGGATGTAGAGAAACCTGAAGGAATTGCTTACGACTGGATTGGGAAAAAGATATACTGGTCATCCACACATCCAAAATGTAAGTAAAATACACAAAATGCAAAAATTTCGAAACGTAACATTGTCGGACATTTGCAGCGTCCGATAAGTTAAGTGTCCGAAGTTTTTTGTGGTTTCAAATATTTAGTGTCAGAAATTTCTTACAGTAAATAAAGTCGCAATTTAAAGCATTTTGCTGTTTGGAAACGTGATATCTTGCTCACGAAACATTGTACATAGAAAAGAATGTGTTTGGAGAGCTACTCTTTGACAAATCATTCTCAACAAAATTTTCTTCAGCAGCCAGGCGTTTAAGTGTCGTCTGAGTGCGCAGAGGATCAGTTTAAACGAATGCTCTTTAATCCTTCATTTGGCTTGGTATTCTTTAAACAGTGGTGATCATATTTTCAGATAATGGTGCAATTGAAGTATCAGATGCTAACGGTTCAAATCGATTGGTCTTGGTTCATAGTAAAGTTGATGCACCAAGGGCTGTTGCAGTTCACCCCAAGAAACGGTTAGTATTCATTGTACATTGAAAATCGGCCTTGCAGGGATGGAAAAAATAGCGGACCACAGCATCAATGGTCCCATAAATTATTTCAGGTCTCCAGAAAAAATGAAAAGGAAAAAGGAAAATGAATGATGACAGAAAAGTGAAAAATGGAAGTCAATTTTACGTCAAAATCATACAGTTTTTCTTTATTGATAGCCTTTATTATACAAATTTAGGCTGCTGCCAGACCAATGAATTTCATACGAAAGATACTGTTTATAAGTCTGTAAGTGGTCAGCTAAAAGTAAACAAAATTTGCCTAACGAGTATCACTTACGATTGTGATTAAAGATTGATAATCAGTCTTCAAATTCTGTCCAGTTATTTCATAGAGTGACCTGTCAAAAAGTGGATACTTTTTTGGAGCGATTCCCCCAGAAATTTTTTTCAACACTTGCTTTGGTTCCAGAAATTAAAATATTTGTTCCACCCCTGCGGCCTTGACTTTGTCCTAAATATTATCGAATCGAATTCAGATCAATGAGAGTAAGACGCTGAATTGTCTACTGTTTTACTCCTCAGTAAATGGACTAGACCGTTGAGTTTGAAAGCTGTTCAGTATCAAACAACATCTAATATATAGCCATATGAAAATTCTACGTTCCGTACGAACTACGTTCCGTTTTTCGATATTGCCAACAAGCGGTATTCGACTCGAAGTCAGGGTTGTTACCTTAAAGCGTTATTTACATATGCGAGAGAAGTATTACTCCCCAAATATCTCATATCCCTTCGTCAAAAATCCTTTGATTTAAAGGAAAATTGTGAGAAAGGTCTCTTTGTCAAGAATTTTGTACGCTGTTTGGAAAGAATTGTTTGTAGACAAAATTGACTAAGGTTTTTTACACCCATTTCAAGTCAAGTGAACAGTCTCTTGATAATACATCTTTTGAATTCCTTAACATATTTCATACCATGAAAACTTGTACCATGAATGCATAAAGTAGCATAATAGTAAAACATCCCTTGAGTATGGTCACATGACTTGAAATGAGAAAGACAAACCTTAGCGACTTCATCTATTGGATACATCATTAACCCAAGCACTCATAAATTAAAAGAACTTAAGTCATCATCTGTCTTCATTCCAATTTTTAGCCTTCTTTTCTGGACCGACTGGGGCAAGATGCCACGTATCGAACGAGTAGATATGGATGGTCTGCAAAGGCAAGTTGTTGTGACATCAGAACACCTCACGTGGCCAAATGGTCTCGCCGTGGATTACGTTGCAGATCGCATATTCTGGACTGATACCAGAAGAAATTACATTGGTTCCAGCGACTTGGATGGTTCAAATATGGCTGTTGTCGCAAAAGATACAATTGACCCTTATGGCCTAACTGTTTTCGAAGACTTTGTTTACTGGACAAACTTCAGAAGAAATCAAGTTTTCCGTGCCAATAAATTCACAGGAGCAAACAAATACGAGTACAACGAGGGATTCTTTTCACCCATGGATGTGCAGATCTATCACCCGTTATTCCAAAAGACAGGTATATATTTTGTCATTTGATAGTCTTAACATTTCAGTTATTACAATTTGTTCATTTAATTACTTTAATAAGATTGTTCATTTAAGAATAATACAAGGGCGTGAAATATAACATATAGTGGTCACTGTTGACATGCTGTGTCTCACTGAAATTTGTTTATGTCTATTCCGTGTCAGACTTATGAGAAACCTGGACCAAGTGCCTGGGACTTTTCAAATATCCCTGGAAGGGACTGTACAAACAAAAATTGACGACTCTGTCCCTAATGCAGGCAAATAGCAGCAGATACATTGCAAATGAAGATAAGTTCTACATGTTTGAACTCCGTAGAATTAGCCATTGCAATCAGATTTTCCATGCCATCAATGTTTTAGAGATACCGCTGGGTGCGGNTACGAGTACAACGAGGGATTCTTTTCACCCATGGATGTGCAGATCTATCACCCGTTATTCCAAAAGACAGGTATATATTTTGTCATTTGATAGTCTTAACATTTCAGTTATTACAATTTGTTCATTTAATTACTTTAATAAGATTGTTCATTTAAGAATAATACAAGGGCGTGAAATATAACATATAGTGGTCACTGTTGAGATGCTGTGTCTAACTGAAATTTGTTTATGTTTATTCCGTGTCAGACTTATGAGAAACCTGGACCAAGTGCTTGGGACTTTTCAAATATCCCTTGAAGGGGCTGTACAAATTAAACTTTCAAAAATTCACGACTCTGTCCACAATGCAGGCAAATAGCAGCAGATACATTGCAAATGATGATACGCTTTACATGTCTGAACTCCGTAGAATTAGCCTTCGGATTTTCCATGCCATCAATGTTTTCAGAGATACAGCTGGGTGCAGGGCCACAAGTTTGAGATGTGTTCAGCGTAGAGACACGAAAGGCTACTGCAGGCGGAAGTAATCCTATGCCACGCACCATTTAGACAAGAATTTCTCATTGAATGTGATTATGTTGGCAAGCTGATTTTTATCTTTGTTTACTAAAATGTTACACAGCTCCTTCAAACCTTTGTGTGGGGATGCAACTCTGATTTGAACTGTGGTCTTCATTATTGTCTGTATCATTTTGTGCTCTCTACTTTGTTATTTGCTCTTTCGTTGAAATTTAGCGATACATTGTTCATAGTGAAAAGATTTAAGATCTAATGTATTTGAAAGAAGTAGACCTTCACAAATATTCAACCCTTGCATGTAATATTTACATCTGTTGCAGCAGTATTGCACAATTGGTCTCCAGGTTAAATACGGTTGAATAAGATTCAGAAATTTACAGAAGTTTCTTTAAAATACACTTAACACTGGAACGATTCTACATTCATTTCTCAACAAACTTTATTTGCTTTACAAGAAATAGAAGGAAATTTGTCTTTATTTTCATCAGAGCCAAATCCTTGCGCTATAAACAACGGTGGTTGCAGTCATTTGTGCCTACCCAGCAACATGAAAAAGGAAGGTTTCAGTTGTCAATGCCCCACTGATATCAAAATGTGGCCGGATGGCAAAACTTGTGATGTTGGTAAGTCCATTTCTGTCCGATGTATCTACGAAAATTGAATCCAAGATCTTTCCAGATACAGTTCGAAATATGAGTGATTTGTCCTCTCTTACACACACACACGCTGACTACAAAGATTTTAAATTGTCATTCACCATCGTTATTTGAATTTGCGGGTAAATGTGTGTCATAAATTTCTGTGTGGGGATAAAAAGACGTGTAAATAGTGGTCCAGTTGTTGGAAGATGATGATAGTTTGGAAGAGTGAAGTTAAGGTCTAAGTTTCTCAGTACCAGAAATAATATCGTGTTAAAAGCATGATAATTTGTGGACATCTACATCTAGATGGACATCTAGAAAATAGACATCTTTAAAGGACATCTAGAAATGGACATCTACAAAGACCCAATGTCACCTAGGGTCCTTTGCACGGGCGTGCTACAATTTCAGACTGTCTGAAACTTAGTCTGATAACCAGACCCGATTTCAAAGGAAATAGTGGTCTGTTAAACACCGCCGTAAAGCTTGTTCAAGCCTCGTTTTAATATTTCTCAGAATCCAAGGTTTTGATGGAAATTTATGCGAATAGTTTGTTGATATTTGTAAAAGAAACCAATTATCCAATATGTAGTTCTTTGAAAATTTTCTGAAAAAGGAATGTTGCAGTTTCAATACGACTTGACTACTTTTATTCCGCTTGCATAGAAATCTAATCTCGGCAGACAGTTGGATTGCACACCAGTGGGCCCTTGGGTCGGAGATTAAATTTCTATGCAAGGTAGAACAAAGAGTAATTAAGTCATAGATATCAAAGGACTATACGGATAAATGATTTGTTTACAAAAATCAACAAATTATTCGCACAAATTTCCATCAAAACCTTGGATTCTGAGCAATATTAAAACGAGGCTTGAACAAGCTTTAGGGCGGTGTTTAACAGACCACTTATTTCTTTTGAAATTGGGTCTGGTTATCAGGCTATCTGAAACTATGATTAGGCCTGAATGGAAAATATAGTTATAGGGTTCGGTTGTTGAACTGATAGAACAATGCAACTAAAGTAAAACTTTTGTGTCAGTTTAACTACTATAGTGTGGATCCATGGTTTTTTCTTAGACCAAATTTGATTTTCAGACGGTCTGAAATGTCAGCGTGCCTGCAAAGGACTCTGGGTGACAATAGCTCTTTATCTAAAGAAAGGAATAACGAAGAGGTGGAAGTAGAGAATATTGAAATATTGGGGGGGGGGTAGATACCCTTGTAGTTGGGTAATGATCCAAAAAGTTTTAGATTTTATGTAATAACGTATTTCTTGTACTACCCTTCAGCAAAATTATTTGCTTTTTATCTACATGACAAAGAAGTAGGGGAGACCGGGGACAATTGTAACACTTTTTGGAAAATCAGCCGTAACGTCTAAATAATGCTCAATAGCGTTCTTGGGGGTAGATAATATTATACTTGCATCTGTTGGAATGAGATAGAACTAAGTTTCATTCATGCAGAACCAAATTTCGTGTCATCGTGAAAGTTTTAAAACCAGCGGTCAAGTGTTACAATTGCCCCGTAACACGGGGCGATTGTAACACATGGTCGGGGCAATTGTAACACATCTTTAAAATCAGTACAGAGAATCATTCACCGGCTATTTTTGTTTCT
>REGL01000031.1:374765-390969 GCA_004194395.1 Aurelia aurita complex sp. Pacific | reverse complement strand
ACCCCATTCACATCTCATAAGCTGTGGAGCTTGAAACTTTTAACGTAGTTTTGATCCTAAATAGATGTCATAGCTGTCATGTGAAAATGAACTTTTTACTCAAGAGCAAAATCTCTCAGACAAAAATTTACATTGGAAGTACGTTTTTACTTTTGTGCTCAAAAACATGTTTTTCCCCCGATAATTTCACAAACTTGGATGAATATTCCTATATCTCAAGTCATATGTAGAGGGTTAGAATGAGCATGTTCTGTGCAAAAATCAGATTTATTGCACTTTTCTGCTGGGCACGAGAGCCAGTGTTATAATTGCCCCGTGTTACGATTGTCCCCGGTCTCCCCTACTCCCTATGGTCTCAAAATTTACGCTATAGTATCAAAATTTATGCTTGTTAGTTTAGAAGTCGTTAAAATCTAAGTTGTCAATGTTTCATCGTAAACATTTTTTAAACCACCTTGATATCTTCTTCTTCCGCAGTTTATCCTACTACAACGCGTGTTTTAACGACTACTCAAAGACGCCTAGTTACATCAACGAGTGCAAAAGGTAGATTAAATTTAGTGTCGATATATCTAATTCTAATTCGTACATTCTAATTTTTATCTCACAGATAAAATGAAAGCACTAATCCATTAACTAAAAAGAGTGAATAATTGTGTGGTGTTGGCGACCTGTTTGTCTGCCATAAACTGTGTGATGTTCTTAAATTATGTTGGGCTGATCGTCTCCGGGACATATATAGTTACAAAAAGGACAACAATTTGAAGATTTTAAGTTGCTTGCTATTAGTGTACCATATAGTCGGTATCAGCCGTGTTCTGATATGATTAAGTTATTTGGTGACTGTTCAGGCTTTTGCCATACCTAAGACCCCTGATTTTAAATTATTTAAAGCTGCAATAAGATTTGAATCAATTTTCAAACCAACCTATTGACGAAAATACTGCTGCAATTTTCATTAAGTTTGGCTCGGAAGTTTTAAGTGGCAAAAACTTGGAAGATGTGACAATTTGGTGTCACCATCCTCAGACCAAAACATTCAGCAAACAATTCGGTCTGGGTCTAAAATCTCAATGTCTGAAACTGTGCATTTCAGCTGTAAACAGTCCATGGAGCTCCCAAGATCTTATAACCACAAATAGCCCCTTGAACCTAGCCCATTTATTAACTTAAGTATTAGATATGTTCGTTGAAACTGTTATGTTTAACTCTTACCATTATTGGGTAGGGATGTAATGCCAAATTAGAATACTGCGTCAAGACTGACGGAGATTGTGTTAGACAACGCAGTTTCTTGTAAAATTTCCTGTCATTAAAAGTAACATGATCCTTCATCATAATTTTAGTAAGCACCACTGGTATTCCTTCAACTTCATCTACTACCAACAAAGTAAACTCAACTACTGCAAGAATAATAAGAACTACTATTAAGTCTGAAATAACGACTAAGTCAAGAATTGTTGTGAAAGGTATACCACATATAAACATGTCAATCCTAAATTATCTACCGTACTTTAATTCTCATCTTTAATTTCATTTAATTTTTTCGTAATTTTAGTTTCAAAATTTGTGTGAATGGTTTTTACTTTAACTATTTAGTTTTTAAACATGCATTAAAATGCACTGTTAATTTTCACGAATCGGCATCAACATCGGTATTCGTTCATTTTTCGTTTGAACTGATTTTATTTTCATGCTGTGTTCACCAAGAAAATGAATGGGCTTGCAATACATTTTAACGCTCCAAATTTCGAGATGTTTCCGGGAATAAGACAAATGTCTGTATCCAGAATCCTTTGATATTCCTGTAATAACATTCCAGGCGGTTGAGCCACTTTTTATGATCCCGAATACCAGTTGTTTATTGCACAGTTGACGATCCTCTGAAATTCTGGTTGAGAAAGGCCTCTAAATGTTTTGGTCAAAGCATCTTATCGAGTCCTAACAGAAAGAGCGTAGGCAACAAGGCATAGAGTACGATGCATTGGGGGATGTTGGTAGCGAAGCTTCTCTCCCCATCCTAACCTCAAACGCAAAAAGGTTCAAGGAACGATCTGTCGACAATTTCAATATTTTTATAGCAGGGCCGTCCACGTTCCTTTAACCAAACTTTTTCTAGCTTTGCTAATTCGACGATTGAATCCCTGGAAAAATCCTTATGTTAACTTAAAGTCCAATATGCTACCGTCAAAACCCACGTATAAGTCGCACTGGAGTGAACGATCTTGCGCCTGAAAAATGATCAGTTAACCTCTGTGGACAGCAAAAGGCGTAAGGGACAGTGCAAATGTATCATTTTACATTTCCGATGGAGAAGAGATATTCTTTCAAAAAACCCACTCGCCCTGCATAACATTATTGCAGAACGCCCAACTACCCTGTCACCCTTTTCTCAAAAATGTATCTGCCCCGTATTTTTGAGCATTATATATGCATCTTACAGTACAAAATATGAATTAGCTAGTGACCACAAGAAACTAAATTCTTGTCCTCAAAAGCTTTTTCAAACAAAAAATTGGACTTCGAAGATGAAACAGATGTGATGAATAAATAATTTTTTCAAACAATTAACAAGTTTAAATCATTTTACGCACATCTTTTCAAGCGCTTTTTGTCGTGGATGATTTCCCAATTTGTCCTCAAAATGGAAAATTTTATGTTGCAAACTTCACGTTGAGCTCATAAAAAAGTTGCTCCATTACGTTTTGCACCGGCCATGTCATAAAATAGATATTGCATTGTCCCTAATGCTATTTTTCTCAACAATCAATTCAAATTTCTACTGCTCCAATGAGGCTCCTGTCCTCGCTAACTTACTTTTTCTTTACTTTGCTAGGTTGTCATGATAACCAGTTCGTCTGCCCATCTACAAAGGAATGCGTTGCGCAATCAAAAGTATGCGATGGAGTCAACGATTGTTTGAATGGCGAAGACGAATTACTTAATCGATGCAGTGAGTTTATTTCTTATCTTCGTTATGTTATGTTTTGGAGCATTTCGATATTCATGAAGAGTTTCAGGAAGGAAATTTGAAATCAGTGAATTCAAAATGAGACAGATGCCAAATCTTTATCTCGGCGTAAAAAGGTGGGTGTAAAGCTCAATGACCTATTTCTTCTGATTGAATGGCTTGAGAGAAACTTTAGATACTTATCTATAATTCTACCGTTGGACTTTTCAGAAATTTTGAATAATTTTCGAAATTACAGCGCATCTTATATTTCAACTCATTTGAGACATTTGAGGATGTGATGTCATCAAATTTTTAAATCATAATCCACATAAGTGACAGATTTTTGCTTGATACCATATTGTAGGCATTCATAAACTATGGTTTTCTTCGAAATTATTTCATGCTGTGTCAAACGGCTTAGAAATTACGATGGTTTCAAGTTTTTTTTGAAAATTTTTCTTGAATTCTTGAAAAAGAAGACAAACACATTAGTTCTGGAACTATTGAAGATTTCAGAAAATTCCAACGGTAGAATTATAGAGAAATAGCTAACGTTTCTTTGAAGTCATTCAGTTCAAAGAAATAGGTCACTCAATTTTACACCAGCCTTTTTAAAGATTTGGAACCTATGCCGAGGAACTCGAGAATAGAAGAATTTCCTTGTACGTTGTTTTGTTTAAAAATCATGCAACATTATCGTTTTTCTTTCCAGATTCTGTAGATCTTGGTAAATCAACTGATAAAAAGAAATCATCTAATAACACGCCATTGATTGCTGGAGTGATCGCAGGTATCGCTTGTATCATACTTGTGATTCTCATCATTCTCTTAATCATTTATAAGCGCAAGAGAAATCAATCCAATCTAAGCATCACCTTCCACCAAGGAGATCAAGAAATGCTTGCTGTAGAAGCGATCAAATTCAACTCAAACGGCATCCACAAGAAGACTCATAAGAACTTTGAGAATATTAATTACACGCCAGCATGCGAAACTGAAGACTTAATTAAAGATCCCGGATTAATGAATGTCCCGGACGATAGTTCATCAGACAATGGTAGCACGTGTGATGAAACGAAACCAGTTATGCAACATCAACAGTCTAACTCCAGTAATAGCCTAGTGTTGTGATAGGTAGATTATTTCAAATGAATCTCGTTATCATGCGACCCACTGATTGCGCGCGCCATTAGTTAGCACTGCCGCTCCAGAGTTGGCCTTTGTAGACAATGCGCTCCACAGTCTTCACCTGAAAATGTTAAGTTCTTTCAATGTAGAACTTTCGTATCTTTACTTCCCCCCTTTTCTTTAAGTTTCTTATCATTAAGCAACGTCAAATTTATTGTTTTCAAGGCTTAAACTGTGGAGCTTAGGCTAGCATTGATTTTTAATTTGCACTTGGTCTCATTAACAGATTTTGCAAACTCCATTTTTGAAGTACCTTGCAAAATATAAAAGCTCTTCTTCATAGAAAAGCCAAGATTCATTGCAGAAAATTGTCATGAAAAATTATTGGGATTGACTAAAAAGTCTGTCTCAAATTAGATGTACCGTGAGGTTTGTGATAACGCAAAATTACTAATGCAGAACATTTAAATTGTTTTTATTCGCGGGCATTTGACGTGACATCTAATTTGAGACAAACTACAAGTATCTTACTCTCAAATACTAAAAAATAATTTAGAGAAGTTTCACCTTGCGTGAAAATCAATAGACCTTTTAGCTATTCTACAAAAGAGCCTGGATCGAGCGTTATTTTTCTATTTTTATACGCAAGGTTCGATCGAGTGGCGTTAGAATCACATCCGAAAATTCTACAAAATGCAGCGAAATATCGTTCGATTCTGGTTCTTTTCAGATTAGCTAAAAGGTCTATTAAGGGAAAGGTCTTACTTATACAGTATTACTCCGCCACTAAGAAACTGACTTATGAGGAGCTGCAGCCTGCCAGATGGCGCCATGTTCATTGTCCAACATTTGGTTTTATATAACATTTATATGATATTTATTTTATAAGAAACCAAACAGCCTGGTTTTACAAAATGAGTTTCTTAGTGGCGGGGTAATACTGTATTTTACATCAGCCCGTAAGTGTCTGAGAACTTTCCACTATAACCAGCATCAATCCAAACAGCCTGGTTTTACAAAATGAGTTTCTTAGTGGCGGGGTAATACTGTATTTTACATCAGCCCGTAAGTGTCTGAGAACTTTCCACTATAACCAGCATCAATCCAAACAGCCTGGTTTTACAAAATGAGTTTCTTACTGGCGGGGTAATACTGTATTTTACATCAGCCCGTAAGTGTCTGAGAACTTTCCACTATAACCAGCNTCAGCCCGTAAGTATCAGAGACTTTCCACTATAACCAGCATCAATCCAAACAGCCTGGTTTTACAAAATGAGTTTCTTAGTGGCGGGGTAATACTGTATTTTACATCAGCCCGTAAGTGTCTGAGAACTTTCCACTATAACCAGCATCAATCCAAACAGCCTGGTTTTACAAAATGAGTTTCTTAGTGGCGGGGTAATACTGTATTTTACATCAGCCCGTAAGTGTCTGAGAACTTTCCACTATAACCAGCATCAAATATGTCATCATACAGGAAACGTGATTTTCCTCGTTCAGGCTCGGTAGTTTGAAGTGAAAACCCGCTGATAAGAAGCCAGTATTTTCTTGACAAATATTACCTGTTTTGATGCAAGTCCACTGGATTGAGACTCTCAGCATTTCTTCGAAACTTTCAACATCGGTCGAGAAAGTGTGTAAACCCAGCAAGAACCCGAACAGGCTATTTGAATCTTTGAATGGACGGTTTCTTATGTAGACGAGTTATCACTATAAATGGAGCCATAATTATCTAGCACTTGACTTCTGTTGCGGATACAGCCTTTCTGATACTTTTTCGTGAACAATGGCCAAAGAAAGTCTGGCCTAAAATAAGTCATGGCTAAGTAAAGGACAGAACATTCGTATCCGGAACAAATCACTTGTGTTTTCTCTTATAACGTCTATTTATTATCTGTGACGTGCTGTGTAGTATTCGATTGCACTCAAGTCGGCATCTAGGAACTTGAAGGGAGGGAGGGGGTCCTTGTCCCGGTAATTTTAGCAATCTATCTAGTCTACCTTACTTGAGAGAACAAGGACCACAATAGAAATACCCCCCTCCCCTCATTCCCAGGTACTATCTTGAGTGCTATTGTATAATGCTGAGTCTTCGTTCATAGTATCATCTGGAATATTTTCAATAATATTGACATTTTGTAAATAACACCGTATGTCAATATCGTAACGAGATTTCAGTTTGTAGTTAACGCTCGATTACAGATGATTTCATTAAAGATTTTTTCGAAGAATTTTGACCGTGATCCCCTGTGTCTGAAAGAATTTCGATTAATTTGATTGGTCGATATCGCATCAATCGCAATGGATCATGGCCAAAGTTTCACTATTGATAGCTTTAACACAACCGTCTATTTAGAAACTGAACTCAATATTGTCATCTTGAAGGCTGGATTCCCATTGGTGGATGCAAAATTGCATTGCTACAACTTATTTGATTGGATAGCTTGAAAGTAACATCAATCAAAAACCGAAGTCCTTTGTTACCAAACAATATAAATGTAGCACGTGACAGTTTTGTACCTAATGGAAATCCAGCTTTACATTGCATTCAGTAAACTTTAATTGTGAGATATCTAGTTTGTATTTTCCATAAACCAAGAAATGGCCCGGTTTATGAAAAGTCTTATAGCTAGATTTATGAAGAATTAGGCGGTAGGCACTTATTTTATTAGAATTCTTTAACTCTTTCTATAAAAGAAATAGGATTATTTTCTTCAGAGGCAACCATATGCTGAACCATGAGGTGCATGTCGGAAAGGGTCAACATGGTTGGAAATGCTTAGAGCAATTTCATCTCGTAGTTCTTGTTTCTTCGTAAACTCATCCTTGCAAAATGTAGTCTTTGGAACTTGCTGTATCCAACAAAGTCACTCTTTAAAGTCATCTCTCTAGGTGTTCTGTAACTGTTAAAAACCTTCGATGCTTCTAAAGTCTACAGTGCATATTTATTCTTTTATAAAATCTATCAGATCTAACCTATGACTCCAGGGGTGTTCAATTTTCGAACAGAGCGCCTTCAAAAACAAAAACGGCACTTCCAAGACTGGTATCTGGAGCAGACACTCATGGGGCTGGACGAGAACGCTCGAAGGCGTTGTGGCGCAGTAGTGGTGTAATCTCCTGACTTTGTAGCCAAAACAGTTAGGCAGTCAGGGAGCGATCTCCGGTAGAGTCCCATCACTTGAGCGTTAGGACAAGGGATCTCGGACTCGACCAGGTCTTGTCCACTTCTAGGCTCCCAGCGCTTGGCGCTAAAACCACTACTTTACCTTCTTCTTCAGAAACAGTTCTAGGAAACAGTGGTAGACTTGATTTGACAGCCCCTGGAAATACATGTTCTCCAGTTCTTTTCCACCTTAGATTTATGAAAATTTATGTAACCATAGTCTGTAAATAAAACAAAATGTTTTCTAGATTATAGGAAGATATTAGAATTAATTCGTTACTTTAATTAGGCTGAAAATCATTGTTTAGATGTGACGTGATTGAATGTCTGTAGCATAGCTTGTCATTGATTAAGATGAAATGTTTTTGGTTGTAATTGTCGAAATCGCCAGCTTCCAGTTTATTTTAGAGCAATTGTCACCCGGGGCCCTTTGCAAGCAAGCTGAAACTTAGACTGTCTGAAGATCATATTTGGTCCGAGAAGAAACCATGTATCGACACTGCAGTTGTTTGACTGGCAGAAAAGTTTATTTTAGTTGAGCTGTGCTGGTAGTTCAACGACTGTACTGTGGATCGATAGATTCCGGTCTGGCCAAATTTGATTTCCAAACAAGCTGGAATTGTATCGTGCCCGCAAAATACCCTGGACGAGAATGGCTCTTTAAGGCCTGAAAATATTATAGAGCGCCTTTGATGATGTTTGAACATGGTAGCATACTTAAATTTTGATGATGGACAGTTTTGATGCTGTCAAAACAAGTAGTGAAAGTTTCTGACTACTCTAATGTCCGGAATAAATGTCTCCCCCCGCTCATTATTTTTATGAAAAGTACCCACACGAGACATCCGTATTCTTTATTCAATTTTGAGCTTTTTGAAACAAAATATGCTGAAAGCTGGCAAAACTGTTTATATTGGGTTATTTATTAAGAGTGGGTTTGCTCATGCACTGTTTTGTTGGTGTTTGTTAGAAAGGATTTTATTTTCTTGCATAAATTGTGAGNCTTTGATGATGTTTGAACATGGTAGCATACTTAAATTTTGATGATGGACAGTTTTGATGCTGTCAAAACAAGTAGTGAAAGTTTCTGACTACTCTAATGTCCGGAATAAATGTCTCCCCCCGCTCATTATTTTTATGAAAAGTACCCACACGAGACATCCGTATTCTTTATTCAATTTTGAGCTTTTTGAAACAAAATATGCTGAAAGCTGGCAAAACTGTTTATATTGGGTTATTTATTAAGAGTGGGTTTGCTCATGCACTGTTTTGTTGGTGTTTGTTAGAAAGGATTTTATTTTCTTGCATAAATTGTGAGAGTACTACGTTGTAAAATGTGCTACTTCCAAAACGCCTAATTGATTAATTGCCATGAATAGGCCATGAATACGGCGTTTCTTTCACCGTGAGTTCGTAGCAGTTGTGTTTTCAAGATGTGATGCATTTTACTGAGCTAAAAGTTTCCAGCAGAACTATTCGTAGAATGAACTTGCATTACTTTGATCAATTGCACGGCAAGGCTAGCAGAGGTAGTGGAAAACGGTTTATCTAAATTTATCAATTTAAAGGCCCGTTGCTAACCGTGATCCTTTGCGCAGCGTATGAAAAGCAAAACAAACAGAACTTAGGCCATTCGAGACTTTCTTGTGGTACAAAAGTTAACTTTAGTGCCGCAAAGGATTTTGGTTAGCAATAGGTCTTTAATTCGTTGACTGCCCCAGATAGCCTTGAACTTTGTAATTTAGTTTGAATTTTAGCACTGACTTTGTTTGATGATCTGTATTGAAATTATTGAAATGAAAGCTTGTCAGTAGAAGATCAGCCGTAACTTTGTATATAAATGCGAGAGATGTCATTAAACTGCTCACGAGAGAAACATGTTTATTCTCTGCTGTTACTATTTTAGTCGTTTTCATCTGCTGGCGGATTTTTGCTCACAAGCAGAAAAGTTTTTGCCAATTCACTTTGTACCAGCAAAAATTGTTTCTACGGCGTTTTCGATTGTGCTTGCAAAAAAAATTCGCGGAGATTCTTCGTGCGTGAAATTTTTCTGATAATAGCCCAAGCCAAGAGTTTAGTCCCAGTTTTGAAGAGATCGTTTTCGAAGGTGAGCATTCAAAAATTTTCCAAACGTTTAATTCGGGGTNCCGTAACTTTGTATATAAATGCGAGAGATGTCATTAAACTGCTCACGAGAGAAACATGTTTATTCTCTGCTGTTACTATTTTAGTCGTTTTCATCTGCTGGCGGATTTTTGCTCACAAGCAGAAAAGTTTTTGCCAATTCACTTTGTACCAGCAAAAATTGTTTCTACGGCGTTTTCGATTGTGCTTGCAAAAAAAATTCGCGGAGATTCTTCGTGCGTGAAATTTTTCTGATAATAGCCCAAGCCAAGAGTTTAGTCCCAGTTTTGAAGAGATCGTTTTCGAAGGTGAGCATTCAAAAATTTTCCAAACGTTTAATTCGGGGTATGATTTATGATCTCGCTGCAGTTGTATGGCTTAGAATTCTGGCATGTCCAAGAAATTGCATCTTCTGTAACTGTTCCATCGGGACCTTTTTATCTAACAAGTCCCAAAATATAAAGTTCCAAATTCTAAAGAAATTTTAGGCTTGAGACATGCATCATACTAGGGGTTCATGTGCTGCAAACATTTTCGAAATCTGACAACAGAAAGCGAATATTGATTTTTAAAGTTGGCGCTATGTTTGCATGACCTGTGGGCTGTAGAGGCATGGCACTGTTTTGATAAAAGTTTACATTTTCCCTTTGTTTAAAAACGATGCTTGGTCAAAGGTTTGCCATTTCTTTTTACAGCCTGCTAAACCTGCGAGTAAAACATTTTAAAGGCCAAAATAGTCTCGAAGAATTCATGATTTGTAGTTGTCATATCGTTTTAACATGAAGAATGATATGTAAAGCTTCCTTTGCATTGTTCTAGGAATTCTTAGCAGCCAATCTGTCTTCCGCTAACTGTTTCTTGAAAACCAATCAAAATACCTCCTTCGTTGTAGCCTCCTTTTGCGTTTCGAAAAAGAGGCTACATAACAAGCGGTTTTTTGGCTAGGCCTTTTGTTGCAATATTGATGTACGAAGAACTGAAGAAGCACGCAATTCAACGAAAGATAACCATTTGCAACGATGGGCTCGATAATGGGAAAGGCGATGAAGGAGACAATGGACGAGAATATGAAAAAGACTCAAGAATTTATGCTTGCCTCTCAAAAAATGCAGGTAATGTATCATGATGATAACATGGGAGTGACTAGGCCCATCATAGGGATTCAGGAAGAACGGGAGTAATCTTACTGCCAAGACAAAACAGTTACCCCTAGCCTTCTTCAGAGGCGTACGCAGCACTCGAGGATTGAGGGGATCTGGGGCGTAGCCGCAGACATTTTTGACCACGCCCTTCAGACGCCCGGAAACTGAGGGAAACGCCCTTTTTATATCTTTCATCATAAACATGGCTGCAATGAACACAAAATAGGCAGGATCATGATTTGTTGAATTTGCATTGAGAATTTATATCCATCATAGCATTAGTTAATCTAGGAAAGTGAGCGAAGAACTGTTATTCGGTACAAACAGTACAGCATTTCAAGTACGAATTACAAACTTGCTTTTCTTAGCTTTACTGCGAAATGATTTGGCTGGTTGTTTGATTTTGATATTCGAGGAAATGCTTCTTTTCGCCACTTCATCATTGTCTTGTCCCAGTCATCATAATAGTATGGCAGCTTTTTGCAAATGAAATCATTGTAGCAATTTGAATTATTTTGAATAGCTAGGTCAGAGTACAGCCTTTCAAATCATTTTGATGAGATTTTGTCAAGGATCAGTAGCAAATATGGATCTCTATAGCGAATGGCACGTACACACAAAGACAAATGTGGATCTTGAAATGAGTGGGTCTGGGGGCAAAGCCACTACTATAAGAGAATGTTGAGAATGGCTTAGAATGCCTCTCCCAACATTATTGAAGCATTTCTTAGAAACCCAAAACCTTGCTCTACCAAACCTTGACAAAACCATTCTGTCCTTGCTTTCAAGAATCTCAAAGACCACCGCTTGACAGATCTGCGTGACCCCTCCTGAGATACACATTTTGTTGCATTTTTGTGCGAATCTCGAGGGCCATCTTTTTGAAAAGTGGGGGGTCCAAGCCCCCCATCCCCTCTTGGGTACACCACTGTCTTTCTTCATCCTCATACAAAAAATTGGGCTTTTAGGTTTGAACTCTTTTTTGGGTTGGCAAAATGGATAAATGAAAATGGTTGAGTTTGAAATATATGGAGATTCCTGATTCAGAGGAGGATGCATATGCAAGCATGAATGTGGCATGTGTTTTCTGAAGATGCAATGTGCATGCAGGGAATACAGTTTAAAGGCTGAAGAAGGCCATGCAAATTCTTATCAACAACATTTTGTAAATTTTCGCTATAAATCTAACTGCTCTTCTGGTGAGAGCGCAGGTAGTGGGGGAGCATTTTCTGTGCACGCTTTGCAAACTTACCAACCAGTCTGGGGTCAGGCAGTAAACAGAAAGGGTCAAGAGAGAAATTAGGATGCTAATATCTAACACAAGTAATTGTCTAACTCCTTTCATGAAATTATGGCACTTGCCCATCTGAGATTTAACTTTAAGAACAGTTCTACAATGGAAAAACTGAAAGAACCTTTGCATGCCCAATATCTCCACAAAACAGGCCATACTTTTCAGGTAGCACCAGATTTGCTATCAGAAGAAAATATACAGGCTACATTATTTATTTTTTGTAGATGGATCGTCAGATGAACATGCAAAGGTTGATGATTGAGAAACAGATGGCATCACAAATAGCAAGAGCAAGAGAGATGTTTGATTGGGTGGGCTCATTTTACGCCCTTGCATCCATTGGAATGTTTATTGGGTAATGTCTTTGTCTTTAATTGTTGATATTCTTTTTGAATTTGGCAATTGGCTTGGAATCATCTTTAAAACAAATTGAATTCTTGAGTGGTATTAAAGTCTGTTTCTTATTAAATGTTAGGTGAGATTTGCAATAATATGAAATTGCTCAAATGCAACAGCTCTTAATTTATTGATTTTAGTGATTGGACATTTTTGCCTGACATTTCATTTCTCTTTCAATTATCATTATTGGTGTGGTCACCTGAAAGCACTGGCTTTTCAGGGGGCCATGTCAAGAATAGATAGTTACAAGAGAAAAACTAAAACTGCAATTAATTACAAAAGGTCTAAATTTAAAGAGCTACACGTTTTTTTTTATAAGAAACTTGGATCAGCACATAGTACTAAAAGTTTCTTAATTTCGCATGAAGATTTCGGTGTTTTAGTAGTAAAAGTTTCTTAATTAGTTTCTTATTTTGTGGGCCTAAAATTGCGGTATTGTTCAAAGTTGAGCCTTCTTCTTGACAAAGGGCTTCCATTTTGCATTGACATTGTCATCAAGAAGAAGCCTTGCACATCGAGGCAAAAATTTAAAAATTTTGCAGTTAAAAGTCAAGAAAAGACGAAGGCACCTTTGTTAGAGAGACATAGAATAAGAGAGACACACAGATATAACATTTTAGAGTTTCGTAACTGTTCTTGAGCGTAGTACTAGAGTTTCTTAAATTTTTGGTCATCGTAGTACTAGTTTCTTATAAACCAGTTTCTTATAAAAAAGAAACGTGTATGTTTAATGTGTAACATTTATTAGAAGACAAATTTAAGTACATACATCAACATTGAAAGATGGCTGTGCTGTGGAGGCCATTTTATCAAGAAGATGTATTACTCTTGGCAGGAAGATTACATTTTGTCCCGCTACCTACATCTTGTTGGCACTGAATGTTGTTAATGAGCCCTGTGCCAATTGATTCAACTTTTGAGATGGCTCAGCTTTTGAAAAGATTCAGTAGCACTTCTTTGCTATAGTCAGTTCTTTCTCAGTCTGCAATGTTTTCCTGGATATTTTATCACTGTTAATAAGGAATGTTTGAAACACTACTGAGTGAGTAAAAAAACCACAACATTTGACAAATTACTGCCCTCTAAGCAGCAAAGCAACACTGTTAGCACATGTCTTCTGTAATAGCTGATGTATTCAATTAGATATTGAAATTTGTATGATTGAATTTGGCCACTCCATTCTGAAATTATGAGGGATATTCTTAAGGAGGCTCCTGTAAAAACCCTCAGAAAACGAGATGAAAGGGGTGATCAAATATTTTCAATTATCTCACCTCATAGAGATGACTTAAACATGTTATCCTCTTAGAAGGATGGAATACCTTTGGATAAATCTATTAAACTAGTGAAGGTGACTTTTTTATCCTCCCTAATGGATAGAACTTGGTAAAACCTGATATTCAATTCATAACTCTAAAGCAGACATATTGGGAAATTTGATCACGATTTGAGGCCATTTTTCATGCTTTATGGATTGACGTTCTTGAGAAAATCCATCGTAAAATCAGACTGGAGTGACTGAATTCGGTTAGGAAAAATTCTAAAATCAATTGAGCATATTGGTTATTACATAAGATATTGAAATCAATTACTTTTTTGATATTCAGCAAACAGATTTCAAGGCTGTACACGTTTTGTCAGACTCACCCACTAATTGTTGCTCACCCCAGGGGGGTACTCAGGCATATTTAGAATAGGGGTGCGTGCTCAGGCTGGGGTACAACGCATCAACCCAAAAAAATAATTTCTAGCATGCAAATAGACCCAAAAAAATAATTTTTCCGACCTTACATACCCAACAGTTATGAAGTCAGTATCTTAAATCTGCATAAAAGTGCCCTAACTGGAACTGATTAGATTTCTCATAATGTGTTTGGATATTTATGTTTTTTTGATTTTAGTACTGCTATTTGGCTCTAATTTTGTTTGTAATTATATTTTTCCCAATTTTGTACTTTTTCTCATATTTGAGACCCAAAAAGGTAAGCCAGAATTTCTTGAACCCAAAAAAATAACTGTACATTAAATCATTGACCCAAAAAAATAATCCTTGCCTAAATTTTAGACCCAAAAAAGTAACCTGAACATCCCTATCCTGAATATACCAGAGTACCCCCCCCCCTGGGTTGCTCACCCGTTGCTCAGCTGACAGTTTTACCTTGCATGTACCTACCATAATTATTTTTACAGATTTTCAAAGACAAAGAAACCATCTGTATTAGTTCCTTTTGTCCCATTGTCATTTGTTGTTGCATATCAAGCACATCTAGCATATGGAAACAAAATCCAAAGGATTAGAGGTGAGATCTTACAGTATTTTCTTCTTCCAAGCCACTTGACAGAAGCATATCGTAGTAACCCTAATACACAGTAAGCTATGATTTTCCCCATGGGTTACTTGTGTGTTACTGGACCTCAAAGATGATGAAATACTAATTACTAAGGACATCTACCGAATGTCTCCAAAAAAATAAACAGATTTGGGTTGGATGTTTGTAGTAGCAATAAAGATTTAATTTGAAAAAGGAAAGGCAACGATACCAGCGTCGAAGATGTTTGCGGTGACGAATAAATTAATACGTTTAAAGGCAGAAACACCGCAATACAACAAAAGCAACAGCAAATGGTTGAATAAATTTTATGCCAATATGAATCATTCCAAAATCGTTTGAAATTATCTTTGACAGGTAAATTTGAACGTAAATACTTTGTTTATTGATAATGATGCTTTGAGAGTTGAAATATTAATCATGAAAGTTTAGATTTGCCTTCACCTCCAAACGAGAGCCTCCTAAAGTGTAGCGAATATGTCGGCAATATATTTTGCTATTTATTGAGACAAAACAAGACAATTTAAGATCGCCTAATATGCAGATGAGTTCTACCAACAATTCATTCATCTAGCAGCAACATTATATTACAGTAATAAACTATTGCATGAATGAACTTTTGTACTTCACTATTTTTATATCTTGTCTTCTTCAGCTGAAGCTGAGCGCATTCTAGCCGAGGAAAAGGACTTGATTACATTACCAGGAGGTCCAGTGACCTTTGATGCTGTGGAGAAGGCTAGACTGTCATCGAAGTAAGACAAATTTTACGAATGTAATTTTTGATGTAATGGTAATGAACTATTTTACTAATTCTCTATAGGATTTACTCATGAGTTTACAACATTCATCTTGGAGGAATTTTGGCATGAATTTTACATCAAAGTTCGGCCTCTAATGAATTCTGCAGGCAGCTATCCTTAGGTAATGACCGAGAGGGGGCAACTAATATGGTACTGGGAATATGTTAAAAGCGATCTGTCCCCTATTGTTCTGACCTTGGTTACTGCTTTATTTACCTTATTTACGCTGCAGCTAAATTTATGCATCACTGAGTCTCTATGACCCTGATTTCTTTGGATAAAGCGAATTAACACCAACTTCAGGAATATACAATGGAAATCTTTATCGATTTTATTTTCATTCATCGAAGGGGACAGATTGCCTTTAAATGAATGGTGGTCACTCAGGAATCAAATGCATGGTGGTCAGTATTTTGTCTACTTGGTACGAACAATACTCTTGTTTCCAAGTATTGGTCTTTGGTGTAAATAAGAGGGACATTGTTAGAATTAGAATTTTCCCGAATCGTATAATGTTCAAATGTATTATGGACAGATTTTGGACCCGGTATTTTGGGCAAATTCAGCTACATCTATTAACAGGCTTTCAGTAGAACTTTTGCGTACACATTTTGCAGAATGTTTTCTGTTAAAAGGTTATCGAAAGTATTGAAGATCATGACGCTCATTGAAGGTGTTGTGGCGCAATGGTGTAATCCTTTGACTTTGCAGCCAGAACAGTCAGGTGGACAGGGTTCTATACCCGGTAGAGCCCAACCACTTGAGTGTCATGACAAGGGGTCGTGGACTCGATTAGGTCTGCTCTACTCTCAAGTACCGAATAATCGTCCCCCCCCCCCCCCCCTTCATTCCCGCTCATCTCTAT
>REGL01000031.1:344933-374569 GCA_004194395.1 Aurelia aurita complex sp. Pacific | reverse complement strand
CCCCCCCCCCCCCCCGCGTTTATTCGGTACTTGAGAGTACTTCCGCGATCCCAACACAAAACGCAAAAAACGCAACTTCACCTTCACCAAATGGTCCAGATTTTATGCCTTGTGCTACTGCACATCCCTAATCAAATCCATGTCAATTAGCAAGTCCCTTGATATCGTTTCATTTTTTACGGTATTTTATGCTAGCGTTTGCCATCCGTTCTAACACATGTTCCAAAATTCATGCCAAAATTCAACCACTGTATATATGCATACGTATTTTATTCTCAAGTCTTGGATACATTGTATACACACTAATGCACTGATTCTTTAGAATTTAATCCCTTTTTCCTTAGTCTTCTCGTTTTACTTAGTCTTTAATATCTGCAGTCTGTCAGCTGTCTCTGCTCCTCAAAACCCCCGATGAAACCTTCACAAATGGCACCTACTAAGGATGTTAGTAAAAGATGACACGCGAAGGCTTCTTAGGTACTCGTGTAAGGCTTTGCCCTGGCTACCTTTTGCGAACCATGTACACAAGGCGAGTCAAAATAAGTTATCAAGTTTGGCGGGCTGTGGAATAAAAAGCATGCGGCCGATGTTCAAAACTGAAATGTAATCTATCAGCCAAGGGCTAACTTATATATGAAGGTTTTGTTTCGTAAAATCACTCGTCATTTAGACTAGGAAATTAGGAAAAAACTGGTAAGGGGTTTGTGAGGGAACGAGAATTCCATGTTCGATTCTGGCCCATGATTTACTTGCCATTTAAATTTGAATTCAATACAATTGTCAGTTTCAAAAGTGGATTTAAATTTCAATGCCAAGTAAATCAAGGACCAGAATCAAATTTGGAATTCTCATTCCCATATACAAATCCCTTGCCAGCATTTTCCTAACTTCCGGGTCTAAAAGATGAGTCAGAAAAAAGGATCCCCGTTTGAAAGGTCATGGCTCCCTGGATTTTAAGACAATGATGTCGGCAAATATATAGTTTTATGGTAGAAATGTTCAAATCTACTATAAAATTTACCTGACTGAACTCGGCCACTCCATTCGTAAATTATGTATGAGGGATTTTCTCGAGAACGCCTCTTCAAAAAACCTTCAAAACGTGTCCAAAATCATGAACATATTTCCCTTACATTTCTGCCTTACAATGGCCTTACAGCAATGACATACGGACTCTCTTGGCAGGATGAACAAGTCCTCCGCCTGGTATCGATGACCTATTCAAGGGGATTCCATTCTCCCAAGAGGACAAAATAAATGAATTTATTTGAGTGGCATCAATTTTAGGAAGGAAGATTTGCTCATTGTTTCTGCATTTCATTCGTTTTGGAAGGGGCTTCTGCAGAAAATCATCCATATTGAAATAACTAAACCTAATTGAACATATTGGCAATAAAACAAGACATTTTTCAATGTTATTGCTTTGATATTCATGCAGCAGTGGTCTTCCAAGCGGGGATTTTTTTTTCTGACTCACCCGATAGATTAACATTTTAATTTTGAACATCAGCCACGTACTTTTCGTTCCACAGCCCGTCAATTGCTTTAACTTTTTGACTCACTGAGTAAAGTGTCAGAGATTCCTCCATGATTTGCGCTGTCCAACTCGTCCAACAAACAACCCTTGCTTCTTTCGCTTCGAGCTCAAATCGACTCCAATCACCAAGCAAAACAAAGGTTGTAGTATGTACAAACCAGTGCAGAACAATGACAACAGACCCACTGCCATCTTTGTCTTGTCAGCTGGAAACGTCAACTCCAAACTGACTCGAACCACTCCAGCTATTGCTGCAAGAATGCCACAGAATGCAATAAAAAATGCGGTCTTCATCACTTTAGCATCAAGCCTTTGCAAAGCACGGCCGATACCACCGAGCTTCTTTGCCAAATTCAACCGGTTGTTCCACCTCTTGCTGATAAATGCAAAGCCAACGGAGTTGATGATTATTGATAATGCGTTTAACACGAGTGTGAAATAGGCCTTTATGCTGCTATCCTTGTAGCTACATAGGAATACAACAGCTGATACACTGCCAATAAGAACGCTTGCTAACACTAGGCATCTATGAATCATGTCTGTAGGCAATGCTTTGTATTGCAGTGGTGATGTGACTTCGATTAGTCTATCTGCAGTCAAAGACAGCACGCTAAACATGTGGAATATATACACACCACCTATAATTATATTGGTTGATTTCTCAAAGCTTCGACCATGGAATGAGTGCCATGCAACCCACCATAAACACGTGATAAAGCACAACATGACACGTGATATATTTATGCTGCCAAGCAACCAGCTTTGTGAACTGAAAGTCTTCTCGATTCTCATGAAATAAAATGTTAGGACATTCAGAACAAGTGCAATTACAGCAAGGATAATACCGAGGATTGGCAAGTAAATAATGTTCTCCTTACTTATGAGAGTTAAATGCTTCATGATATCTCTGTGGTGCTTTTCAGTAACTGACTACTTGTTTTTAACTGGCGTACAAGTATGTGATATTTTACCTTTATGTTGCTATGGTCTATTAATGATCGATTTCAATGTGTTAGTTTACTTGGATCCTATTTGCCGTGAATCCTTTTCCCGTATCAAATGTCTTAGATGCTTCATTTGTCCGTCATGGATAACACAACACAACGATTCTCTTCTTTCCCTTCAAATGGCACTCTTTGAACGGCTTTTGGTCGGTTGCTACTGCTTTTCCCTGAGATAATTCTTCCTTTGCAATGCTAAATCAAGACACTGACAGACGTCATTTGCATATGTTCTGGTAAAATGTTTTGAAGAATTTATGTGGATAGAAAGAAAACAGATATCTGAGCTATTTCTTCTTTTGCATCACCAAATCATCATTTTGTGACAGATTTCACTTTTATATTGGTTCTTGAATTGTTTTGGAGGGATTTGCTGGATAGCAATATAGACAGACAGTCTACTCACATAATACTCAATAATAGTGCTGTTTATGCCTGAGGCATTTCTTCTTTTGCATTGCTAAATCATCATTTTGTGACAAACATTACTTTACGGGCTGTTGAAATGTGTTGAAGAACTTTGCTGGATACCAATATATACAGCCTACTCACCAATACAGTACGTAATAGCAATGCAGATACAATATCGATCTTCCACTTCTTGGATCTTCCAGGATAATGCCAGAATTATTCTGTAAAGGACTGCGTATTCATTCTTGTTTATTAAAGTTGTTAAGATAGAACAAATTTGGTAACTCTAGCTGTTAATTTGCTCTGTTTGATTCTGTAAGTCATGCATCATCGCAACCTCTGCTGTTGTTGACTCCCAATTGGCTTTCTGATGAACTTTATATACAACTTGATCAAATTCACGCTTTTTCAAGAACAAACTTTCGTTGTGGAATTAGAGCTTCTTCAAAACTTCAGTAACAATAACAATCTTCTTCCAGGATCGAAAAGTGTTTGATATTGTCTCTTGTTTTATCCATCATGTAATTGTCTTTGTGTTATTGTGCTTTACTTTGAATCGTTGTCACTTTTTTAATCTGAGAGTTGCGTTTTTTCTTTGGCGAGATCTACAAGTACTGCTTTGTAATCAACTCTTGAAATTCCCTGCATAATCTTCACATTTACTACTGTACTCTCTCTCTCTCTCTCTCTCGTTCTCTAAAACTTAGATGAACAGAATTCTGTGGCGGGATCAGTGTTTGTAACTTTAATGATTACCTTGTTAGATTCAGAAACTGCCTTTTCTTTTTGCTGAATGTACTTCAAATTTATCAACAACTCTTTAGATGCAGCACAAAATAACTTGAATGTTGCTGGAATCGTCTTTAACTGCCTCTACTTGGTCTTGAACAAAAATTTATAAACGTATCAAGAAGTCGGCTTCTTTGTTGATCTGATTCACGACAGCAATTACTCTTGTAGGCTGTTGACTTGTACGAAATTAGGTTATAATGCTAAACTTTTTCTTCTATTTTCTTCAAATCCAACGTATGCAAAACAAGTTAATTGGCTTTATTTACTTGTGGTTTTCATGGCTGACCTTTTAAGGTTCGTCTGCTCATTAAGCTTCAGCAGCTGAGGCAAATATTTCATCAAACTTTGATAAAAATACTACTTAACAACCATAAGAGCATTGAGTATTTGCTGCAGACAAAATGGTAATTGATTGAGCTTTCGAGATCAAGCTTCATCCGAAAATAATTTTCAAATTATTTGGAGGATCAATTCAGATTTCCGAAACCGTTGGCACAAAGCTGCTTTCTGCAAGATCTTTAATGTTTTATGTCTGCAATAGCCTTCAGCTCTCTGTCAATTCAATGGCTGCTGTCCATCGTTGACAGTGACGAGTGGTACAGTTAAGGAATCCGTTTCTGTTTCTGGATCTTTTTTCTTGAAGCTTTCATTAATTTGTTGTGTCGTGTGTGGTATTTTGCTCTCTGCAAATTCAAATGCAATCGACATCCGACGGCTGTTTGAGTTGCAGGCAGGCAGCAACAAATCGATTTATGTTTGCAAGTCATGCTTCCCTCTTATCTACAATTTTGAATTTTTGATGAACTGATAGCTGGGTGAAATGTCTGTGGTGATTGCAGCTGATTTCGTTATAAACCTGGCTTTGGAGAGCATACACTAGAGTATGTACCATGTTCCATACCCGTAATGTAGCACAGATAAGTAGCAACTGCTTTCCAAAGACAAACGCCTTTGCAAACTATGTTGATGATCTAATCATAAATTACCCTCGACCTGAAACTGTCGTACGCATATTTCATAGCAATGACATAGCTCTGATAAGTAATAGCTTTCCAAAGCCAACACTTCGCAAACTATGTTGATGATCTCATCATAAATGACGCTGAAACTGAATTTGTCAGAAACCTAGCCCTTGAGAACGTACACTGTAGTATCATATACTATCATGTGTATTTGCCAAAACTTAGCACTGATAAGTAATAGCTTTCCAGAGACGAACACCTTGCAAACTATGTTGATGATCTGATCACAAATTACCCTCGTGCTGAAACTGTCGTACACTATCATATTTCATAGCAATGACATAGCTCTGATAAGTAAAAGCTTTCCAAAGCCAAACACCTTACAAAGTATGTTGACGATCTCATCATAAATGGCCCACATGCTGAATTTATCATAAACTTGGGCCTCGAGAGCATGCACTGTCATATACTGTCATGTTGCATAGCTATAACGTAGCTCTGATAAGATTAGATTTCCAAAGCCGAACACCTTGCAAGCTATGTTGACGATCTCATAATAAATGACATTCACAGTGAATGTGCAGTAATGCTGATATCTTGTTACTTGCAAAGCCTTTCTCTGCGTTCTTAAGTTACGTGGCAGTTTTTGTCGTATTTCCAATAACAGTTTCACAGTTTCCAGATTTAGTCACCTGGCTGACAGCGTTGGCATTGCAACATATTTCCCCGTATCAAACAGTGTCTGCACGCACACACACTCTCTTCAGCTAATATCTGATTGCTGCAGAGTCTGTTGTTCTGTTATTATGTTACGTAGAACTTATTGTCTATATTACTAAATAGTTTCTAATAGCAATTGCACTGTTTCCAGATGCAGTCAGCGAGTTGACATTGCAATAGGTTTTCCCACATCAAGCAGCTGTCTTCATACATACTGTCTTGTTGCTAATACGTGGTGTAGAGTCTGTTTCTGTTATTATATTACGTAGCGTTTATTGTGTATGTTTGGGGAGGGAATATTTGTTTCCGCTACTAGAACAGTTCCCACAATTATTCTCCTAGTCGACATTGCAACGGGTTTTCCTGGCTTGAGCATCTGTCTTCTTGCATACTTACTTGAAGCTTGAAATGAAGCAAACATACTCTCATGGATAAACTTTTTCAGAATTCCAGCTAATATAATGTACTTTGTAGCATCTTTGCAGCTTTGTGTTTGCTTGGTAGATTTATTATGTCCAAAAACTGTCCTCTACAGCTTATACCTTCTTCCACAGCCTGTCCACTCTTAGATGACCAAGCTCTTGTGAACTGCTTCAGAAAAAGGCTTTCTAGAGGATTAATTTCTCTTTGCAGTACCTATCATGGCATGGCCTATTATTCATCAGTCGCTTTAATCCCACTGCGGGTACCTTAAAACGAAATCATCTTGAAATGTTACTGTCAACGTCAAAAACAGCATTATCACGCTGTTGTTATGGTCGTTCTTTTACCTCAACGCAAGTTTATGTGTTTTTGTGCTGAAATTTCAACCACTTTCTTTACTTCCGAGACGTGGATCATAGGGGGCAAATCTTTGCACAACTGTAAAATTCATCATATGAAATGTTATGAATTATTCATAGGGCATTTTATAGCTAATAGTGATATAGTCTGTCTCAGTCTCAAACTAGATGTCACCTGCAAATGCCCGCGAATAACAACAATAAAAGTGTTTTGCGAAGGAATTTTGGATTATCGCCAATCTCAGGTGACTTCTAATTTGAGATGGACCACAGTTTGCTATCATTCCAAAGAGCGTTTTTGACATCATTGTAATTTCAGAATCACAGCGTTTTTGTATTTCTCCTAGTTTTGATTTTGTGATGTCATCAAATGGCTGAATCGTAAACCATAAAAGCGACAGACTGCTGCTTTCACCAAGTTGTAGACCTTTGTGAATTGAGGTTTCCTCGAACGATCTATCGATTTTTCTCAATCAATTTAGCATTGATGATGCTTTTAATGTTTGTCAAAGCTTGAGAACTGAATGACATTGAGTTCGTTTCGAGCAATTTTGTTGAAAATAAAACGCGACAACATTTAATGCGATTAATCCTAAAGTTTTCAAGATTTGCAGCCTATTTTTGAGACGTACAGTACAGCATATAGCTGGATAGGTTATAAAGAGTTATCTTGATGTATTTCTCAACTATGCAAATTCAATTCTAGGTTACTTACTATGACGTAATTTGTCATACACTTTTTTGTTTATAGGNATTCAGCAAACAGATTTCAAGGCCGTATACGCTTTGTCAGACTCACCCACTAGTTGTTGCTCACCCATTGCTCAGCTGACAGNGTCTCCGCAATCAGTTGCATGTATTTAACTCCTTGTATCTTTTTTCTGTCTCTTTTTTTTCTCTTGAGAGGTCGTGGGGCACCACTTCCTTCGCCCGCCTTTGCCTCTTCCTTTCTTCATGTTTCCACTTGACAATGTTTTCAGAAAAGTCTCACTCTGGGACTCTGGGCTCTCCCGACTCAAATGGAAGAATATTTACCCCTGCGTTTTTCTCTGGAATATTTTTTATCTTGACGTCTGAAAATGTACAAGTACCGTTGCAGGGCTTTGCAGTTGAGTTGCATCATACTGAAAATATGTACCATTTTAATTGAAATTTGAGGCTTCTCGATTTTCCTTACCCTGGGTACCAGAAAAAGGACTTAATTTGATACTTTTCTTGTGATATTATATTTGGAGTATAGAGGGGGGTAGATACTGCTCGATTCGATGTCACCTTGTAAAATGACGTCACAGAGTCTCAAGTCAAATATCCTTATATGTAAACGAGACCTCAATGCGAGAAAGAGGCAAGTTCAATATGTTCAATAATATGGCGACAGAAATTCAGAAAATTAGATGAAAATGGTCCAGTGAAAAGTTGTTCATGAGAGGATGATTCGTCGAATGTTAACTGCCCTGTTCCCTCCAACAAAATTGAAGAGGCTTGTCGGCGTGGACCATCTTGGTAATAAGTATTTTGAGCAAGAGAAAGGTGAGTAGGTAGGTAAAAAAAAAAACGAGATTGAGAAGAAGAATCAAATTTAGGCCCTTCAGGCCTTCTTCACCGCTACCCTGTTTGTTATTCTTCTGTCAGGCCGTTATAGGCCTAGCCTTGTTTGTACGAGAAAATATTGGTCATATACTAGTAGCAAGTAATATTTAACAAATGCTGCAACACCTTAGCTACTCCTATCTTAATGATAATTTGGTGAGTTGTTATTTTCATGATGCTGAAATGAATTTGAGGATCATGCTATTAAAAATGGCGGTTTAAGGAACTCTCCTTTACCAAGATGCATTGCATTCTTTAATTAATAGAATTCCTATGGAATCGTTAAAGATTCGTAATTCAAACGCAATGCATCTTTGTAAAACGTGCACAAAACGAAAAGGCCATTTGCGACCACTAAGAAAATGTAACATTAAAAAGAAAGGAGGTTCTTATCAATTTTATACTAATTTCCCCCATTACCTGTTGTGGCGTTGCCTTCCTGGTTTCATAAGCTAGGCCTAAAAACTTTGAATGTTTTTCCAAATTTCTTTGTATTGATTTCTTCAAACTCAAGCTTAAACTTGAGAGAATTCGGTCGTGAAGTCAGTTTAACTTGCCTGTTGTTGGACTGGAGAATTCAAATCAACAAATATTCCTTTCGCTCCCCAAAAAATCAAAAGAAAAGAATTCACAAGCACTTTAGCATTTATTGTCAACAATAATGGTTTTGCATCACAAATGGGAATTCCTTTTGTTAATCACTTGAAAGAAAATATACAGTTGTACCAATCATCCAATCAAATATCCAATCACAGAGTTTTGTTATTGTCCTTTCATTCTTTTGTTTTACACTGCCAATTTTACAGTTGCAATGCAATTATTTCAGGCAAAGGAGCAAAACCCAGGGTCATCTTCTTTGGTGATATCCCAACAATCAAAATTTTGCCAGATGAGATAAGAGATCTTGATTTTTGAGACTATATTCTGTTTTGCAGTGCTACAAACCGCTGTGCAACAATTAGCATTTTTTTAATAAAAAAGAGGGTAGTAGAGAGATCAGCTAGAGAAAAGATTAGCCTCTTCTTTGATACCTAAATAGATTGTGGAAGTGTTTAAGGGAGAAAGGGCCTACAAAGAACTCTTCCATGCACACAGGTACACATTTATTTCAAACTTGATGAAAACTCTTCGTGAGGTGATTTAGTATGTCTGTCAAAAGGGTAGGAGGTATCAGAAGTTAACGGCAAAATTCTGGTGTCTGTGACAAATTGGATTTTTGGATGGCTCCTGACCTGTTTTTACTCTTTTTCACAGCTGATGGGAAAATGAGAAGATTTTTTGAAAGAAGTGATGAGTTGAATCCAGATGAATATCAGCCGGGAATGATACCAAATCTATGGGAAAGTATGTCTCTGTTGGTCACTGTTCTTTTTCAAATGAAATTGTATACCCAAATTGTTAAACATTTGTAAGTGTCAAAGATTCGCTTACTTCTGCTAACAGGAATCTTGAAAATGTAGTTATATGTGATGGGTGTAATTTAAGGAATCCAGGAGTCCGGAATCACAGAACTATGGGATTATGAAATTTGGAACTGCGGTATTCTATCCAGTGAATTTACACTAACCAATCCCCAAAGTTTTAAACTATCAGTTGCATTGTAATGTTTCCTGCTGTGTCCTGGAAAAAAAAAGTTCACTCTTGTGATTAAGCTATACTATCCATGAATTTATGACTTTCAACTGATTCATTGTCAAGAAGCCATTTGCTTTACAGGAATTAGACTGTTTGAAGAATGACAAACTTGGTCAAAATAATTGTAACAGAGCATGCATCTTGAAATATCCATCTTTGACCCATTAACTAAACTATATTAGAGAATTTGTGTTCTACAATTTATATGAATGACAAAATTCCATAATTTGCAGTTCTGAATTCTGTAATTCCATAGTTCCTTGATTCCAGATTCCTAAATTGTTTTGTTCTGGATTCCTTAAATTATACCTGTTGTTTATATGACAGTTGCAGTAAGTCTTCCTCAAATTTTGATCATATCTGACAATGCAAGGCAAGTCATTCTCATTTTAACATGATAATGAGTCATCAAATGACTTATTGTAATGCAGTTTCATTACCTTAAATGGATTCAAAACCATGAGATAACTAATTGGTGTTTTATATTCTGCATAGCTTGGATTCGTGGTAGAAGTGACACACCACCTACTATTGAGGTAACTGTAAAATGTTTTGTAAATCAAACCATGTGAAAATATTTTTCTTCTTGAAGAGATCTTCTTTCTTACAGTAAAGTCCCCCCTTTAAGAGGCCCCTTTTCTACCTCAGCTTATTGTTCTCCTTTAATTATCATATTTTTCCCATTGTTCTGTCAAAAGTTCAGGGTCCAGTTTCTTGTGAATAAAGGTGGGACTTTACTATATGTGTAAAAATTTCTAAACAATTGCTCTAAAGAACTTCCTAAATATTGTTAGGCAAGAAAACAAATTGGCATCTTCAACTTATTTCCTAACTTTCATGACATTTTCAGAAAGGAATTGTTCTCTATTGCTGTAAATGATCAAACTGTAGAACAGTAAATAGTATGTGGCCATCTTTTCCTATATGTTGAACTACTGGGTGAATGAAAAAAAGAATCCCCGTTTGCAAGGCTTCTGCTCCCTGAATAACAAAGCAATAATATTGAAAAGTGTCTTGTTTTATTGCCAATATGTTCAATTAAGCTCGGTCATTTACCTGGCTTTAATCAGCCATTCCTTCTTGTGGATATGGGCCATTTTCTACAGAAAACCCCTTCCAAAAACCTGCAATATATTTGCCGATATCATTGTCTTGATATCCAGGGAGCCGTGACCTTTCAAACAGGGATTCTTTTATTGCCTCGCCCGGTAGAGCACTGTATTTCTGTCCATATGCTGTACCCAAGCCTTGTCCCATATTGTAAGCAGCTTTGATTCTGTCCAGGATCTCATGCAAAGAGAAAAGATGCAAGAAATTATTGCTATGAAAGCTGAAGAAATTAAAAGAAGGGATGATGAGGTAATTCTTTTCATTGTGAAATTGTTTTATTTTTTTCATTTCAAATACAATAGATTCAAAAAGGAGAGATTTTATCAACTAGAACTGGATCATAGCCTGGTGAGCCTGGCTAGCACTTGAAGATTGAAAATGAGAAATTAAGATAATGTACTTATGCTAAAAGCTGCAACTACAATATTTGATCTTCTTTCACACAAATTATGTAAAACAGATTTGACACCATTTTACTCATTCTCCGCAAGCTTTGCTGTCAATAAGAATAAGTTTGTTGTTCAAAGTCGTTAGATAAAAGATGCATGTAGAAGCTAAGAGCAACCTGATTATATCTTTGAGTTTTTACATGTTTTGCTGGAAAGTGATGTGTTTGCTCAATTAATCATATTGTAAATTGTTGACTCCCTGATGTTTCAAATTCTCTTTTATACACTCACAAAATTTACAACAACAAACGATTAAAAAATGATACCACAAGGCAAGGAGCACAGAAATAGCACAGAAATATAGAACGACCTGGAGGCCATTATGTTTAACATAGAGAGACAAATATTACAAAGTAACTAGATATTAAAAAGAAAATTTTACACGAGAGAGGAGTTTTTGGAGTATGTCAGGTTCTTTCAGTTACGTTTTCCTTTTCAAATGATTTGTAAGTTTAATTGGCTATGCCTTATCTATCTGTATTATGTTTGTTTCAGGCTCAAGAAAAAGCTTTTGAAGGTAAGTGGAACAAATTAAAATCGTTTTTGACTCTTGGTGTTTAATCAGAAATGTGTGCTGTAATCTTTATTAATTCCATCATTAGATAATCTGGTTTCTGCGATGAATGGTACTTGTGTACAGTTCAACACAAAGCATGTAATTTCGTTAGGATTTTGCAGATTTAAAATATGCATAAGTAGAGTTAAATACAAACATTAATGCAAAATATTGTGAGATCATGTGAAGAATCAAAGAAATAATTTTACAGTACAGCCCTTGCGCACACTAACATGACACCAATCCTCAAGAATTATTGATTTTCAGACAGGAAAACCATGTGAAAGGGGCTCTGTCGCGAAACTGTAAACAAATCTGATGACACCGGACGTGTCCATTGGTCTCCATTGTTTTCTGCAGTTTGTTTAGTGGCTTCACCCAAGCCACCAAAAAATGTTCGTTAAAAATCCACTTACATCCAAGCAATCGTAAAAGATATCAATGTTTGGCTTTTCCTCCGTGCACTTCAAAGGTTAATCTTCAAAATGGCGCTTTCATTTTCGAAAAAAAAACAGGTAAACGTCTGTGTGATATCGCCCATCAAAAAACTGCAAAATCACCATTTCGACCGAAATTTGGAGACGGAGCCCGTTTAATATGCACAATGCATGTACTGTAGGTACTGCAGTTACGCTTTGGGATGTTGACCTTCCAGTATCATCGCATTTTCAGCTACGTTTTTCGATTTTCTAGATGCATCTGTAAAATGTAATAATATTTGACACAAATATTTCAATATTCTCTTTTAGAGGGCTTAATTTCCAGAAGCTTGGAAGCTCCGAAACCAGATATGGCNCGCTTTCATTTTCGAAAAAAAAAAACAGGTAAACGTCTGTGTGATATCGCCCATCAAAAAACTGCAAAATCACCATTTCGACCGAAATTTGGAGACGGAGCCCGTTTAATATGCACAATGCATGTACTGTAGGTACTGCAGTTACGCTTTGGGATGTCGACCTTCCAGTATCATCGCATTTTCAGCTACGTTTTTCGATTTTCTAGATGCATCTGTAAAATGTAATAATATTTGACACAAATATTTCAATATTCTCTTTTAGAGGGCTTAATTTCCAGATTGGAAGCTCCGAAACCAGATATGGCAACAAAGCAAAGTAATATATTATTTAATTTTGCTGAATGACGAAATCTAAGCCTGCCTGCATGCAGACTTTCACGCGAAAAATTGATAAGAGGACACGTGAAAAATTGAAAAGAGGACGCGCGAAAAATTGAATAGAGGAGAAAAAGTTCTCATTCTCTTCCTTTTTATTTTTCGCCCGAGAGTCTGCACACAGGCTAACTCTAAGCCTGTCCAAAGCTTTTCCTTCCGCCAAATTTGGATCAGCACATTTCGTTTCTATATCTCTAACATACAACAAGCATATTTCAGTGCAATTTGACTATCGAGCAGATTGTTTGTTGCATCTAGGTCCCGCTGAGCCTCTCTTTATAATGCTAGTCTATTCTGTTATGTTATGATTTATTATCATTATGATTAGCCTCGTTTTGATATTGAGACACACTTGTAAAATGTAAAATGTCGGTGCTTAGGCCCATAAAATGAATCTCACGTTGGAGTTTATATCAGTTTCTCTCGGCCCAATCTGAACAAAATATGGTGTCAGATGTGGGATCAGAATCGTTATCAGAAACATATTTTGAAGTAGCCAAGTAGTTGCCAAGGATCTCCTTCACAAGATCCATTTTTTGATCCACATGACCACGCAACAGAAAATATTTACCACAACACAATGTTGATTTTCTAGTAGCTCATAAATAGGACCTGCTTCTATTTGCAACTAAGTTTGGTATTTCTGTGCAATGATTAGAATTTTAACATTAAGAAAGCTCTCATACATTTTCCAAAAGTTTTTCTACGGAGATATTGTCGCCCGAAACTTTGGTTGTTAATATATTGGGTGAGGCAAACAAAATTAACATGTTTGGGGGGCAGTGGGATAAAAAATATGTGGCCGATATTCAAAACTAAAATGTCAATCTATCAGTCAAAGGCTAACTTAGATTTGAAAATTTGTTTGGTAAAAGCACTCATCTTTTAGACCTAGAAATTATACAAATGCTGGTAAGGGGTTGGACTTGCTGTAAGTCTCGCTCTTGATCAACAACCAAGCGGGAAGGGGAGAAGAGGCAGAAGAATTGGAAAGGGGAAAGGGAAGGAGCGCTCTCTATCCCCTTCTTCTCCCCTTTTCTTCTTCCTCTCAATTTCTTCTCCCGTTTGTTTATTGATCGAGAGTTTTTTTTTTTTTTTTTTTTTTTTTTAAAAAAAACAGGTAAACGTCTGTGTGATATCGCCCATCAAAAAACTGCAAAATCACCATTTCGACCGAAATTTGGAGACGGAGCCCGTTTAATATGCACAATGCATGTACTGTAGGTACTGCAGTTACGCTTTGGGATGTTGACCTTCCAGTATCATCGCATTTTCAGCTACGTTTTTCGATTTTCTAGATGCATCTGTAAAATGTAATAATATTTGACACAAATATTTCAATATTCTCTTTTAGAGGGCTTAATTTCCAGAAGCTTGGAAGCTCCGAAACCAGATATGGCAACAAAGCAAAGTAATATATTATTTAATTTTGCTGAATGACGAAATCTAAGCCTGCCTGCATGCAGACTTTCACGCGAAAAATTGATAAGAGGACACGTGAAAAATTGAAAAGAGGACACGCGAAAAATTGAAAAGAGGAGAAAAAATTCTCTGTCTCTTCCTTTTTATTTTTCACGCCAGAGTCTGCACACAGGCTAAATCTAAGCCTGTCCAAAGCTTTTTCCTCCGCCAAATTTGGATCAGCACATTTTGTTTCTATATCTCTAACAACAAGCATATTTCAGTGCAATTTGACTATCGATCAAATTGTTTGTTGCATCTAGGTCCCGCCTCTCTTTATAATGCTAGTCTATTCTGTTATGTTATGATTTATTATCATTATGATTAGCCTCGTTTTGATATTGAGACACACTTGTAAAATGTAAAATGTCGGTGCTTAGGCCCATAAAATGAATCTCACGTTGGAGTTTATATCAGTTTCTCTCGGCCCAATCTGAACAAAATATGGTGTCAGGTGTGGGATCAGAATCGTTATCAGAAACATATTTTGAAGTAGCCAAGTAGTTGCCAAGGATCTCCTTCACAAGATCCATTTTTTGATCCATATGACCACGCAACAGAAAATATTTACCACAACACAATGTTGATTTTCTAGTAGCTCATAAATAGTACCTGCTTCTATTTGCAACTAAGTTTGGTATTTCTGTGCAAAGATTAGGATTTTAACATTAAGAAAGCTCTCATACATTTTCCAAAAGTTTTTCTACGGAGATGTTGTCGCCCGAAACTTTGGTTGTTAATATATTGGGTGAGGCAAACAAAATTAACATGTTTGGGGGGCAGTGGGATAAAAAATATGTGGCCGATATTCAAAACTAAAATGTTAATCTATCAGTCAAAGGCTAACTTAGATTTGAAAATTTGTTTGGTAAAAGCACTCATCTTTTAGACCTAGAGATTATGAAAATGCTGGTAAGGGGTTGGACTTACTCCAAGTCTCGCTCTTGATCAACAACCAAGCGGGAAGGGGAGAAGAGGCAGAAGAATTGGAAAGGGGAAAGGGAAGGAGCGCTCTCTATCCCCTTCTTCTCCCCTTTTCTTCTTCCTCTCAATTTCTTCTCCCGTTTGTTTATTGATTGAGAGTGAGACTTGGAGCTAGTCCAGTAAGGGGTTCGTATGCGNAAGGGGAGAAGAGGCAGAAGAATTGGGAAAGGGAAAGGGAAGGAGCGCTCTCTATCCCCTTCTTCTCCCCTTTTCTTCTTCCTCTCAATTTCTTCTCCCGTTTGTTTATTGATTGAGAGTGAGACTTGGAGCTAGTCCAGTAAGGGGTTCGTATGCGAACGAGAATTCCACGCTAAATTCTGGTCCATAACTTACATGCCATTGATATCTAAATTCTATTTGTGAAGCAGACAATCGTATTGAATTTACTGTACCTTTGATTTGGCAAGTGAATCATGAACCAGTATCAAACGTGAAGTTCTCGTTCCCATACAAACCCCTTACCAACATTTCCTTAATTTTCGGTGTGATTTCATCAAACAAAATTTTCAAATCTAAGTTAGCCTTTGACTGATAGATTATCATTTTAGTTTTGAATATCGGCCACATATCTTTTATTCCACTGCCACCCAAACATGTTTATTTTGTTTGCCTCACCCAATATATTAACAACCAAAGTTTCGGGCGACAACATCTCCGTAGAAAAACTTTTGGAACATCAGCCACGTACTTTTTACTCCTCAGTCCGCCAAACATGTTAACCCCTTTCTGACTCACCCGTTAGTCAATTTCATAGCACTTGTCAAGCAAAGCTTTCCAGGATCTAAAATATTGAATTTACACTTTTTAATTCGTTTTCACCTCACTATGCCTCTCTTTCCTGATGTAGTTGGACACGCCTCTGCACCATATTTTGGGCCTAGTACACAAGATTCGGATCCAACAACAGTTGGCGCGAAGTTCGAGCCTGGAGCTTGGAAACCACAATCAAAAACAACTAAGGAGATAGGTGATGACGAAGAAGAAACTTTTCAACCGCAAAGTTGGATGCCAAATAAATCAAAATCATAGAAGAAGGTATCTAAATTTAGGTATAATTCTTCGGCTTACTACACAAGCCCTTGTTTTGTTCGATTTATTCCTGCTTGGCCCTACTGAGCCATGTTGCAACGAAGTACCATCATGACTTAGTTGGAGCGACTGGAATGAATCAAGGACTCTAGCAGTAAGTCTGCATGCTGCCCGTTTTATATTATCGGCCCTCAGAATCACACAGTGGTTTTGTGAACTTTAAGCCAACCAAGTGGATTTTGTATGTTGAAACATTTAAACTAAATGAAGTTATGTGTAAAAGTTTGTTGAAACTTGCGTAATGTTGAAAGCGAGTTCGTTGTGCAATCCTTATACTGAACAGTTTTAAGCGCCAAGCAGCGTTTCTTTTCGAATGAGGGAACTGCACCCCCTTGCCCCAAATCCACCACTGAGGACACGACATCCAGACGAATTGGTTTAGAGCCACAAAACAGGAAATTGAAGCCCCCCCCCCATCCCATAACAACGCTCTATTCTATGTCTATTGTTACCTTTTTAAGCATGGTAGCCCCGTCAGTCCATAAGTACTCCTTTTTAAGGGGTCAATGGCAAACTCCTATGAAGCCCTTCAATCTAACTGATAAGTTGAATGATAAAAAAATAACAGGTCTTGTTCTCCTTATCTTAATTAAAGCTCATTTGTACTCTTTAATTTAGGTGCGCAGCGTTCGCTGGTACTACAAGTTCCATTAAGCAACTGTTCACTTGCAATGCTTGTTAATATGTGCGGAAAGCTGGGCACCAGTGTTTATTGTTTGTGACCTTTTCCATACAAGGAGATGAATCAAACCACCTGCTGAATAAGTTACCCTCACAGTTATTTCCAACAGGAAGCCGGTTTAGATTAATTAAGTGGTCTTTGACCCTGAAAAGCACTGTTTACGCATAGCTTAGCAAGTTCCAAGCTGCAAACATTCACACACTCTAGACGCGTCAATCGAATAAAACTAAACAAAATCGTTATCTTGAAATCGCTATGTTCCCAATCGCTGTAGGCCTAATGTTGATTGTTTGTGCTTTCGCTGGATTTATGGTTGCGACTGATGAGTGCGTCAAACCGAAAGGCGAATAGAACGAACTACTAAATACAACTAATGGCGACTTTCGACGACGGAATACGACTTACAGCGACTATGGTGGTACAGATAATCGAGGAGCAACGCAAGAAAAATCAAACGATGATATCTCATAAATCTGGTTTTGGTTGGATGAGGTCAAGTACAGGCGATAAAAGCCGGCTTGCATTTGACAAGACACGACCAACTGCCACTGAATACGACAAACTGCGACTAATGGCGACCTTCGACGCCAGAATGCGACAAACTGCGACTTGCCAATGTAAACAAGTTGAAATTAACGATAACTAACATGCGCAGTGTAATCTTGCTGTGTCAAGTACAGACGACAGGAAACAACTACCGAGGGTGGAATAAGACAAGCTACGACTGAATACAGCTGTGACTTGACGATTCATACAACTTGAAAGTAACGCTGAATACCTTATCCGGTTTATTTTTGGGTTGGGACGATTAGACTGATTACAAAAGTGTTGTTATCGCTATTGATAGCACTGTCAGACGCTCAACTACTGCTCATAATCATACAAACGCACAAATTGGACTACATTTGCGACTTTAACAGTCATTCTGATGTTATGGCAGATGGCCTAAGTAAAGCCCTATTGACAAAGCAGCTAAAATTCATGCTCCCAGGGCTTGACGAAGGGAAAATAAACAGCGGGTGGAAGATTAATGATGCAACTAATAACGTAAGGAACTTGAAAGTTTCAAGCAACAATAAATCTTGTAGCCTGACTTGACTACAGATGCTCTTTACTGGCCATTTTAACGGCAGGAAACGACAAATACCGAGGGAGTAAGACCGTAAGACCAACCGCCATCAGAGTTGCCGTTAATTTTTTAACTAAATGTAGTTGCTGTGACTGCTTTTTGCATTTAAACAGTCCTGACTGGTAACAATCTAACAAACTGACATTAACGAGTATCCTATCAGTGATAGGGTTTACATTGTAAAAATGAGAATAATGAAATTCATTTTTAAATCTATGAAAATCTTCTGTTATTCATTCACGTCGTAGCAGTTGATTTTAATTTTCCTAATGAATGTTTGAAACATAAACCAACTTAATTTCTGAATCTGATTCTCATGTTTCACTAGAGATGAGATTTGCCTTGGTCTTGATAGTATCAATATGTTTGTCCCAGTTGAGTTGACTGTCTATCTGAAAACCTAAGTATCTTGTATTGGTAATCATTTCATTGTCATGATCACCTATTGAACAAGATGGTTGAGCATCAGGCTGGCTTTCGATCTTACGGATGTTTGGACCAGAGTCTATGATAAGTGCCTGCGTTTTCACAACGTCCAGAGAAAGTTTGTTTGCATACAACCAATCCTGTAGCTTCAAAAGATCTGAGTTTAGGTCATCTTGTAGGTCATCAATGCTTTTTGAAGAGAGGGAAATGGCCGTATCATCAGCATACATGCTGACATGAGATTCTTGCAGGGAAAAGGGCAAATCATTGATGGTGTAAGTCAGAAACAAGAGTAGACAAAGACAAGAGCCTTGAGGAACTCCACAGTTTATTCCCTTTACATCAGAGGAAGTGCCATCTACCCTGCAGAATTGTTTACGGTTATCCAAGTATGATATGAACCAGTCATGTTCCAGGCCAGTCACTCCATAAATTTTCAGTTTTTTCAGTAGGATTTTATGATCAACCGTGTCGAAAGCCTTCTTCAGGTCAATAAAAATTAGACCAGTGTATTTTCCTTCATCTATATTCAGGCACCAATCATTGGTGCTAGCCATAAGGGACTGTGGCAACCGAATGTAAGAGTCGAAAACCAGACTGATGCTCATATAGTGATTTATTTGCGTCCAGGTATTCATAAAACTGTTGAAAGCTAATTTCTCAAATAGCTGAGATGTGAAAGGAAGAACTGATATTGGCCTATAGTTCGACCTGTCATCCTTTGCCCCACTCTTGAAGATGGAGTAATTTCTGTGCAAACCAAGCTCAAATGGAAGAAAAATACCCAGGTTTCTCGGAGCTTCTTTCCATTCCTTGTAAAAAACCTATAAATCAATTATATTAAATCCTCAAAAATCATAACCGAAAGTTTGATTGTTTTCCTTTTCGACTGTTTACGGGAAACGGTCACTCGCCGCAGCGTTATAGGTTCTTGGCTCTTCCAACGCAACAAACTACATTATTTGTTGCTGGCCTCCTCCCCGAAACGAGGTTCAATTTGCCCAATACGACCGAAGAGTTAAAAAAAGAGTTCTCTGAGAATCCTCCAATCTATATCACTGAACTGAATATTCCCCAAAAATTCTCATTCAAAGAGGACAACGCTAGCGTTAATTCCCGTAGATCTGATATTTTTCGGGCCTATTTTGAATTGAAAGCGAAGAAGACTTCTTGTGGTTTAGAGAGCTTAAATTATGTTGATATCGGCTGACCCTCGCACAAATAAGACTGTGTTTCATTTGGGGCAAGCCGCTGTCGCAAGTACTTCAAGTCAGTTGCACGGGGGTGTCTGTGGTCTACGGAATATTTGGGTGAACAGCTGTCTGATTCTTCAGCGAACTTCACATTTTTTCGGGTGACAATGAAGCGCAGCAAAAAGTTGGAGTCATTGAACTGTATCGCGTCGCACTGCGTCACACTGCAAGATCGCCTCAAATGTGAATTCTGCTTAAAGAGCCATTATCACCCAGAGTCCTTTGCGCGGACGTTGAAATTGAATTCTGAAAATCGAATTAGGCTCAAGTGGAAGCCATGGATCGCCACTGTAGTAATAGGAAGATTTTACCTCAGTTGGCTGTCGCCTTTTCCAAGTTCGCAAGAAATTTAAAAATTAAACGAGACTTACCCAGTAAGTTGAAGTTTGATTGTAATTCTTCTCTGTCATCAGCAGGAACGAAGGGATCACATGAGAAGCGAGCGCGCAGGCGCAGCAAGTCATTTTTTAACGCGAGTGACTGCAGGATTGAAGGGATCACAACAGGGAGGGATAAACCCCAAATGAATGCAAATATTGGGAGGGTGTGATCCCTTCGTTCCTGCTGATGACAGAGAAGAATTACAATCAAACTTCAACTTACTGGGTAAGTCTCNATTATTGGGGGGGCTTGAGCCCCCCTACCCCCCCCCCCCCGCTTCCTACGGGCCTGATTTCAATACTTCTGCGGAGAAGATAACTGTGCTAGCTCCTTCATAGCAGTAAATAATGTTTTTCTCCGCAAAAGAATCAAGAATCAAGGCGTCAACTTCCCATGGAATAACCATTTGGAAACACTGCCTTCCTTACACCCCATGTCTGTTTCACATATTCAAGCCGAATCATAGTTGTTGGTTTTTCACTGTGGTTTTTCGTGAGATGTGGCTCGCCACTAGCCATGCACCATTTACTAGAGCAATACTAGCTTTGAGGTGTCCAACACGCGAACGGTACGTTCTACTAGAACTTGCAACGACGGCATACACGCAAGGGTTAATTTAAGGTGCAGTGATGATCAATTTGTGCAGTAATGGATTGACTGCTCGAGAATAAATACATTGAATACTCATTTCCAATCAAAGTTAGCTTGTTGCGCCCTTTTTGACAAGAGTTTGTCCCATTTATTGAAGCTAATTCGCCTGTTCATAATTTCTTCAAACAGAATGTTGGAGAGAATATAATATTCAGGCGCTATATAGTTGAAAAGTGAAAACATTGTCAAAACCGACTTGGAAGAGAATTGAATTGATAATAAGTAGTCAGAGATTGGAATCAAAAAGTACGACAGAATTTTGGGAAATCAGCTACGTGCCACTGCCAAACTGCTTTGAAAAAAGGAGAGCTATTTTAGCCGTTCTAGAGGTCATCTTCACAAAAAATTTTCCGGGGGTTTCGCCGGGTTTCGCCCCCGGACCCCCGTAGACAAATGCCCCTTCACTTCGCGGCGGCTGGGGCCGCCGCTGGCTGATCTGTTGCACTTTTGTTACGGATCTAGAGTTGCACCGGTACATCTACAGTGGGGACTTCTTTAGTATTGAAAGTTTGCTTTAAAAATGATTTAGTCTTGACTAGACGTACAAATATGCTGGTGAAAGACCAATCATCTGGACCACCAGACCCTTTTAAAAGCCATGTTGTGTTCAGGTCGTTCAGTATGGCTGAAAGATGTCAAAAGCCGTAAGCGCTTCGCGCCTCCTTGTAAAGACATGCAGTTTAACATGTCTTCAAAATTAGATGAAATTTGAAATCATTGAAGAATCGACTTGGGTCCTTTCAAAAAGTATCCAATGAAACACATGAAAACGAGGCCGTTTTAACCATTCTTCTGTCTTTTTGTCTGTCACTGGTAAAAGATGAAATGATAGCAAATTAGCTACAGCAAAAGAAATTGAGGATACAGCACTCAGCACAACGTCGTCCTCGGGGCCTTTTGTCATATTGGGACGGAGACGAAAAGTCCGTCCCAATATGATACAAGGCCCTGGGGACTAGGTTGGACCCCGGTTGGACAGAGCGGACATCGTCTTATAGAAGAATTTTGGCTTGTCTACAGTGACGGTTAAAAAGCTTCTAAACTCTTCAAATTTTTAGCTCAAGTTCTGAACCTCATGAAGGCTCTTCAGAGTTCAAACATGAACGAGCAACTGTGTGTTCACCGTATGAAAATTGTTTTATTCTCATTTGATCTTGAGCCTAACTTAATCTTCCGTTTCTTGTAACCAATGTGAGACGATAATGTTTGTTGATGAAACAGAAAAGTCCGAAGTGAGTGTTTAGTAGCGAATTCAGCCCGTCGCCAGTTCTTGTACAGACGAGATTTGCCTTTCTTGGCCTAACCCTGTTAATATTTCATTTTGTATATTGTAAATAGATGTAATTTTCAATCAATTTCTTTTTAGTTAATAATATTGTAAAGTTTGACACGGCCCCCTGTAAAGCAGTCCTCTCGATTAATGGGGCTACCTAGGGCTACCGTGTAAGAATAATGAAAAATGTAATGAAATATTATTTGAAATATGTTACCAATGTCCGCACAAATGTGATATGCAGGAATTGCCGTTCTTTTATATCCGAGTGGTTGAAATGTCTCATGCTCTGTTTTCCAAGTGAGTATGGAAATGAGCCCAGCTGAAAGCGCTAAGCGGAAAATATGTGCTCTCGACCACCTCTCAACTCGAAGTCAGTCAGTAAAGTCAGAATGCAAAATTCATTCTTTTTTCGCAAAACAAAACCCATTGTCCGAAGCCCTTGTTGAGATTCGCTCGCCTGGCCTGCATTTTAACTGCCGTATTTGCCAAGTACTGTCCGCACTTTGCCCCCTCGTGTCGCTGCATATTTCTTCAGCGCTGTCCGCAGCTTTTTACAATGCTAGCCACTTGACCAGATCAGAATATTTGCAAAATGTTTATTTTCTTCACTTGCGTGCACTTTCCTTTTCGGATATACCGGTGATCATCTCCCTCAAATGCTCGAGCCCCGCTCGAAATCTGGCCCAAATGTTTGAAATATTTAGCCGCAAAAAACCAAGAACCAAAATGCGCTACCGAACAGTGCAAGGGCTATTCATTCGCCCGAAACCAGGAATCCCCGGTGCACTATTCTGTACAGGGAAAGCGCGCTGCCAGCTATTGCCAGACAGTACGTTTCGCTCCCAAGTACAACATCCCCGAAAGCGATAGCGAAATGTTTTGAAGATGTAACGCAGACGGAAGTGACGTTGCGTCTTTAGCAAACACAACTCGACAGGGCGTCGCTACAACTTTCCTGAAAGTTCTCGCCAAAACGCAAAGTTCATGTTGGTTTTTGTTTGAAATCTTTGAGAATAAATCGTTCATCTTTGTTCTCAAATGCTGTCCTGAGCAATCGATGAAATACAATTAGAGGAATACGGCAGAATTTGATGGCAAAGAACAGCGCACTCACTTTCTCGTTGAGCGAATTGAGCGTCTCATTTGTTATCCAGTGGGGCGTCTGATCATTCTCGTGCCGGGGGTTTCCTGAAACATCACGGCAACATTTGAAGATAGCGGCAAAGGTTTTACAAATTTTGTATTGAGTTTAGGTTGTACTTTAAGGGAATAGGCTGCATATCGGGGTAAATGTCACAAATTTTTGAATCATGGATTGCAATGGAAAAGATAGCGAAGTCTATTTAGTGGTTGCGACATTTGGAGTGTTCCCCTGTTAGCGGGTCTCCATTGTCTGGATGTTATGCGTTTGCGGCAAAAAAGGAAGTCTATGCAAATTTGCGGCAAAGTAGTTTAGGCGATCTGCTGATCGCTGAAGGGAATATAGTCGCTTCGCAAGCTAAATTGTCTCAAAAAGAGAGCACGAAGTTACTTGAAATTATAAGAGAATATAATCTCAAAGCGAAAATGAGTGATAAAAGTAAACTGATTATGGAAACGATCGCGCTCGTGCGCTCTCGGAAAGCCAGGCCCGACCTGGATCGCATCTCCAAGGCTATGCAACGCAATCATAACGTCGATCCGAAAGACACAGAAAGATGGCTTGATATGTTATGTGAGAAAGGAATCGTAGCTCGTAGACCATTTAAAGGTGCCGTTTCATACCGTATTGTCGCTGATGAGAAAGCAGGAGCCGCTAAAGCACACGCCAGATACTTCAGAAACGCGAAGAAGATCGCCAAAGCCATTCACGATTTGGACCCTCATGGATTGGGTGTCAGCCTGAACGCCATCGAAAGATTTGTGTCCACACACTGGCGTACTACCTGCTCAATCCTCAGCCTCAGAGTTAGACTAAGATCTGTTCTTAGAGATGGAATTGAAGAAGGAAGATTTATCAAGACAGTCAATGGATGCTACAAGCTTGGAACCGCTCAGCCAACCGATCCGCTGGAGGTGAGTATCTCGGCCTACAACTTCCTCCTAAAATTTGTGGACGAAATTAAATTTTAGGCCAGGTCGATCATGTTGTTTCGTCAACTCGCTTTAGGGCGCGTCCAGAATTTCTGGAAATTGATTGACTTTAAAGGGTTGAATATAAATAAGCATGCAGCAATTTCTGTAAGGTATTTTTCGTTTCGAGCTCAATTTCCCTGCAACCCCTCCCACTGATTACAGACCAGACTTATCTTCGTTCTTGTTGAGGAGAGAGATGTGAAATGTGAAGCGAGCTGTGAAACAGCAGCGACAAACTTCATTCCAGAAGCAGAACCGTTCTCTCCATTGACAACACTAGCTAGTTCTTGAGTCCACCGTTCTTACTTATAATAGAAACATCAAGTTCATTTATTTTGAACCAAAGCAGCACGATGAAGTTTGCCAACTTCCAGTTCCAAAGGGTCAATGTGGTGAACTTCGGCATGGGCCTAATGTTTACGCGGTGTCCTTTGAGTCCATCACTGCTCACATTTCATGTTGACCCGTTGATAGTGGACACTTGGCCGAGACGGATTGGATCTGGTTCGCTGTCAGATTTTCAGACGTTTAGTTTATTTTAAAGTAAATTCGGGAGGATTTTTGGAGGAGTCTCGTAATTTTAAATTTCGGAAGGGATTGCTATGTAAGGAGCTTCCTTGAAGGTTTATCTGCAGAAAGAGGTCATCATCAAGAATTGCTCCTCCGCAGCGGCTGAATTCTGGAGATATTTTCAGAGTTTCCACTTTCGATAAACGATTACGCTAAAGATGACAGCAGGCAGAGATCTTTTTTCCAACATGCATTGCACTCGAATTATCAATCTTTAATGATTCTATAGGTATTTGTTTGAAGCCAGGGTGGAATCCATGCAGCCTACGCCGGAGATCTCCGGCGTGGAAGGAATCATGATAATCTATTGTTCTTCTTTGTTCTTCTATTGTTTTGGCAAAAATCTCCGGCGTGGACTTTGCATGGTTTCCACCAAGGGTTTGAAGAACACAATACATCTTAGTAGAAATTTCCCTGCCTCCATCTTTAGCGTAAATGTGTATTTAGCAAAGTTTCATTATGATACGCAGTACTTCAAAATTCCATGAAATAACAAAAGATTTTAGAATCCAAAATATTTTTTCTGACACTGGTCACAGCAACTCTTCAGGTAATATCCAAAGAGGAGAACTGTAAAGTGAATATGTATGTGCACTGATTTTAAAGTAGCCAAACAATAAACCTGCTGGGAACCTGGTTCGCTTTTTCTTTGGAAAATAGAGAAGCGCTAAGATAAAGCCCGGGGGTATTGTAACATGTTGAAGGTATGGGTATGTACTGCCCATATGGGTGGGTTTTTGCCCAAAATTCTCTACTGTCCATCCCCAGGCCGTGCACCCTCCCCCCATGGATTAAAGTCTTACTGTCACTAAGACTAAGAGCCTTTCTTTAGTTGCTTTGGATCACCTTGAGAGATGGTCCTGAAATCCCATTGGTTCTGCAGTGATATTCTTATACATTCTTATAGGGAAGGTTCAACTGAGTGCGGTGAAGGAGCTTATTTCACTATAATGCACATTCAAAAATGCTGCAACATGTAAAAATATTGTTTGATTCAACTTCTTTTTAGAAAGCTAAGAGTTTGATTGATGAACATCAAAGAATACCACGCTAATTCCCATGACCTTCTTCTGCACAGAACCAAGGGAATTAATTTTTAGTTGCCACTAATTTCTGTCTTTCTGTGTATAGTGACAGTAAAACTTTAACCGCACTCTAAATCACATGTGCCAATGATTTTAAAACAAACCTTTTTGTACAATTTAGTAGCCCACGTTGCTCTTCCCACCTTAATAATCTTGAGGCATATTGAAAAATTCAAGCTGGAAGCCAATAGAACATATGGAGTGTTTTATTTAATAGGCTATTTTGCACCGGCAAGGTGTGCAAGGCAAACTTTGAGTATGGTACTCAATAAGGCAAAAAACTATTTTCTTCACAAATGCATGTGTCATACTCATACTCAGGGGTGGCTCGTGTTCTCCAAAGGAAATTGTTTACACACCTTTTCTGTTGTTGAAATGACAACTGAAATGGGTCTCCTTGATTTGCTAATTTCAAGTTTGTGACAATATATTTATTGGTGTCATGATTTGGTGTGACCAGTGTCAAATAAAATCTTTAATGTTGCAACTAGTTCTGTTACCAGCAATTTTAGAATATGGAGCTCTGCGCCTCGACAAACAAAAATTTGGAGAACGTTGGTGGCTAGAAATGTGTTGATGGTGACACCCTCTGAACAGTTGACTGACTGACCTTTAGATTTATGAGTAATTTGCAAGTTGTAGGAATATGACTGGTGAAGCAAAGGCTTTCCTTCCCTGGACAAAATTTTCATCTGAAGATTTTGTACTTTGTGTGACTTCTTGTGAATTTTATGATAGTGAAAGTCATCATTGGAGTTAAAAGTTTTATTGCCAAGGTGGACTGGGCAATCTGAATACAGTCAATTTGTGTTTTCCATAGATAAACAATAAACATGGTATGTGGCATATGGCTATATATATATATATGTTATATTTTAAAACTTTGCTGATCTCTGTTCTTTTACTGTGTTGCAAATGGATGTACTGTGAGCAAAGCAGTAAAAGATTGAATCTTTTATTCCTAAAATTGTGATCAAAAGGAATTTTCTGGTTCTGACATTATTATCACATTTCTTTGTAAAGAGTGCTGAAGATGAAGGAATGGAGGAGAATGCTGATGATAGTGTAGATGACTTGCTATGTGACTACTGTCAACAAAATGCAGATAGAAATCCATTTGGAGAACCAGAAGAACTTCTTATTTGCAAGGATTGTGGCAACAAAGGTTAGCAACAACTTTTTAATGCTACATTTACAAATCCATTAATTTTCAAAGGACTTTTCCTACAGCACAGCCTCATTGGAACTGACTCCATATTGTAAAATGTCATAAAATTATTTCACTCCAATGATGTATTATTTTGATTTTATTTCTCTTCAATTAATGATAATATACCAGAGGTACATGGTCTCTACAAGCTAAATCTATGAATATACTGCAGATAAATCTACAAACATAAGTTTTAACTAAGTAAAAACAAACGCGAACTGTAACAAGAAACAAAAGAACAAGGTTTGGAGCGAATGGACAAAGAGATGAAACCTCCTTTAGCTAATATCCTTCTGCTTTTAAATGCTTCTTTTAAATATTATGCTACAGATAAATTGTTGGTGGGGTCTTCATTGGTATTTAGCAGTTTGAATGCTTCATTTTTGATTGTTGATTATTTGCATGATTTCCTGACTCAAGTTATTGTCCCCTTAAGTTTTTGTATGCACTACAGTCAAGTAGCACGTAAATGATTGATGCTGAATGAGTAACAATTATCAATGATTAGATTTTGATGTTATGAAAGTGCTTTATACTATAAGAGCTCTGGAAGATGAGATTTGTATGAAAGTTGATGAGATCTTCAAATTTGCAGATATGTAGGCACTAGAGTTCTTTTTTCATAGCATAACCTATAACCCTGGGTTTTCAAGGGATCTTCCCAGAACTTGGCTTCCTGGCTAAAAAATTGTGACACCCCTTTGCTCATGAAAGAGTCCTCTTATGCATGAAAAAAATTAAGATTTGAGAACATTTTTCATTTGGCAAAATTTAAAAATTGATAAACTCCCTGTTTATTTATTTTGATTTCTTAAAGCACATCCATCATGCCTCAATTATTCACCTGAACTTGTTGAGCAAATCAGAGCAGATGATTCTTGGCAATGCATTGATTGCAAAGCGTGTACCATTTGTGATGGCACAACTGACCCAGTAAGTTTATGATCAAAGTTTTATCTTCTTAGAACAAAGAAATATTCTTTGCAATGGAGTCTCTTGGCAAAGGGGAAAAATTATTGTGGTTATCAAGAAAAAATTTTCAACTTAAAAATTGGCAAATGTTGTCTGTAGGAATGAATAACTATCCTCAGGAACCATGCACTCTTGCAAATACAAGAGATTTATTTTCAAAATTGTGGTTGCATTTAGCAGGCTTGCTTTTTTAGTCCATCTTGTATTGTCCAAGCAGGGACAACTATTTGTTGTTATTTTCCCAGGCAATGCAGATCTGATAGGGCCTCAAAAATTTGGTCTACCTAGACCAACAAGGAAACAATCAAAAGAGTGTCATTGCCCCCATTAGGGACCTTTGTTTTAAATGCCATCAAATTTGTAAAGCAAAGCATTGACAGTCGATCAGCCAACATGACAAAGTAGTTTTTGATGAGGCAGAACGTTATTTTTTCACAGGACTCCCTTCTCTTCTGTGATGCTTGTGACAAAGGATATCATATGACATGTCACACACCAAAGCTTGATCAAATGCCTTCAGGTAAGAATGAATATTTCAATCCAAATAGCAAGTAAATGATGCCATTTGCTTCCTATGCATCTTTAAATAGTGAATCTGGAAAAACGTTTGGCATATTTAGCAAGCCATATTTGGATGAAACACAAGTCAAACTAGGTGTGTTGAAGTTTTATTGTGCAAACAAAGATTGAATTAGTGATAGAAATTTAGTAAAATTGGTCATTCCTTTCCTATTTATTTGCAATTTTTTGATATAGCTATTTTGGTAAAAGTTTCACTACAGGTGTCCCTGAAAAGTCGTTCGATGTTTGATTAAATATTAAAAAGTAACGATAAAAAGTACAGGCTCCTGGTTAGATAACCTTGTTCCAAATATTTTAAATTAATTTTTGACGCCAAAATCTTGCGAATCCGCTAAGCATTCACGGAGTTACAAGCTTTTGAAGTTCAAGCTTGTGCGAAAGCTGAAAGCAGACGCCCCTAACTTACTTGTTTTTCAAAAAGGCGTCCCAAAATCGAGGTAAAAGAAGACTGTCCAATATTTTGCCTCTCGTTGATATTAAAGCAAACCAGCTAGGACTTCAAAAGTGTAACCGTTGCCAAAATTTCCTTAAGAATGCAAGTATCCGAAAACATGGAATGAAAACTTAATCGATGAGAGACAGGGGCCATTCCAAATTTTGCTCAACTGGATTCCTCCAAGCATCCATAAGCCTTGATTCAATGTTAGAGAAAGCTAAGTTTATCGACAGTACTCTTTAAGTTGCATTGGATTATCTTTGAATAAACGAGATTCTACTTTTTCAAAATATGCAATTTAGGAGCGTCTGGTTTCAGCTTTCGCATAAACTTGAACTTCAAAAAAAGCTCGCAACTCAGTGAATATTTAGCCGATTTGCTAGCTTCTGGTCCTTCTGGTATCTAAAATTAATGCAGAATCTCAGCAATATGGTTATCTTACCATGGAGCCCGTTCATTATTTCGTCATTGAACGTGGCCTATCTTACCAAAGTGTCCTATCTTACCTAGGACCTAAAATCTGGAACAATCTGCACTCTGACCTAAAGTCTGCTGAAAACATTAACAGTTTCAAACATAAGATAAAGGACAATTTCTTTAAAGACCTCCAAAATCAAG
>REGL01000031.1:330204-343453 GCA_004194395.1 Aurelia aurita complex sp. Pacific | reverse complement strand
TTCCAACAATACAAGGCCAGCCTACGTCAGCCATTTATCAGTTCCCTGGACAAATAAATATGGGGAAAACGTCTTTGATTGGAGCTGCACATGTTGGACAGGGAAAATTTCAACAAGGTACGACGAATTATTTTATTTCTATTCAAATATAAAGCTTTACAATATCGGTTACAATCTACTGTACATTTCTAATTACTACAGTCTCTGTTTTTGGCAAAAACATAAAAAATTGGGCTGGGGAGGGTTGCAATTGTAAAATTTGTAAATAGTATTGCTGTAAATTAGTTTAAGTTAGTTGGTATTTATTAGTTTGTGCCTTCTGGCATAAACTACGTTAGTTTATCCAACTGTAAATAAAGTGGTTATTATTATTATTATTATATTACTATACAACACTAGGTACAATACCATGGGGAGCGACAGACAATGACTACCCCATGGCCAATATATAAAGACAAAATGTTAAACCGTATACAGTCACACAATGAAGGATTAGAAATTAATGGATACTATTCTAGATCCTGTCTCACATCAGATGTCAGGTCAGGGCTGGGATAAATTTAATGATGTCACGAGTGCAACACGACGAATTTTGTCTAAAGTCCAGTCTCTCCTTTAGGTTGTTTCAGCAACATGACGCTGACGTACTTGAAACGAGGATGCTTCAAAGGTTTTGGTCGCATCCCATTTTTGTTTTTTCCTCTTAGTAAAACGAAAGCAAATTCCTTCAAAATAGGTTGTTTTCTCGTGTTTCCATTGGCTATGAATGAATGAATGAATGAATGAATGAATGAATGAATGAATGAATGAATGAACGAATGAATGAACGAATGAATGAACGAATGAATGAACGAATGAATGAATACGCTCGCACAGTTTTTGTATCCCTTCATGACGTGCTATTGGTGCAGGGTGGTAGGGTGACCTCAACCTTCAAAGCAGACTTTGCAATCAATTTCAAATTAGAACATACACAAAATCTCTAGAGATTGACAAAAGTTTGAAGATGCTTGATTTTGCGTTGTTGTTTACATCGTTGAACAAAGGAATTCTATTGGCATCTCCTTGACTCGTGTCTTCCCGCTAAAACAGCCTTATTTGGATATCCAAGTTCGGTGATAATTGGTATCGGCTTACCACCAATGCAGGATTGTCATTTCCCTTGAGGCCAGAGCCATCAGCAAAACAGAAGAAAATGAAGCAAACCTAAAAGCATCGTTAAGTCATATCGAGTTTTTCCTTCTTTGATGGGATAATTGTGCTCTCATGGCCCCACGTAAAACTGCAATACAACTCGTTCAGCATCTTAAAATATTTCTGGACTGGCTTCATCTTGCATCTCAATAGAAATAATTGCAATTTGATTTGCAGGCCTCGCTTTGGCAAAGGAGGTCGCCTAAACCAAAGATGATGGGGAATAGTGAATATTATTGTATAAAATGAAAATAATGCGATACATTTTTCTTTAGTGCTTCATTTTTCTTGTTGTTTCTCGTGCAATCCATCTATGTGTACACTCCACTGTTAGGCCCATCTCGAAATAAACCGCCACGTCAATAACTAGGTTCCAGGGCCTAACAGTGGAGTGCACACACAGACGGATTGCAAGATAAACAACGAGAAAAATGAAGCACTTATCGCATTATTTTCATTCTATATAATAATATTCACTACTCCTCATCACCTGTGCCTAAACTTGACTGCTGCTGTGAATTTCCCGCCATGGTCTGTGAAAAACTTACACAACCTTTAGATTTCTCGTTGTAAATGACCTACCAAGGACAAAGTATCAATTTTCCCTTAAATTTTTGCATATAAGCTAATTGCATTGTGGGTCGTCTAGATGAGCGAATTTAAAGCTGAGCGAAATGAGTGCCACGTGAATTCAGACAAATAAGGTATTTTGGTATTTTTTAGAAATAGGAGAGGACTCCTCCTTGACTTTTCTTCCAATTTAATTAGTGCATTTTAAAGGGTCCGTTTTAACAAGCATGCCTTGCACGTGCCATCTCCTGGTTAGCCTTTATTGTCGCCATATTCATGGAACATGCAAGTGGCGACAGCAGAGGCCAACGAAGAGATTTCTTTGAATCTAACATCATATTTTTCTAATTGCAGTTCATTCATTCTTGAGGGAAGATATTCTCCGTTCGCTACCCCCTGACGTTGCAGACTGGTCCGTTGCAGATGTTTGCTTTTATGTAAAATCGCATGGATTCCCGGGAGAATCGAAACTATTTGAAGAACAGGTATGAGTAATTTTATGAATAGGACCTTTTATTTGCGAAGTAATTGATAGAGGAAATAAACTACCCGGATATACGTTTCCACTCGCTGGGCTCTCTGGATCGGGGCTGGTTCGCGGTGTTCTGTGGTGGGTTGGTAGTGGTGGGCTCTATATGACTGGGAGCGGCTTGCTCCACGTGGTTTTTCGTTGTACTTTAGTATAGTGTAGTGTCTTTTGGTGTAGCGTTGTGTGGTATTGTGTTGTGTTCTTTTGCTTGTTAATTTATTTAGATTATTGTTTACATTAACATGGGGCTCAAATCTTTAAAAGGTCATTGTAAAATTCTATTACAGTTTTCTTTGAATTTGAATTGAAGTTCTTCATTACAGTTTTTCTTGTTTCTTCTATTTTTCAGGAAGTCGACGGGAAAGCTCTGCTTCTAATGTCAAGAAATGACGTTCTCACTGGCCTCAGGTTAAAACTCGGACCAGCTCTGAAATTATATCATTTACACATATCGAAACTTCAATCACGGACAGAGTTTATTGGACTGTAAATACTTAAATAGAATCGTAATATAACACAGAGGTAGTAATTAGGATTGTAGCTTCGCATTTTTTAAGAAGGTGTAAATGTAGTTGAAATGACGAATGATTTTGGCCTTGTTTTAAGGACAAAATTTGTAATATTACATGGCCGATGCCCGATGCCCGATGGAGAAAAAAGTCTTGCGAAAAATCTGCTCACTCCGCATATAAAAAAAACCAACTGCCCCGTCAATCCTTCCTTAGGAAAATATAATTGCCTCGTATTCTTTGACAATAAATGCAGCAGATGAATACGAGGATTACGTCATCCCCTCTGGCTGGTTGATCTGAAAAGTTACCAAAGCTCTGTTTATGTTATTCTATATTGTTTTATAGCAAGATACTTCACCATCACACCAACAGTTACGGGCCTTGTCTACAGCAATACAGTTCTCTTGCCTGAGAATTATTGGAAAACATTGACATCATTGAACGCATCTGCTAGATTTTTGTCATTTTGAAATAGCTTTTGGAGCACTTCCGAATTGGCCCTCATCTCGCACGAGCTCGTGAAAAAGTTACTGCTCCGTACATAGCTGCCCAATAAGAAAGTGTTTACCCCGTTCTGTATAGGTTTGAAAAATGTAGTGGCGTTGTCGACGTTTGCACCGACCATATAATAGAATAAGTTTCCACTGTCCCTAATTGCGTCTCATTGGTAACGAGATGTACGATGTAGCCACTTGCAAAATGTTGCCAACGCTTTGTATTTCGATGAGTAAGATGTCACAAAACTTAATCTTCAGAGAGAAAGGACAGAATTACAGGTTTGGTGTTCCGCCAGATATATGAAGATGGCTTCTTGCAGAGCGTATTACTGATATCATCTTTCGTCTTTCGCTCCAGATCGTGAAGAGCTTCATTGGCAGTAGGGACTAGACGACCTTGAATTTTTTCTGCCATGAAGACTACCTGTAACCATTAATTTTTTTGATTATTCTAAAAGACGCTAAGACTCTAATTTTAGCGTAATGCTAGCAAAAAATGAACTAAAAATTCATCCACATCTTAATTGACTGAGTTTACTTTTCAAAACTCTGCATCAAAGTTTGCGTAATGAAAGCTGATCAACCGTGTGTGGTATGAATAAAGTTTTTTAGAGTCAAAGTAGATAGATAAATGATGTTCATTTGATAGGATATTCAGTTCGAAAAGATTTTTGCTAGATGCTGTATATGAAAAATAAGAAGCTTTTGTCTTTTGTGTGTGCTTTCTCGAGCGTTGCATATAACTTGCCACGAAACTTTTTAGAATATTCCATCTTCAGGTCTGGGAGATTCCAAAATGCTGTGAGAAATAGAACGACCTGTAATTTTCATTGTCAGGCCAAAAAATCCATCATGAGTTGCAGTACTGGCAAAAGCCGTTGGAAATTATCGTGCCCTTATTCTGATAATAGTCTCAGTCAAAATCCTTGTCATAAAAACTTTGGTGCAAAAATACACAAATTGAACAACATTGATATTAAAATTGATATTGTATTTCAAAGATAAAGCTTGTATTTAGCAATATTTAGCCATGAAATATTGCCTTGGTATTTATTGCGCGAGCGAAGCGAGGGCTTACTATTAGGAAGCACCCGAGCTTCGTTCCTGGTCCACGCATATTTTATTGTTATTCATTGTTATTTTCCGCTGGTCAAAAGGTTTGCGTCATAAATTTGCATAATATAACAAAAGAAGTCACATTGTGCTCACATGATTTTAGTTGATGGTTTATTGCGTCATTACTAATGGTTTAAGTGAACTTATTGTTTTGGTTGATCCTTGTTTGAAAGGAAGTTGACTCGCCCATTAGCGGTATTTCAGGTATTTCCTTGAGGCAACATTGCTTTCAATTTTGAATGTCGTGCTTTACAACTCTTTATTCAATCAAATAAAGAGATTCAAAATAGTTTGTTGTTTGATCTCAATCAATGTCTGAAAACGAACTGAAATAGAAATTGTTTACGTTAAGTTCCTTCGTTTAGGCCCTATGCAACGGTGAGCAAGGGTCTTTGACACTCACTAAAAAGTGTGCAAGATTTTTCAAACTACAAGGATTTTTAAGAATCTTTTGCGGATTTTTCTTGATGACAAAGGCATATTCGTCAACAGCGTACGAAATTTCACCAGGTAATAAAACACCACACGATTGTGAGCACTGCAAGGGACTCAAGGGACACATCGCCGATTTTCTTTGCACAGGATCCTCCAAATCAACTGGAGTCAATAAGTTAGGCAACGTTCAAGAAATCCCGGAGAATGACAAAACTTACTGGAAATCACAAGAAGCTAATAATAATCTCAGCCCGCTATTTTGAAACGTGATTCTCATTTCTCCCTAATAAAATATTTCTCGTCAGGATGAAAGGACCCGTCAATTTCTGCACATCTGATTTCTGGCTAACAACATCGTGAAACACGTCTCTGCCAACATTAAAATACATGATACGCGCACATACTAACGATTTGTGACTTCTAGTCAAATACTGAAATAAAGGGATGTTGCGTGACGAACGGCTTCCCGAGGTCTGGGGATGAAGGTGGTTGTGTGAAGGCCCAAAGGCCTCGTTGCGACTTGTTGCATGAGACAGTTTTCTCGGAATTTTTGGCCGCCATTGGAAAGCAATTTGATGAGTTGGCATTTATCGAAGAAAGAGTCTTGATTGGCCCATCAATTTGTTGCAGATTTATCTTCGAACAGTCCTTGAAGTCCCAAAGCTAACAGTGGTTGTTGCAGAAAGAACAGGTGGAAATGTGAGCTCAAATAATCAGCTGAAGTTTATTGGCCTAAAATTGCTGGCAAGGAAAGGCCACAGAGTTTCTGAGATGGTAACTTGGCCTGCTGCAAAGCAGTATGGATGGTGTCTATGTCTATGAGCATGTGGCTGGTTGTTGTTAGTAAAATTTGACATTTAGCTTTCCTAATAAGTAATAATATTGTTTTTTCGGATTTTAGTAGAAATGTTTTCCTCAGTCTCAGATTATCGGAGGAGATCAGAATTTATCCACTCGTATTATTTATACTGGGTGAGCCAGAAAAAAGAGGAAAAAAGTTCCCACTTTCGACAGGCCAGGGTAAATCATACACTTCAATCATTCTTTCGAAACAAGGCAATAATCTTCTTTTTGCCAACTCTGTACATTTCAACCGGACTGCAGAGTACGGCAGTTTCCAACGAGATCTCGGGTGTGCAAGAGCAAAATATCAAGTGTGCAAGTGTCCACTTTTATTCAAGTGTGCATATGAATTCTGCTTTTATATTTGTAAGAAAGTCTAACAAAAAATATGAAAATAAATGTGAAAAACATATACAAATTCAAAGGCTTTTTTGTCACGCATTCAGGCAGATGAGTTTTGGGCCTAAAATGGCGAAAAGTTTGATTCCACGCGACGCAATTTTGTAGATTTACTACAATGAATCCCAGTTGCCATTTTTGAAAATATGACCATGAATGAAACCGCTAACAGTGATAAATACAACAATTGTATTAAGTCTACAAATATATCAGAAATTTCTGTGTCATAGTTTTCATCTGAAGCCCTTCAGTCGTCAGTGTGGCACAATAAAACCCCAATAAAAGCATCAAACAATAGAACCACACCCAAATCACAGTGTGCCACACCCTTTCTAAGGTGTGCAGTGAGATTTCAGGGAAAAAATCTCGGGTGTGCACTTGCCATACTCTGCAGTCTGGCATTTCAAGGTAAATTTTTGACATAATGCATCCCTGCGTTATCTGGGGTAACATGCCTCCTTACCAGTGGTTGCAGTTAGATTTCTGGTAATTTGAGTAACTCATGTTCAAAGAAAGAAACTTGAGATTTTCTTTTCCACTAAGAAGAGGGCTAGTTTTGTTTTCCAACAGTAAATATCACTGTAAGGTAGACAATGGGAGAGCAAAGGTGAAGAAAACATAAAAAATTGGCCATAACTTTGAGAACCCCCTGGTTTCGTAGTATTTATCAAATTTGAACTGCAATAGGCTCAAAAGAAAATTTTACATGTCTCTGCTCTCAAATAATACCAGGACGGTTCATAGATATCAAATATTTCCTGATTTTATTCAAATTTAAAAGTCAGACACTTTTTGGGACAACACCCTGTATAAGTTTGTGCTTTGGTTAATGTTGATTAGAACTGTACTCTAGAATTGAAATTAAATCAAACTGATTTTTCAGGTAAAATGGAAGATTGAAAGACAACACTCTTGAAATAGTTTATGGTTATACAGAGAAAATGAGCAGTTCAGATGCATCTGTGGAATGTGTCCCATTTACTTCTGGTGTTGCCCCAACACTTGAGGTGCCCCAAATCGTCCTCTTCGTGAGTATATGTATCGTTATTATTTGATTAGATTCTTCAGGTATGGTTAAACAGTTTTTTATGAGAGTGAGAAGAAGCGACAACCAGAGAATTATTTGAATCAAAGATTGATCAGCATGGTTTGTCTTTGGCACTAACAATGTCAAAAGAATGTAAAATTATTCATAGGCTTTGGCAAAGAAAATTTCATTGAAAATAAACAAAAAGTACTGTGAATTTACTGTATGTCCTTGATTAAAATAAACATTTCTCTCTGACTCCATTTACTTTTATGTTAACATGTATTAATAGTTCTTGAACAGTTTTTTTGATAGAGTTATTCTTAATAGGACTTTGGAGTACTTTTTAGTTGTTTAGTAGTCCAATGCCACTCAATTAAGAATTCCATATAAATACTGTACCAGGTAATAAATCTCTCTTGATCCAGACTCTTTGTAGAATGGCTACACAGTAAAAGGTCTATTGCTGTTCATGCTGACAATACTGGAATTTCTCAGTAATGTGTATACCCAACATAACCACCAATAACTTAGATATTTTTATCCTAGGGTAAATTTTTCATGTGTGAAGTTTGTGGACTACTCAAGGAAACACTAGAAGAAACTGAAGAGCAACATTTGGCATCAAGGGCCCATATTAATGCAGAACTGGTAATATGTGTTCATTTTGGTTTATCTTTAATGTGGGTCTTTATCTGCACACAATTTTTATCAAGTGTGAAGTGTGGTTTCCTCTACTGACGAAATGTGTGAAGTATCATCTATTGACTAATTTTGAAAACAATGAGATATCTATCAAGGGATCACTTAGCGATTTCAGTTGTCTGCAGGGGGTTCATAGGTAGGTTAACTACTGGGTTCAGGTGGGTTCAGATGGGTTTACTTACAACTTATATAAATTATGGCTTACAAATGCCAAACATTTTTTTTTTTGCATATTTCCAAGTGCAAAAGCAGCCTCTAACCTTTTGATCTACATTTGGCTGCTGTGAGGTGTCATAGACAATCCAATTGAGGTGACATGACACCACAGAATGTGTTTAAAATCAATGTTGATTTCTATTCTTTATAGGTTTTTCCGAAAACTGTGCACATAACTATGGAAAGAAATTTTGTCTTTGGGCATTTTTCTGCTGAAATTTTCAATGTTTGCAGCATCCTGCACCATTTTATGCCCTGAACAATTTTTGTCCAAGAAAGTCACTATCTGGCACACTGTCCATGTAAAGAATTCTTACTGTATCTGCATTCAAGCGATTCTCTTTACATNATAATGTGTTCCCTCGCTGATTTGGCTAGATCTGCCAAAATAAATTATATATAAAATATAAAATATAAACCTCCCGCCTCGCGAGAGTTTCCAAAACTTTGTGATGAGAATCTATTAATTTATTTTACGTGGCCTTAATAGGACTTTGGAGTACTTTTTAGTTGTTTAGTAGTCCAACGCCACTCAATTAAGAATTCCATATAAATACTGTACCAGGTAATAAATCTCTCTTGATCCAGACTCTTTGTAGAATGGCTACACAGTAAAAGGTCTATTGCTGTTCATGCATGACAATACTGGAATTTCTCAGTGGTGTGTATACCCAACATAACCACCAATGACTTAGATATTTTTATCCTAGGGTAAATTTTTCATGTGTGAACTTTGTGGACTACTTAAGGAAACACTAGAAGAGACCCCAGAGCAACATTTGGCATCAAGGGCTCATATTAATGCAGAACTGGTAATATGTGTTCATTTTTGTTTGTCTTCAATGTGGGTCTTTATCTGCTCACAATTGTTATCAAATGTGAAGTGTGGTTTCCTCTACTGACGAAATGTGTGAAGTATCATCTATTGACTAATTTTGAAAACAATGAGATATCTATCAAGGGATCACTTAGCGATTTCAGTTGTCTGCAGGAGGTTCATAGGTAGGTTAACTACTGGGTTCAGGTGGGTTCAGATGGGTTTACTTATAACTTATATAAATTATGGCTTACAAATGCCAAACATCTTTTTTTTGCATATTTCCAAGTGCAAAAGCAGCCTCTAACCGTTTGATCTACATTTGGCTGCTGTGAGGTGTCATAGACAATCCAATTGAGGTGACATGACACCACAGAATGTGTTTAAAATCAATGTTGATTTCTATTCTTTATAGGTTTTTCCGAAAACTGTGCACATAACTATGGAAAGAAATTTTGTCTTTGGGCATTTTTCTGCTGAAATTTTCAATGTTTGCAGCATCCTGCACCATTTTATGCCCTGAACAATTTTTGTCCAAGAAAGTCACTATCTGGCACACTGTCCATGTAAAGAATTCTTACTGTATCTGCATTCAAGCGATTCTCTTTACATGCATACACTGTACACATGACCTTCACTGTATGTCTTCAATTTTTGCAGCTCTGGATACAAAATGCATTGGATGGTCCAAAGAACCTTGGTCAAGGCACCAAAGGACAAAAGAAAAGTGCTTATGCGGAACAATTATCCAAAGAAGGTTCCAAGAAGGCACCCAAAGATGCTGATCAAGAAGCCAGATTTGTAATTTGTGCAAATCCAGATCTTGATAATTCACTCATAAGTGTTATGAAGGATTTTGGACTAAGTGCAGAAGACTTGAGATTGAGGAAGAAAGTTTTTGATCATATAAAGATGTTTCTTGCTCATATTTTAAGAGGTTTGTCTCCAGAGATTCTTGATCAAAAATATATTTCATTTATCTCGTCTACAATGTGGTGATATTTGGAAGGAAACAGCCCAGGCAATATTTACCACATCCCTCAGTAAAGAATGGGATATGCATTTAGTTTCCAGCATATTTGGAACAAAGTTTGTTATTGAGTTTGATTTATTATGTTTTATATTTGAAAGATGACAGGGATTTATGAATTGTTTATAAATAGTTTGAATTTGGCACCAAACTAGTTTGCAATTGTTTGTTTAAAGTTCCTGTATGTAAACATGCAAATTTTTCTAAACTCTGCAGAAACTTGCAAACTATAGAAGAGCAAAAGAGCAGAGATAAATAAATATATTATTTTGGTTATTTTGTAGAAATCTGAACATGGGTTGATATTATGTCACGCGATATGAATGCGGCTGAAAACAAAGGAGACAGCGAGCTGCCAATTTCCAGAATGCTACGATTTGATTGCAGCATGCCCTGAGCTGAATTTTGTTCTGTTTTGCTCGGTCTGAGTTGCTGAGTTAAATTCAGCCTGTCTTACTCGACCTCTTTCTTGCAAGCCATGTAAAGGCTATGACGGGCTATGCTCGAAACGTCGTGCTTATTTCAATTTGCATGAAAGTGCATATATTCTACTTTATTTACTTACTTATCTCTGCTTACATAGTAAATAAGACAAAGTACACAGTACTCAATGCAGACTGATTGCAAAGATAGTGCAAATTGTATTTTTTATAGAAATGGTATTTTTCACCAAGAAAGGGGGGCCCTACATTTCTACAACCATGCAGCCCTTTAGATTGGCTAAGAATGCATTTCTGTAAATATTCTGGGGAACAGATGAAAAATTTGTTGGTTATTTTTTCTCACACTGACATAGTGAAGGGGGATACTTTCAAGATATAGTAATGAGGCCCCTTAGACCCTGAAACTGTGGTCCTGCCCCCTCTCTGTTGTCTTGTGTGCAGATAAATGGTATCTATAATTTCATTTCAGGGAGTGATGGTCGTTTGAGATTATTTGGCTCATCTTATACGAGAGCTGGCTTGAAAGATTCTGGCATAGATATATGTTTTGAAAATGTAAGATTTTATTGAAACTTTAATGCACCTATCAGATCACCAAATATGTTGTTCTTCAAATTTACACACATCCACTGTTGTTTTTTGTTGTGTTAGGGTGTTTCTGCACAAAAACCTTTTCATTTGTTTGTCATTGCAAGTATTTTCAGATCTGAAATCAACGTTGGTATCATGGCCTTTCCTTTTTTAATCTATTTTATCATTTTTATATTGTTAGTTTTAGAGCGAGTTTGTTTTCCATTTTGAAACCTTCAAATGAGCACAACGGCCAACACCTTGCTGGTCCTTATTTTGCTAACCCTTAATTGGCTTGAGCCCTTTCACATTATTTTTGGGAGTGCACTGTCAAACTCTCACAGGCAAATTCCTAGCGGTGGCTATCATCATAAGAATGGATGGGCCATAAAAATCTTGGAGGCACACAGCCTTTACGAAGGTGTATCAAAGTACCTGTTGTGGATATATACAAAAAATCTGCACTGTCGCTCATCACATTTGATGATGATATGAGTTAGCATAATCCAGAAATGGCTGTTGTCTTCATATTTACTCTTCTTGCAATCTTGCTTTGTTGCATTAAGGTATTTTTGGTTTCTTTAAAGTACAATTTGTTAACTCTATACCGGGTGACACTGCAATTCAAAGCGATTAGCGATCACACACAAAGGGAATTCTCTTAACCAGTAATTCAAAACAAGCAAAGCCGCAAAAGTGACTCTGAAACCCAGATAGCTGGTTCGCTCGTTGTGCATTCCAGAAATTGTTTTTAAGAGGAAACATGAGCGTAGACCGAGAGAAGGAGGATACATCTACACATCTGCCACAGGCATTTAATTCATTTGATTTAAAAGCCGATTGGGAGGCGATTCAATTCTCTTATTTTTTTGGGTGTAATTAAAACACTTACTGCTCAGCTTCTGAACCAAAGAAATAAAATGCCGGCGGTAGATATTTAGATATATTCTTCTTCTTTCGGCATATGCTCATGTTTGCTCTTAAAAACAATTTCTGGAATGCATAACGAGCGCACTAGCTACTTGGGTTTCAGAGAAACTTTTGCGGCTTTGTTTGTTTTGAATTTCTGGTTGAGGGAATTTCCTTTTGTCTGCAGTCACGAATCGCTTTGAATCCAGGTGTCAACAAAATCATCTCATGCTATTGTCTTACCAAATCTGTCCTTGTTGGGCTGACCCAAAAAATCTCCACGATCTAGATTGTACATAGTTTTCTGAAGGCACATGTTATGAACATGTTGGAGGATGTGAAAGAGGCTGAATTCCAAATTTGCTTTGGAGCATGAAATTTAATTGAGGAACAGAGCTCAGTCATTTTGCCAAATGTTTCCCTAGATGACTTGAAATCCATCGCTAAGTTGAGTTTTCGCAAAATGTTGACTGGAAAATGATGGTGATTATTTCACCCAATATGTGAAATCCGGGATTCAAAATTTTCTTTGAATCTGGTTTTTTGGATTGTAATTATGGCTTAAAATGACCATGCAGCATCTCAAAAGATAGATAAGCCTTTCAACTAAGCTGTGATACAAAGCATTTGTCAATAACTTTTCATTTGAGAGAGCTAGTTATATGATCTTTTGGGTCAGGTATATATAAGCAATAATGCTTTGCAATATCTGATTGAATAGCCAACATTTTCAATTATTTTTAGAATTTTTCCTAGCTGAAATCGGTCATTCCGTTCAGATTTTACAAGGGATTTTCTGAAGAAATTCCCTTCGAGAAACCTTTACAAACGTTCTAAATCACGAGCAAATTTCCCTAATATTTTTACCATGCAGCAGTGACTGGAACACGCTTTAGTGCATGCTATCCTCTTGGGAGGATGAAAGAGTCTTCCTAGCCTCATTACATAAGGACCCTCTAGTTACGCTCATCTAATTGAGTTGAATTATTGTTGTTGTTGTCGCTGCACTGAGGGCCTTATAACCATAGAGCTGTAAAACCGGACAAAAATGTCAATCTGCGACAAGTTTTTGTCGCAAAGTCATGTGCTGATTAGAGTATGGCTTAGAGGAAGGCGCTTTTTGCATTGATAGCTAGAATGAACATTTATCGAAGTTCTGATAGCAAATTTTATGTTACAGCAGTTCTGGAAAACTGTTTTTGTGGTGTTTTAAGATCAGTAGTTTTGAGAAAACAGTAGCAGGTCATTTAGGCCCAATAGATCTTTTAGCTAAGATTCGAAAAAAGAATCCGAATCGAACGATAGCTTGATACATTTGTAGAATGTAAGAGTGTAAACAATAGTGATAGAAGATCTAACGCCACATAATCGAACCTTGTGTAGAATAGCGAAAAGGTCTATTAGTAGAATCAGCACGGAGATATTCCGTTTCTACAA
>REGL01000031.1:293338-309006 GCA_004194395.1 Aurelia aurita complex sp. Pacific | reverse complement strand
ATTTTGAATGGCCCGTAAATTTTGCAGTATGGTTTTTGAAAAATTCATAAATTTTAGGGTATGATTTTACAATTGAAAATGGCACGCCCCCGTCATCCGCCTATTGAAGTGACCCCCCCCCCCCCGGATCCTTTTTCCCCACTCTTCTCATGTTTTGATACTTTCATTTTTTAGCCAAAAGTTTGGGATGATTATGGCAGAAATCAAGAGTCAGTAGGCCAACTGTGGCTTGGTTTCTTTCGTTACTATGTTGAGGAGTTTGATTTTAAGCGAGATGTGATAACCATTCGCCAACGCGATCGTTTAACAAAATTTGAAAAAGGATGGAATCGATACACGATGGCTATCGAAGGTAAGTTTTGAGTCCTAGTTTGAGCAATGGGGGGATTATACCGTGTGTGTAAACCCTCCTACCCAACAAGGACATATTTTGTAATACAATAGCATCAGTTTCTTTAATTGACACCCCAATGCAAAGCGATTAACGATTGCAGACAAAGGACATTCTCTCAACCAGTAATTCAAAACAAACAAAGCTGCAAGTGTTGCCCCAAAACCTGTTGGGCAAAATCTCACCATGTGTGCACGTGAAAGGTGGTTTTTAAGAAAAATTATGTGCTTATAACGAAAGAAGGAGGGTAAATCTAAAGTTCCACCTGGCATTTTCTTTATTTGATTCAGAAGCCGAGCAGAAGGCATTTTAATTCTCGTGTATTTAGCGTTTAAAAGAAGCAATTACCAAACAGCTGCTGAAATAGATTTGAACATGTCCATCGTTAAATGATATTTTTACTAATGTTATCGTCTTGGATACCAAGGAGCAATGACATTTCAAAGGGGGTTGCCTTTTTTGCTGACGCGGTCGTTAAAGTAGTAGAAGTGATAACTGGACGAAAATCTTAAATCTGAAAGGATATCTTTATTCTCACCAATTAAAAGACCTCCAATTAAAAGTATTGATTTTCTTTTCGTAGATCCGTTCAAACGTGATCACAACCTTGGTGCAGGAATCAATGAGAGAGTATTTCTTTACATTTTCAAAATCTTTGCGAATGCTAGAAACTTGTATGGGATGCCGGTCTCACAAATGAACAGTGATGTTGTCGGGTACTTTTATGATATAACGTACCTGAAGCGTGATTTAGACATGCCACAAGACCGGCTATGTAGCATTTGTGGAAAGATTGGTCATGCAAAGAAGAACTGCCCTGAAAAACAAGATAACAAATCCGTCAATCTTCGCCAGTGTAAGATTTGCAAGGAAGTTGGTCATTTGGCGAAACACTGTCCGGAGAAAAGGAAAGGCAAAAAGCAACCGAACGATCAGTCATGTTTGATCTGTGGCAAAGTAGGCCATTTTAAAAAGGACTGTCCAGATGATAAGAATGATTCTCAAAAGCTGAGCGATGAGATGCAAAACGCGAAGGAAACAAAACAAAGATTTAGAAGAAGTGAGAGCGAGGAGAGCTCTAAAACTGGTGTCACTGTGCCAAGGAAAGATTCTGCAACAAATGCGAATTATGAGGAAGAACAGCGCAATGAGATGCAAAGTATAAACAAAGCTATATCCAACGAAAAGAGAAACAAAGAATCGAAAGCTGACGGTGAGAGAGGCCAAAAGAAAAAACCCAAAAATGGAAAAAAACCTAATTCAAATTCCAGTGAAGATAATGATGATTCAATTAATCAACTGGTCTCGCTCATAGACAAGTTGAAACTAATTGTGAACAATCCTGAAGTTGCAATCAGAATTGGTGAATTAAATGAAGATCTTACTGCGTTGCGAAGTAAAATCACTCCCACTGTTCAGAGTAAGCGAGGGCAAGGAAAGAAGGCCGCTAAGCCTAAAATGAAGAAAGCTCACAGTAAAGAACGCACGGAGAATGTTTCTTCCATTACCAATTTAGGAGAGGGTAGTAAGGTTAACGAAGCTGTTGCTATATCGGCTTTTGTAAGTCCACGAGTGCCAGAAGGGAAGGCTAGTAAGTCTAAGAAGGGACAGAATAAGAGCAAAGAACCCCAGAGAGAGGATATTTTGATTGATTTTGAGGAGGCCTATGAAGCAAGCCAGTATGGTTCTGCTCAACGTGGGCATGGAAGGCCAATGCAAGAAAAGAATGCTGTCGCTAAAAAGTGGACCGCAAAGAAGGACAAACACCAGACTAGTGATGTTTCATTGATTGATTTGGAAGACATCGAGGAAAAAGAGAAAACCGCAAGAAAGAATTCCAAGAAAAAACAGAAGAACAAGCCAGGAAATGGTAAGGCTCTAGGTCCATTTATATTTTCCATATCCGTGCTAAGATTTATCAATTGCTTGGAATACTGTAGTAGTCTCTACTTCTCTTATCCATAGCGGGTGAAACAAGTGATTCTATTTTGACTTCCCTGTGCCATATTAATCAGCTACCATGTGTCAGATTGGCTAAAGCAAGGTCCTAAGATGTAGGTTGAAGCCTATCCTTTGCAGCTGTTAGAAAGGCGGGCACAGTACTTCACATACTGTTTTTGCGCAATAGCTTTGCAATGAATTCTGTTTGTCTGTTTGTCTGTTCGTTTGTTTTCAACAATTTTGCAGGCCAAAGCAGAGTACAGCAACAAGGGCAAATTTTGTAAACAATAGAAGCTTTGGTTTGTTTACACATGACGTCATTCATTCCATCATCCAATCAGCAAGCTCCATTTTGATGGCGTCATCTGATGATAATGGCGACGGAAGGGGCTAGCTGTGGAGAAAACCACACCCTCGTTGTTTCCTCGCCACGAAAATATACTTTTGCAAAAACTCAAATTTTTTTGCACCCGTAAAGAATGAGAAGTTCTACATACTTGGTTGCTTTCACTAAGCTCTGCGCGTTCTGCTCTTCGTGCGATAGTTCGCTGTTGACTCCCCTTTTTGCACGTCCTCCGCGTACCCTCAAACGGCTAGGCCCAAACCGTCAAAACATTATTGCAGTACATACACCCTACCTTCCCTCAACTTGAAAGTATCTCTATAAAATCAATATTCAGGAATTACTGGCTTGGCGTTGAGAATTCAGCCTGACCTGGTTGACCTCATCGTCTCATCAGACTGGCCTTAGTTAGAAAATCCGAAAGCTGAAGTAATTTTGCAGATGTAAATAAGAAATGACTTACCCAATTTTCATCCACTGAGACCAAGCAATACTTGATAAACACAAAACTCCAGTGGTTCAATCCTGAACAAAACAAATACCCGATCATAAAATGAAACTGTTTTCACAACATAAGTTTGACCAACACAGCCTTGATCGGGATCGCACTCTCAAAATAAGTTGACGAAGATGAAATGTACATTCATTCCAAAATCTAAGAAGAAAGGGCGGGAAAAATCTTGCCTCCAGTCTCCAAAAATAGAAAGTGTTTCCATAACAAATTTCATTGTTGATTTTTGGGGCAGTCATTTTCAGTTTATTGTGAGGACATTGACTAAGAAATAGACTTTAACCATAGTTAAATGAATTACACATATTTTCTCAATGAAAGAAAGACTTTGCCTTTATAAGAAACCAAACTCTCTCCGATCACAAAAAAGATAAGAAACTTGAATGTTGGAACACTATCTAAGGAGCAGCTTTTCAGAGGGGCAAATTTCAACGATTAATTAATTCAAGGCTAATTATGGTCTCAAAAAATCAACCCCAACACTTCAAAAGGTCTCTGGCTGCGAAATAATTTATCAGAAACGTAGATTTTGGGGCTTGTGGATAGATTCTTAGATCTTAATGCGCGAAATTAGCTGTCTGGTACCAATCTATTTTTGTTTCCAAATTACTTAGTAAGATCTACTCAAAACATTGACCTATTAATGAGCAGTTTCAAAAATCCTTGAGTGACCTGAGAAATTCAAGCTGCGGATCGCAAAATTTTTGCAATGTTCGAAAAACCGAGCTTGCAGTTTCTTACGGTTGGTTTCTTATTTAGAAAGAATGAGATTATGTCTGATTCGATGATCAAAATACATGTTCTCGTCAATTTCCTCACAGTAAACTGAAAATGACTGCCCCAAAAAACAACAATGAAGTTTGTTATTGAAAGCTGGAAATACTCTCTATTTTTGGAGACTGGAGGCAAGATTATTTTCGCGCCTTTTCTTCTTAGATTTTGGAATAGATGTACATTTCATCTCCGTCCAATTATTTTGAGAGTGCGACCCCAATCAAGGCTGTGTTGGTCAAACTTATGTTGTGAAAACAGTTTCATTTTATGATCGGGTATTTGTTTTGTTCAGGATTGAACCACTGGAGTTTTGTGTTTATCAAGTATTGCTTGGTCTCAGTGGATGAAAATTGGGTAAGTCATTTCTTATTTACATCTGCAAAATTACTTCAGCTTTCGGATTTTCTAACTAAGGCCAGTCTGATGAGACGATGAGGTCAACCAGGTCAGGCTGAATTCTCAACGCCAAGCCAGTAATTCCTGAATATTGATTTTATAGAGATACTTTCAAGTTGAGGGAAGGTAGGGTGTATGTACTGCAATAATGTTTTGACGGTTTGGGCCTAGCCGTTTGAGGGTACGCGGAGGACGTGCAAAAAGGGGAGTCAACAGCGAACTATCGCACGAAGAGCAGAACGCGCAGAGCTTAGTGAAAGCAACCAAGTATGTAGAACTTCTCATTCTATACGGGTGCAAAAAATTTTGAGTTTTTGCAAAAGTATATTTTCGTGGCGAGGAAAAAACGAGGGTGTGGTTTTCTCCACAGCTAGCCCCTCCCGTCGCCATTATCATCAGGTGACGCCATCAAAATGGAGCTTGCTGATTGGATGATGGAATGAATGACGTCATGTATAAACAAACCAGAGCTTCTATTGTTTACAAAATTTGCCCTTGTTTGAGTACAGCTCAAAATTACGGCGTAGTTTGTATCTCAACCCATTTGAGGATCTGAGATCATCGTATTTCTAAATCCTAAACTAGATGAGTGAGACAATTTTGCTTGATACCTTGTTGTAGACAACCATAAGCTATGTTTTTCGTAGAAATTACTTCATGTTTCGTCAAAAAGTTTAGAAATTACGATGGCTTTGAGTTTTTTCAAAATTTGTCTTAATTCTTGAAAACGAAGAAAAGTTAAAGATAATTGAAATAATTAATAATTAATTAATAGTTAATTAAAATAATTGATTAAAAATACTGTGAAGATTGTAGAAAAGTCCAACGATAAAATTGTAGCAAAATAGCTGAATTTTCTCTGAAGCTGTTCAGTTGAAAGAAATAGGGCGTAGAATCTTACAGCAGCCTTTTTAAAGATTTGCGACCCATGCTCTTAGGGTGAGTATAAAAAACGTGTACCTTTTGAAAATTTGGTCTTTGACACCCAAACATATCATGTGCACGTATTTCTTTTTCATAAGAAAGTAAAAATTTAGGCCTGTACTGAAAGTTTCTTAAATTATCAGATTTTGAGTACCCAGAGTTTCTTACGAGTTTCTAAAAGGTTCCATAACAATCTTCATATTTACTTCCTGTTTCAATCTGAACATTTCAAAACAAAGTTTTTCAAGCCTTTCCAGTGTTTAGATGTTATTCAAGTACCTTCCGAGTAATATGATACAGGAAACGAGTGAAAATAAAGTGAAAATACGTTAAGGAGTTCCTTTATCAGAATAAATAGTTTCTTAAGGTTAGTTGATGGAGATAAATAGCTAACTCTAAGAGCTGCATATGCAGGTCTAAGATTAGCCTATTGTATTTGATGATTTCGACACATGCATGCATATCTTTTCACTAGGGGAGCAATTACGTGCGAAGGCGTGTCTTTCTCCTATTTTTAGATTGCCTGTACTTAGCTCCGTCAACTAACTTTAAGTTATATTTTCCCAATACTGGAGTTTCTTAATTTTTGGCAATCTGAGAGTTGAGTTTCTTATTGGCAGTTTCTTATAAAAAAATACGTGTATGACGATTTATTTTCTTCCCCATCACTTTGTGATGGAACCGAGGCTAAAGTATTTACCTTTATTTTTCCGAGAATTGACACAAGAAAAGTCATGTTTTAGGAGTAGTGCCGATGGTCATTACACACAACCAAAATTCAAGAAATCACATTCTGAGTAACGCAACGAATAATTGAATGATTGCAATACTTTTGTTAAACCCCACAACCTTTACTACTTCTAATTCTAATGAAGAATTCTAAACATAGTAATAATGAAAAGTTACCTGGCGATGTATGGAGTTAGGCTAAGATGGAGGGTTGTTTGTGTTCATTCCTTTCGTATCCTTTTGGGTACTTGCATTTCTATATGGAACGTGACTAGACTGATAGACAAAATCGGTTAAGGTTTGTTTTACCTATTTCAAGTCATGTGACTATACTCTTGGAAAGTTTTAGCATTATGCTATATTTGCACTGATGGCACAAATTTGCAGGGCACGAAATATGTCAGAGAAATCAAAAGATGTTTTATCAAGGGATTGATCACATAATCAAAAACTCTTCTTGTTGCGTGTAGTGCAATTTTACAATGATAAATAAGTAAATAAAGTGAAATATAAGCACTTTGATGCGAATTGAAATAAGCACGACGTTTAGAGCATAGCCCCTTATCAAGATCACATGACTTTAAATGGGTGTGAACAAACCTTGGCCGATTTGGTCTATTACAGGTCGTAGTTTTGCTCCTTGCTTGAACTGATATACCGCTGTAACTACTGGAGCTACAACAACAACAACATCAATGAGATGTGACGTGACGTGACGTGACGTGACGTGACGTGACGTGACGTGACGTGACGTGACGTGACGTGACGTGAGATGAGATGAGATGAGCCTAAATTGAGGATCCTCGTAAAGCGAGGCTGACCCGGTATATGGACTAAATATGTATATTTATTTCAGGTGCAAATGCTGAAAGAGAACAGAGTAGTGCAACTTCGAGCAGTGGCTCAGAGTCTCCTTATGAAAGTGACGATGNTACAGGTCGTAGTTTTGCTCCTTGCCTGAACTGATATACCGCTGTAACTACTGGAGCTACAACAACAACAACATCAATGAGATGACGTGACGTGACGTGACGTGATGTGACGTGACGTGACGTGACGTGACGTGACGTGACGTGACGTGACGTGACGTGACGTGACGTGACGTGACGTGACGTGACGTGACGTGATGTGACGTGACGTGACGTGAGATGAGATGAGATGAGATGAGATGAGCCGAGCCTAAATTGAGGATCCTCGTAAAGCGAGGCTGACCCGGTATATGGACTAAATATGTATATTTATTTCAGGTGCAAATGCTAAAAGAGAACAGAGTAGTGCAACTTCGAGCAGTGACTCAGAGTCTCCTTATGAAAGTGACGATGAAAATAGTCTTGTGAATGTTCACGGAGGTGCAATCAAACGAACTCCTGCGAAGGACCAAGATCAACAGAATGATGGCGGGAAGGCTGGGAAGAGAAATCGCAGAAATCGGAGAGTACGTCAGAGAAATAAAGGGAAAAATAAAAAATCTGATGTAAGTGTTTTAGTTATAAGTGATTTCTCTCTAAAATGTTAGTTTGTTTGGGGGTACTTAGGCTTAATAGTTAATACAGTTAAACGGGGTAAATTTTTTTATATCTATATAAAATATTACAATACAGTTTACATTCTACTATGCTTCTAATTGCTATGCAACACTGGCCATTATACGAGTATAAAGACATGCAACTAGGCTGACAACTAAAAAAATATTACACATACATATGATTAATATTTCAATATCATATTTCAAATACTTCAAATAGCAAAATTACAAGTAAGTAGGTTAGGCACAAGATTTAGGGATATTTAATGAAAGGACCATGTTATCATACGAAGCGTTCCGTTCTTGAAATATACGAGATTTTAGGATAAATTCTCTTACCATCTAAGTGGGTAAATTCTAGATTCTAACTATCTAAGGGGGTAGATTCTTTATCCATCTGAGCACCTGCCTGGCTGTTGATTTTGAGCTCAATTTATACTCAATCAACCATGGAAATTCAAAATTCGTCATGCGAGGGGTGTATCACTCTTCCGAAATGGCGTACGAGATTTTCTAAAACAATAGGATTTTTAGGGATTTTTCAGGGATTTTTCTTGAAAACAAAAGGATTTTTGCCAAGGGTGTACGAGATTTTTACAGAGTGAAACACCCCTCGTCGTCATGTACCTTTTTGAATTTTGACAATACGGAAATATCTGTGCGTGGGTATATGTTTTAATTGGTCAAAAATAGCGTCGTTGGTTTGCGTTTGATTAGATCCTGTGAATGATAAACAACTTTTTGCATTTGGGTTAAATCTGTAAAAATCTTATGACGTTATCAGTCCTACGAAGTCACAATTGATGAATTTCATTTGGGTTAAATCTGTAAAAATCTTATGACGTTATCAGTCCTACGAAGTCATAATTGATGAATTTCATTTGGGTTAAATCTGTAAAAATCTTATGACGTTATCAGTCCTACGAAGTCACAATTGATGAATTTCATTTGGGTTAAATCTGTAAAAATCTTATGACGTTATCAGTCCTACGAAGTCACAATTGATGAATTTCAAGAACGCATTAGCTAAATTTGTTCATTGATTTTGACTAAATCGACAACGCAGCAGGGTTGCCAACTTGGCTTTTTTTAAGACAAATTTCTTGATTTTGGCTTTTTTAAACGGTGTTTGGCTTTGGAAAAACCAGTTGGCTTTTTGGCATAATTTTGGCTTTTTTTTAGCTTGCAGTCAAATATTTTTATATTTAAGCTTTGAATTCCATTATCTCCAGTGAAAATTCTTCAGACAGTTCGTAGAAGGCCTGAATATATGTGCTGGGTTACCTCATCTTCTAATATTTTGGAAGCAAATGTCATTTCCATGGTCATTTCACATAACATACAATTTCTATGGTGCCCTATGGCGCACTGAACAGGACAACTGTTTTCTGTCATCTCTGCATCTTACAAAGAATCGTGTGCTGAGAGAGACAGGCCTCAAAATGTGAATTTTAAGAGAAGATAATTGTAAATAATTGGCTTTTTCGAATTTTCCTTGACTTTTTTGGCTTTTTATTGGCGTTTTTCAGCAGGAAATAATTTGGCTTATTTTGGCTTTTTTCTGCCCTCCGTTTGGCTTAATACTCGCGCATGCACCTGGCAACCCTGCAACGCAGACGTCGAATCTGCAGTCCAAATACTTTGTTATTGACAGGGACGACGGCATAATTTTTCTTTTAGGAAAGCAGGGATGTTAAATATTTATCACGTATGAAATTACAATTTCACAAAGGTCGCCTTTATCTGTTTCTGAATGTTTTTACTGCTTATACCGGGTGAGTCAGAAAAAAGAATCCCCGCTTGGAAGGCCACTGCTCCATAAATATCAAAGCAACAATATTCAAAACAGTCTTGTCTTATTGCCAATTTGTTCAATTAGGTTCAGTAATATACCCGGCTTTAATCGGCCATTCCTTCCCGTGGGTATGGGTGATTTTCTGCAGAAAGCCCCTTCCAAAAACATGCAAAAACGAACGAAAACAATGAGCAAATTTTCCTTCCTAAGATTAATGACACTCACATGAATTCATGTATTGTGTCCTCTTGGGAGAATGGAATCCCCCTGCATGGGTCATCGGTACCAGGGGGAGGACTTGTTCATCCTCCCAAGAGGATAGCACGTGCTAAAGCGTCCACAAGTCATTGCCGTAAGGCCATTGTAAGGCAGAAGTGTAAGAGAAATTTGTTCATGATTTTGGGCACGTTTTGAAGGATTTTTGAAGAGGCTTTCTCGAGAAAATCCCTCATAATTTCCGAATGGAGTGGCCGATTTCAGTCAGGAAAATTTTATGGTACATTTGAGCATTTCTACCATTAAACTATATATTTGCCGATATCATTGTCTTGATATCCAGGAAGCCGTGACCTTTCAAACAGGGATTCTTTTTTCTGACTCACCCGGTATGATCCTCGTATCTTAGTTTTGTATCCCTTATTTGCCATGTTGTACTTTGTTTTGTGTTTTTAAGCGGCCCAGGCTAGATCTACATTAGCTTTTCTGGGTCGCATAAGATTCCCCGTACTAGGTTGAAATTCTTATGAAAAAATTTCGACGTTTAACTTGACTTTTACTTGGGAAATAATTAATTTCATTCATTCATTGTTATAGGAGCCGGACCTTGATGTGAAAACAGGTGAAGAAAATGCGGAGGACCCTGACAGACGCTGGAATTCTTCAGCTACGACACTTTCCCGCGACGATTCTGGTATCGAAACTAAAAGAGTCGTCAAAACGAACTTAGGTGCATCGAAAGGTAATCGCGAATTTCTGTCTCTCTTCACATTAGGTCCATCAATTAATTTTGCGAAGGGGACTGATTTAGGTGGGACAAGTGGCAGCAGAAGATCTGATAGAGCCGTGAGTGAGTCACGGTCAGAAACAGATGATAGAGTTCGTAGTGGAAGTGGCTTTAGAGGAAGTGGACAACGAGGACGCGGAGGCTATAGGGGCAGGGGTGATAACAGAGGGAGGGGTGATCATAGAAGGAGGGGTGATCATAGAGGGAGGGGTGATCATAGAGGAGGGGGTGATCATAGAGGTAGTCATAGCAGAGGTGACAGCAGAGGAAGAGGAAGCAATAGAGGAAGAGCAGATCATGGCAGAGGAGCACCAAATAGAGGAGGGCAAATCAGAGCCAATGAGCGTGAAAGGAGCTACTCCACAGGTGATTCTTTCTTAGATGATTATGGGTTCCAGTATTTTGACGATGGGGCCATACAGAGCGGTGGAAGGGGACAACGAGGCCATAGAGGTAGAGGCCGAAGTAGTGGTAGAATGAGAGGCAGCGGTAGAGATGAACATTAAGAAAAAGATCATGAAGGTCATCAAGTCGTCTGCACATATACGTTGGATTTTAGGTACTTTGAATTAAGTGTGAATGACTCTTGTATGTTTTTGAAAGAAGCTGTAGAGATTTGATGACAATACCAGGTGCTCCAAAGAGAACTTGATATTTTTGAAAAATCTTTGTGCGGAACTTACTTGCTTAATTGTAATGAATTAAAGTTTGGTTGATAGCCGAAACGATGAAGTTTTTGTTTGATTTTTTTCTTTTTTCTGAGCATTGGAAATATAGGTAAGTTTGATTTTATGAAAAATCTGTTCTACTGAAATACATGAAAAGGGGAATAAAATCCTTTGTCAAATTGTAAGAAATCTCCTTACTGGAACATACTTCCTCTCCCTCGAAAGTTAAGGACCGAATCTTTATGAAGCATTGACTTATGTGATGTCATTCTTTTGTAAAGTTCACTTTTGAATCCTGGAGGGAAATGAAACGAGTTTGCATACAATTCCATCGCGGGTCTTGGACCCTTTTTCATGCATTTTGAAGCTGGAAATTTCATAAATTCAACTTTACCTATATTTCCGATACTCGGCAAAATAGAAGAAAAATCACCAAGAAATGATTCAGCATTTCGGCTATGAACCGAACTTTGATCCATCCGATTAAAGGCAGTCTATCACGTCTCTAATTGGCCGCGACAAAAGCAGAGCTCAACACAACAGGCTCCTTTGTGAATCTGTGAATTTGAAACAAAGGAGGGCTGATCGTTCTCAGTTTCTACGGCCGTAGAAAATCAGTAGGATCAGCAGCCATTCAAATTTCCTATTATTTGTATTGTCATTATCATCCAATCAAATGTCTGACAGACTGCCAGAACATCCAATCAAGGGAATTTCAAACATATCAAAGTCCTTTTTTGGCGCAGCTGATACATATATGAAAATGTTGCTTTGTTCTACGATGTAGAAATGGCCTCTCTTCTTTGTGTTTCATCTTTTTTAACCCTTTTTATTCATGTATTTGACGTGAGATCCTTGATATGAAGTCCAAAAAGCTCTACCTAGCCCCCTCTCTATTAAGCCCCCTCTCTGTTAAGTCCATCCCTTCTGAGCCAAAATTTTCAATAAGCGCCCTCTCTATTAGACCCCCAATTCACTTTTATCAACTGCCAGAGTTCGCCAGAGATTTTGCATGTTAATTTTGATATGGTTTAGGATAAAAACTTTATCTAATTTATGTATTTGACTCGTAAAATTGCATGTTGATTCCGCAAAATATAGGGTAAAGGAACTAAAAAGCAATAATTTATATCCTTGCCATTTTACTTTGTGAATAAGCCCCCCTCTCTTTTAAGTACCCCTCTAGAGTCTTCGAAATTGAGTAAGCCCTCCGGGGGCTAGATAGAGCTTTAAAGGTATCACATGAATATATCAGGCTTCCAAAAAAAGGTACTCTTGTTTGAAAGATCATCAAAATTCGATTACATGGCACTGTATTTATTCCCAGTACTGTAGAGTAATTGCTGTCCTGTGACCCAATACATAGAGTATATCCCAGTACTGTACCGTACACAGAGTCAAGGTCCTGTCAAGATCAAGATGACGTGTGAATAACTTTGTGGTTTCAAATTCCGGTGTTGATGTAATGCGAGATCTACTGTTATACGAGTTGGCCACAGGGAACCAGACAGCGTGATTTTTTATTGGTCAACACTAACAGACGTTAGAATTTGACACAGATTAACAGGACTGGGTCACAGGACACCAATTATTCTGTGTACTGGGTCACTCTGTGTACTGGGAATAAACACACTTCCTACAAGGTAGGCGCCCTTGTGTAGACTTGAAGGATACTCAACGATCTCAATAACATGGCTCTTAGGCTAGATTTGCAATGTTGCTTGAAGAGTATAGCTCAGAATAAGGTTTCAACATGTCATTTTTTCCCTTCAGTTATCGAAAACAAACAATTCATCATCTTAAAATATAGTTGGATCATTGATAAGAAAGATCAACAACAACATTTGATGACAGATTTCCTTGTGGAATTTTGGTGATTTTCGAAACGGGAGTACTTTATGGGACACCCGGTACATTCTCCTTAATGATACGACCTCCCACGAAAGAAACTGTTAATTCCTTGATTTAATTTAGGAATTTGCTTTGGATTACCATACAGTATAGTTGCCTTCGGAAACGTATGTAGAGTGTATTTTTTCGCCGCTACCAAATACCAGAGTCTGGATCGAGGAATTTTTCAAACATTTTCTATAAATCCGACAAATTTAGGCCCGGGGGGGGGGGTACTACACATATTTTGGGTACGCGGACGTGCCGCCATCGGGAGGGGTATCAATTTTCGCGATTTTGGTATAAGGAACAGTATCGATCTTCGCGATTTCGGTATAAGTATAAGGTCGGATATACATTTTCAGAAAATTGGTATAAGGTCGGGTGCACTTTTCCGGAAATTGGTATAAGGTCGGGTATACTTTTTTGGAAATTGGTATGAGGTCGGGTATACTTTTTTGGAAATTGGTATGAAGTCGGGTATACTTTTTTAGAAAATTGGTATAAGGAACGGGTATGTTTTTGAAGCTTCGATGGCACGTCCCCGACCAAAACCTGGTCAAGTACCCCCCCCCCTGAATTCAGGGTGATAGAAGCTGCAACACCGCTAAATCGAAAGTTTCGAATCAAACTATGCAAAACGACAGCTGTTTATTTGGATTTCTTACCATTAGAATAAATGGGTGTGCGCGGCATATCAAAGAAGGGTTTTGTTGTTTGAAAAATCACAGAAGTTCTAGAATTCCATCGTTTTTAACATTTTCTCTGTGAAATGGTTACTTCAAACATCAAATTATTTTTCACGATGATATTGATCCTAGTAATAGCTGTGAATTTGCGAAATTCTGGAGTTCTGTTTACAACCTGGTTTTGGAGCATACCACTATGGCTCAAAATACAGGTTCTCGATGTTAAATTCCAAAATTTTACGCTTTGCTGAAAACAATTGCTCAAAGGGGCTCCGTCTCCAAATTTCGGTCGAAAAGGTGATTTGAAAGTTTTTTGATGAGCAAGATCATTTACCTGTTTTTTCGAAAATGAAAGCATAATTTTGAAGATATTAACGTTTGTCCTTCACAGAGGAAAAAACCAAACATTCATATCTTTTACGATTTGCTGATTGTTTGGATTGGATATAAGTGGATTTTGTCAAGCACTTTTTGGTGGCTTCACACCAAACAAACTGCAGAAAACAATGGATAACAATGGACATATGCGGTGTGTACAGATTTGTTTACGGTTTGGCGAGGGGGCCCCTTTAATTATCTAAATCTAAAAATGCTTAGTATAAAACGAAGTAACTTCGCTGAATTTGTAAATGTCGAAACTGGTTTTGATTAAGACGGTAGGCTTTTTCAACAAAGTTACTGAATCAATATAAATCCCATAGCCTCTTTTCCATGGTACCAAGCAAGATTTCCGCATGATTTCCAGTTATAATATCTTGATTTTAATCCAACACCAATGACTGTGTCTGCCGTGTTGCAATCATATTCATTGTTGGTAATAAAACCAATCCTTGCTTGTGCCAAATTGATTCCCTCTTTGTTACAATTTGCCTGCAGGGTTGTGTTTGCGATGATACTTTTCCATGCAGTGCGCCCAAATGAGGTTGGGATGTATGTGCCACTTTTAAACAGTGCGAGGAGTGACCGACCCGTAAGATCAATACGCAACCATCCTGTTTGACCGGAGAACTTCATTCCCACGCAAATAGAATTGAAACTGACCCCATCAAAAGCAGCGAATTTAGCCTCTTCCATTTCAAATGCCTTAAGACCATTCACTGCATTGTATGTTCCCTTGCTTGTCCAAAATGACGAGTCAAAGTTGAAGGTTCTCTGAGGGGAATAGTAGACTGATTACACGTTCGTAGTTATCGCTGTTGATAGACTGCACTTGCAGCGTAGTGCCGTCATCCAATTCAATGAACGAAGCGGAAATTGGGACTGAAGTAGTTAGTCTAGGGGAATAGTTTACTTGTTCAAAAAAGTGATGCACCATTTCGTGCCATGCCGTAAAACAGGGGTGGTCATGTTCTTATGGGGACAGCAGATCTAGGTCTGTCCCAAAATTTGGCTTTTTTCTCTGAAATCGGGGACAGCTCTGTCCCCGGAAGTTGGCTTTTTTGCTTTTTGGGAATTTGGCTTCCTTCCCCAATATTTTTGGATAATTTGTCATTGGGTAAGGTTTGTCCCAAAAACTGGTCGTATTGGCATATGCCTAGACTTGCCCCAAGTCCATTTCAGATAGACTTATTACAGCTGACGAAATAGACTCTGGGCAAGTCTAGCATATACCAGCACTGGTTTTTTCCTGCTCAATGGCAAGATAAAGCAGAGATCGCAATTATTTACAGACATTCTCTGGATTATTTCTTCAAATTCACTGAAAAAAGAGTTGTGCCGTCTTTTTGAAATCTTTGCCCACTTTTCTGGCATTTCTTGAGTAAATCATTGAACATCTGGCTTTTTGTGTGAAGTCTTTGGGACAGAGGTGTCACCCCTGTACATTCAGTATCCGATTTCACACAAAAGCTGGGTGGGTTTCAGCAATTATCTAGGACAGTAGCGTTGGATATACTCCCATAATTTTAACAATTCCTTCAAGGACAATCTCGGAGGTATATCATTGACACAAACTCTTTGTTATGTCTCATTCAAATTGGTAGCAAATTTAGTTTCGGTTTTGTTTTCCTAGGGGTACCAAGGCAAGTTTCGGTAATTAGAAGAGGGTACCTTTCTGAAATCCGGGCGGCAGACCCCCGTCCATCGTCAT
>REGL01000031.1:272404-285125 GCA_004194395.1 Aurelia aurita complex sp. Pacific | reverse complement strand
TCTAAAGATGGGTAATTGTTGTGAAGATCGTTGCGCGAAGATCACTGATTATATCATCGGGAAGTTTGAGAGTTTCTTCTTCGCGTAAGTTTGAATTCCAGATGCTTGCTGCAACTTCATGCGCAAACATATTTAGAAGAATGACAGTTATTTATTTGACTATTTTATTTGTTAGTCCGTGTCTGTCGCTACCCGTTACACTCCCGTTACAAACATAAAATAGAACATAAATACAGTATATTCCGTAGAGGTTAAAAGCCTAGTTCAGCTCAATTTTATTAAATATTTTTTCGTAATTTTGGTAATGTTTAGGCTACTAGTCTCGGCATCATAACATACATAGAGACCGGTTGCCGGCTGAAAGGGTAAGATTTGAAAATACGTAGTGTTAGGACTAAAATATGGTGAAAGTAAAAGCAGAAAGAGAGGACAGTGTTTCTTGCTGAGTCATCCGCTAATAAGAAAAGTTCGCGATTACGAGTTGAGTTTCGCTCCTCCACCAAACTGATATGCCCCTCTACAACTAGCTACAACTACGACTCATAAACGAACAGTGAATTTTCCAGCCTATTCAGGGGAGCCCAGATTTAGGAATCTATATTCCGCATAATACATCAACGCAAACGGAAAACGAAATGCAATGATCTGCTGCCATGATAGAGGAAACAAATGTTTGCTACCAAGATTTGGATATCAAATTTTGAATATAGATGCAAGTCCCATGGCCTTTTCTGCCTTTTTAATTGTCAATTGCATTGAATTCAGCACACAGAGCTGTGTGCTAAATTCAAGAGAAAATAAAGTGAATATGAAAAAGACCATGGAAATTGCTTCTATGCTTGACATTTGATATCCAAATCTCCGTAGTAAACATTTTTTCCTCAGAGAGCCTATTCTGTTGTTTCATGGATGCAATGTCAACTATTGTTTATGTTCAGGTTGAAATAACAAACCAGCTTTTTTGTAAACAGATTGCAAGGACAAACCAATCATATTTGTGCATTTTACTTCCTTCAAGATGATTGTTCCTCCTGGAACTTGTAGCGAACAGGCCGGTTATTTCGCTGTTTGGTTATGAGTCCCAGTTTGAGCGGTCTTGGGTTGGTGGGCTGTAGTCTCATTTTGGTGAGCGATAACTGGGACTCACTGTCATCAGTCTAATCATACACAGCCAAGCCAACTAAACAACAAAATAAATACTCAACTGATAGACTCAACACAACTAAATGTACCCTTTATACCCCAGATATACCCTTTAATAAATCCACGTGGGGATTCTTGGCCAAAAATTTTGGGTAGGGGTTTGCTGCGAGCATAATCAAAATGATACCGTTGGCTAGACTAACTTTTACGAAAATGATACCCTTGGCTAGACCAATTTGACCATTCTCTGGACCAATTTTTACGAAAATGGTACCCTTGGCTAGACCAATTTGACCATTTCTTGGACCAATATTTTCAAATTTGTACCAAATATGATATCATGACCATTCGCTAGACCAATATTGTCAAAAATGATACCCTTGGCTAGACGGTTGCTAGACCAAAATTACAAAAAAGTATACCCTTGGCTAGGCTAGAAGTCCCAAAAAGTATACCCTTTGTCGCGGCACATCCCCAGGTACCTTTACTATGGAAGGACCCCCTCGTGACTAAATCCTACCCAATTAGATGAAATCCTATGATTCTTACGAATCCTGCGATTGATGAATATCTCCCTCTATTAACTATGGTGGTGGCTATGATGTCACCGTTTACAAAAGTATGCGTTTACGACTGTCCACAGAAAAGCACGAAAACAGCCTTTTCAAAAGTATCCACTAATTGCTGTTTACTGTATCTAAATTAGTGTATCAATAGATTTTGTGAAATGCTTAGCGGATTAAAGTCATCATAAACTCCTTAAAAACTCTTATCAAAATCAAATATTGTGCTCCTTTTCCTGTCACAAACTTTGTCATTTTATTTTCTCCAGGCTAGGTAAAAGCATTGGAAAATCACCATATCTGACAATACTGATCAGTGTTGTGGTGGCTGGGTTATTTGGCATTGGTATGATCAAATTTGTACAAGAAAACAGGGGTGAGAAATTATGGAATCCTCAAGATTCAGAAGCATTGCGACATAAGGCAATAGTTGAACGGAGGTATCCTGTGGCATCAAGACTTAACGTTGCCCTTTTTGAAAGCAGTAATGTGCTTACAAGTCAAGTGATAAAAGCTGTAAGTATTGATACAGTGTTAAAAGATTTATAAAACTTGTTGAAATTTTCAGATTTTTTGAGATTTTCAAAGATTTTCAAGATCTTGCAAGATTTTTCAAGATTTTTGATGATCTTTAGTGGATTTGAAAGATTTTGAGATTTAAAAAAAATTTTTGAAAGATTTTTTGCGAATTTGAATCATTTCTTGGGGGACGATCCTGGGATATTTTTAGATTTTCAAAGATTCTTAGGAGTTTCTTTGGGATTTCCAAGATTTTTTGAAAGTTTTTGAGATTCTTAAGATTTTTGAAGATGTTTGGGATTTTCGAAGAGTTTTAAAAATTCTTTACGAAAGTGTACGAGATCTTTGGAGTGATTTCCCTCTTGGGGGATTACAGTTGCACCAAAATCCAAAAGTTTCAGGTGGTTAAAAGTTTCAGAGCAAGGACAACGCTAGAAAACATCATGTTAGTTGATTTCATAAACAGGGGCGCAAACGCAAATTTTTTTAAGGGGGTGTGTGTTCAAAGGGCCGAGTTTCTTCCATGTAGGACTGATTTTTGCGAAATAAATGTTGCTGCAAATGTATAAAAAGATATAGTTTTCCTATCTGCTATAATTTAACGAAAATACAACTATAACAGACATAGTATTTTTCCAATGCTCAAAACGGAATTTCCCCCAACTCAAAAAGTTGAATTTCCGCCACTAGTTGAACCATTTCAAGTTCAGTGTCATGAGGGGCCATTATACTTAATGTTATTCATAATTCTTTTCTATTGACATTAAGTTTTTAAATATTCCTTTCTTCACTTAACAGATGCTTGACCTAGACAAAGAAGTTAAACATATTCTAAATGGAACAAAGAACAAATGGGATGATATTTGTTACAAGTAAATGATTTCTCCAAATGCTTTATTATATATTTACTCTATATTGCACTTGATATATCATCTAATCATTATCAAGTTATATACAGCAAGTTATGATTTATTGAATAAATTTTCATTTCTGATAAGAATTATTGAGAGTTTTAGGAGAGACTGTAAATATTTGCTTTGAAGAAGAAGAAGCCAAGAATTTGAAAATGTTTTGAGAATTCTTTGACAGATAAGATGTTTTCACGCAAATTTTACTGTTACATGTTATGTGTGACTAACATGCATCAAAATTTAATTAGCAATGTCTTATTGCTATAAGGCCAACTTTGATTAATGATTTAGCTTATGATTATCTTTAGGCAATAGATAATGCAGTTAAATTTTCATGTAGATTTAGTATGTAAGGTAAAACAATGGGTAGTTTGACACTTCATTTGTGCTTAATTCCCACAGCTTTTTTCTTTTGCAGAGGAGAACAACTACTATGGAGGAGCTAGCGAAAGAGATTGAGATTTCTTTTGGTCTTTTGTTACCTCCTCCGCAGAACTAGGAAAATTATTCCTTTGCAGGTACATAATATTAGTTGCAGCACTCCTCCATAGAAGCACACCAGCAGTGTCTAGCTACCCATATAGTAAAACGTGCTTGACAATGAGTGTTCTTTTTCTTCAGGACTGGTCCAGTGTGCCAGATGAGTGGCATCCTAGATGTATGGGGATACAATGAAACAGTTATAAATAGCCTGACAGATGCCCAGATATTGATTGATATTAATCAAAAGCCATTAATTAGGTATGAAATCTTACTGCTTAAACTTTGATTAAACTGTTCAGTGATGGTTGACAGTCTGCTGATCTGAATTAAGTGCAATTAATTGAAATCTTACTGCTTAAACTTCATATAAACCATTCAGCCATGGTTGACAGTGCAGCATGCCAGTTACTAGCCAGTTACTATCCAGTATGCCAGTTTTTGGTAGGGGTACCGTTACTTGCTGCTACGTTGTTACGTTTAGTAGATTTAGAATTAGACCTGATTGGTAGGTTCTCCAGGGACATAGTTTTGTTATTTCTCTTTAAACCTCCCAAAATTGTTCATTCCCAAATCGTTTAATATCTATCTGAAAGTATTTCCACGAACTATTTCTGCCGAATTTTTTCATTTGAAATCTTAAGTTTTTGATATGTTCACTCTTTTATTCAGAGAATGATACTAAATGAAGAAATCCAATGACTGCTACTTGAACTAAATCGACTAAGCCAATAGCTTTTGTTTCTATTAGCTATAGCATGACAGTTTGATTCCTGATAGATGTCCCGGGGGGGGGAGGTACTTAGTATATTTGTCCGACGGGGATGTGCCGTTTTTAAGGATATCGTTTTCATCAATTTTTTCTAGCAGGAGGTATCAAAATAGGGCAATTTTTCTAGAGCAGGTTGTCAAAACATTCCAAAAAGGGATATTTTTTTGCTAGATAGGGTCGTTTTTCGGTCAAATTTTCATGTTTTGGAGTATACTTTTCACCAATTTTTTCTAGAATTGAATATCATTTGGTGCAAAAATTTCTGGAGCAGGATAAAAAAAAATTATTCGTGGGCACACCCACGTACAAATTTAAGTCAAGTACCCCCCCCCCCCTCCAGATAGATGTCCGACTTCATAACAGAGCAGAATGAGGAGTAAACATTACACACTAAATAAATTATAGCATAATGATAATTCTAAACAACGTTCGCTCTGAATCAGTCTTGAAGAGGGGCACCTCCTGAAACAAAAAGGGCCTTTTTTGTAGTTTGTTGCAAAATCTTGGGGGCATATGCCTCCAGTTCCCCCATCCCAGGTTCCTACGTTTCTGACCAACAAGCATTGATTGGATTGATAATAGAGATCTTCCACAGGACCGGAATGTCAAGCAGTTTGCTCCAAAGTCATGTGAACGATATGTGAAGGATCCAAAACTTTCCTCTGCACAAATTCTTGATGTGCTGAAATTTCAGTCAGAAAAGAAAGATTTCAGATACGTACTTTTCCGAAATTTTGTCCATCCATAATTTTTGGTTGTTATCGTCTGACACTTCAAAGCATCCTGTCTTTTCAACGCAAAATATTGTTAAATTTCTTTTGCAGCCCTACAACAAAACGTCCCATCAGTTTAGATCGTATTCTTGGAGCAATCAAACCTGGTGGATCTTTGCAGATAACTGGTGCAGGTGCTGCAAAGTTGACTTATTTTCTTAAAAATCAAGGTGTCTTCAACAAGAAATCTGGACAAATTGTAAGTTTTGCCTCAACTTGTTAGATTGAGGACCAATCTGGGGTACGAGGTCCGTGAGTTTGTGAGTTTTATTGTTTTTTTTCGATGAAAATTCAATATCATTAAGATACATGGTCTAACTACGAACCACAAACTAAAGCTACTAACGAAATATCAGCGATTATATGAAAACAATTTAGGTTATACATCATTAATCAAGTTGAATTTTTCTGGATTTCGTTTTTGGATTTCTGTTTGTATATTGTGTTGAGATATCTAGTAAAAGCTCCTAAAAAGTGACAATTTTCATTAGTTTGTAGAAACACAAGGTTTCTTTCATTAGTTGGAATTGATTCATAGTTTGGATAAGTCTCTTTTGCATAATTTAAGGATAAAATGCATCTCGTCCTCAACTTTGTTTTTACAAGTTGAGCAGAATCTTTTGTCTCTTTCTGTTTGAGGTTTATACTCGTTTATATTGTAAGTAAACAGGAGGGATGAAATTCTATTGCTGGGAATTAGGCCCAGCTTTTCGGTCATACTTGAAAGAGTTGTATATGAACTTTTTCGATAAAGACAATCAAAGCATTTTTGACTAGTTTTTTAAATTGACAACACTTCGTTTGAAATTTTGGAAGATCTTCGAGAGAAATCTGTGAAGCCATCATAACAGTAGATATTGCAATTTATAGATCTTTCGATTGCAGAGAATGAGATCCTTTGACCAATGTTTTTTCAATAGTGCTGAACCTAGTTGTGACCCGCATGTTTGCTCTTATGTTTCACCTGCAGATTACTTGACCTGCTGGGCTGCAGAATGAAGTCACCGTCAAAGCCAGGGGTGGAAAAAATATTTTAATTCCTGGGGCCAAAACAAGTCTTGAAACAAATTTCTGGGAGAATCGCTTCAAAAATGTAATGAATTGGACAGAATTTGAAGACTGATTATCAATCTTTAATCACAATCGTTAATGATACTTGTTGGGCAAATTTTCTAGGAGAATCGCTTCAAAAATGTAATGAATTGGACAGAATTTTAAAACTGATTATCAGTCTTTAATCACAATCGTAAATGATGCTTTTGGTAATCATATTTTTGCAACACTTCCCAGGCAGGTTTGAAATTATTCAGCTTGATCTTTTTTCTGATTTATTTTCCTGTTTAATCTTTCCAACAGGAAGATCCCAATGGGAAATTGTGGGAAGAGGCATTTGGAAAAGTGGCCACCAAAATCAATGCAAAATATTCTTTCGTCAATTTATTGTTTTACTCTCAGACAGCGTAAGTACCTCTTTCTTTTATCTTTCATCTTTCAATAATTCATGTTCCAGTAGTTGTCCCAAAAAGTTTTCCCCCGTTTTAGAAATCGCCAAAACTCGATTATCAAGCTTAAAGGGTCTGTTTCACCCAGCATGCCTTGCAGGCGAGCCAGGGCCCGCCAAGTGAGCTGATTTCGCATTCTGTTCATATGGCAAAATCCATCCCGCCTACTGGGCTGGAATTGGTCACGTGCCATCGTTGGTGGGATTGTTTTGCTTGCCTACCCATGCGCAGTAGTGACCTTTTCGTCTCGGCAGGCAGGCTGGAGTGTTCACATGGGAACATTTTGATCTCGCCAAGCGGGATCCCGGCAGTACTTCAGTGAGATCTCGCCTACCGGGCCAGCCCGCCTGCTCATATGAACAGACAACAAACTTTGAATGGGAAATAGGGATAAGGTGAGATCTCGGCAAAACCTACAGCCCGGTAAGCGGGCTGGCTCGCCTTCATATGAACAGGTCCTTGGTTGGCTTTTGTCACCATTTTCATGGGCCATGAAAATGGTGACAACAAAGACCACCCAAGAGATGGCACGTGCAAGGCATGCTGGATAAAACAGACCCTTTAACATTGAACTTTATTTTAGTCTGATATGTCTGTGATCCTTATTAAGATGGCAAAATGTTTATTCTAAGAAATTTTAAGAAATTTTGGCGGATAATGTTTCAGCTTAATGATTTCGAAAATTTTGGAAGGATCTATTTTTTCATTGGAATTTTGACGGATAGCATAGAACAGAAAGTTAGCATTACTTTTTCAAACATTTGAATACAACATTTTGGAGAAGGCACAACCATTTCGCTCTTTTTGCAAAAATTTTCTATTCCAGAGTAGCCCAGGAATCATGCCTAAAATGGAGAGCTGTGCATAATTGTGAAAGCGCATTTACCGCAGAGTCTGTTTCAATTTAGGTTTCACAAAAGATTTGCGATAACGCAAAATTACTCATGCAAAATGCTTCAATTGTTTCATTCGCAAATATTGTCATGTGATGTCTAATTAGAGACTTCTAACTAACAAACCCTAACAAACAGACTTCAAATCGAGGGGAATATCACTCTCGTACACCTTTGGCAAAAATCCTTCTGTCTTCAAGAAAACTCCGTAAAAAACCCCAAAATATCCTATAATTTTGAAATATCTCGTACGCTTTTTCGGAAGAGTGATGCATTCCTAAACTTTTGAATAGCTCCACTTTTAGGCAGATGAATTTGGGTAAGCCTTTTGCCGAAAATTTGTCACGCCAACACTTTTGGTTTTTGAATAATGTGCGCAATGTTTTAAATCACATTAAACCTTTTTATTCAGATTTCGAGCAGCTTCAGGAAGTGCAATTTCAGGCGACATCACGTTTCTCTCTGCTGGCTACTTTCTCATCATTGCTTACCTGGCTATAATGTTAGGGAGATTTACATGTTTAGAGCACAAGGTTTGTATTATAGTTTACGACTAGTTGCATTGTTTACTGATAACATAATAGCATGGAGCCATTTTCAAAGATAGGTAAAATGCAAACATAACGCTATAACCCTTTATTTAAGAAATTTACGTTATTTTAACCCTTTGTATAATCTTCAAACACTTGGGCAGTCTTCTGTTAAGTTTCAAAGTTTCATGCAGAACAATCGAGAAATTGCCTCAAAATGGAGGGATGGATGGATGGATAGATCGATTATGATTGGTCCCGATGCAGAAATCGCACATCAAAATGAGACTAACGCCAACACAGCAGGCCTATTGATAATGATAGCTATGACGATGTAATAAGTTTAGAGTGAATAGTAGATTGGTAGATTTATCGATAGAGTGGCTGATTGATGAACTGATAAATTGATTAATCGATTTTCTAGTTGATTTATAGATTAATGCATTGATTTATTACCGTTTGATTGACTGCCATACTATTTTCATAGGTGTGGTTGGCTATCATTGGGGTTCTCTGCGTCGGTCTTTCAATACTTGTTTCATTTGGACTTTCAAGTGCATGCGGTTTCTTCTATGGTCCGGTCCATTCTATATTACCGTTCCTTATCCTCGGTAAGTATTTTGAATTTTATTTCCTACAATTGGCAAGCATCCACACTGACGAGTGCCTTTTCAAACTTTTAGTTGAAGACGAGACTGACTCGAGGATGTGTTCTCTTCTCGTTCTATTCCATTGACCTTACCACACAATCTGATCAAATTCACGCTCCTTGTATTTTATTGAACTGAATTTGATATTGTCGTTGTCATGTCAGTGATGGTTGTCGTGGTGACAGTTCACTTCTATGAAGGAGCGAAAGTACAACGCTTGCAGTGAATCTGATCTTTTATCATCTAGAATTTAATCGGGTAACTTTTAGAATTATGATGAAGTTTAGAGGGGGAGTCATCAACATAATCAAGGGGTAAATGGGTCACATTTAAAGTTATTTATTTAACTGCCATTCAAAGAAGGAAATTTTTTGGGGATATCATATGCCCCATACCCCTAGTTGGTTGGCACTCATCAGCTGCTTGATAAGTGCAATGCATTGCCTAATTTCATAGGCATAGGATCCAAGGGGGCTAGGGGGTGGCAGCCTCTCTAGTTGGGAAAATTTATCGCATTTCACTAGGCATTTCAGGCTCCATTGGGGCAGTTTTGTTGGGAAACCCCAAGCGCGCCCACGCAGCTACCTGCGTAAGCATTAGGGCACAGACATTTGTATTGAACTTTAGTAGAATTTAGAAGTAGAAATTATGTATCGCGTGTTCATTCATTCCCACAGGCAAGGAAGCGGTATGCGTTTGTAACTTTAATTTAGGGAACACGCAGCAGGCAAAGTATGTAAACCTACGTTGGTAACCTTCGTGTTATGATTCATGCATTGCGGCCCGGAAACACACTGACTTTTATGGGCAAATAGTAGTAGGCTTGATGCCAGACTATNTTAACTGCCATTCAAAGAAGGAAATTTTTTGGGTATATCATATGCCCCATACCCCTAGTTGGTTGGCACTCATCAGCTGCTTGATAAGTGCAATGCATTGCCTAATTTCATAGGCATAGGATCCAAGGGGGCTAGGGGGCGGCAGCCTCTCTAGTTGGGAAAATTTATCACATTTCACTAGGCATTTCAGGCTCCATTGGGGCAGTTTTGACTCAATGAGCCCATCTTATCCGGGCAAAAGCCACGATAAGCCCCGCTATGAATTGGGCATCCCCTACGCTCATGTCTAACTTTTAAATTTTTTTGCAAATTAGGTATTGGCGTCGATGATGTTTTCGTTATCATTCAATCATACGAAAATATTGCCAGAAAACTACCCACAGATGCCTCAGTCCCATACATTTTAGGAGCAACGATGAAGCATGCGGTAAGAACATCTTTCTTTAATTAGAAAAAGGTAATGATTGGAAAAGAGACTGCCGCGCATTTTTAACTACGGAAAGCCATTGACTGCTCTTGGGCAACGGACATGCGTTGCAAACCCTATTTATAAATGTGGTGTAAACTCATGCTGCATGAAAATGGTTTTGTGATGTTGTTCATGTTGCTGCAGCTCCAGATGTGACTTAACAAGGGCAGATCTTGTGATACAATAGCAATAGTTGCATTTGATTAACACCTCAATTCAAAGCGATTAGCGACTGCAGGCAAAGGAAATTCTCTCAGCCAGTAATTCAAAACAAACAAAGCCGTAAAACTTTCCCTGAAACTAGTAGGGAAATTCTCGCCTTGTGCAAGCGAAAGGTGGATTTTACGAGAAAATATGTGCTTATAACGAAAGAAGAAGGGTTAATCTAAGTTCTGTCAGGGGGATTTTGTATATTTGATTCAGAAGCCGAGCAGAAGGCATTGTCATTCTTGCGTATTTAGGACTTAAATGAAATGATTACAAAACAGCTCCTGAATCAAATAAACAAAATCCGCCAGACAGAACTTTAGATTTACCGTTCTTCTTGCTTTCCTAGTGGTCTAGATCACAGGCTATCTGATACCCGTTCACCAAATCTATAAACAATATGTCCTGAGACCTGACCTAAATGGCAGATCACTAAACAGTCGTTTCTATATTCTACAGAAGGTACCGCAAATTGAAATTTGATCTCTCGATTTAGCTTTCAGACTGCTTTGAAACTCCGTGATCCTTTCAGGAAAATTATGCAACGAAGATTCGCTTCATAAGCCTTTAAAGTTTGTGTTGTTGAAACGTCCAAGACCATTTGTTGTTAAGAGACACGATTAAACACCTGTAGTGGTTTGTTTTAGTCGTCGTGACTCGTGATAGATATTTTTGAAATCGTCGCAACTCATTGTTTTAGAGGAAACTAGGATAGGCCCATATCACTAAAAGCTTTCATGATTTCCCAGAAAAATGTCCTTCCTAAACCTTAAGTTAGAGTTTTGTTACTCTAAAATTGCATACCGTTATTTAATGATGATTCAATAATAGAAATTCAAGAGCAGCAATGTTAATGTTTCAGAAACAAAAATCAATTGACCGATTTTGCCCCACCATGCTGACTCATTTTGCCCCACTGTGTCAATTTTCTATTGTAATGAGTAGGCAGCAACAATTATCTGTGATACTGATTTCATGTGCTCATTTTTCGTAGGGTGTTGCTATTTCTGTAACATCTATGACGGATGTCATTGCATTCTTAATTGGCGCTACTACCGTGAGTATAATTGATTGATTGATTGATTGATTGATTGATTGATTGAAAAAATTATAAATAGTACTCAATGTACAGGGTTTCTCAGAAAAAATGCAACCCAACTTTATTCAAGATTCTTCGTAATATATTAACATTTGAATCAATTTGAAGCATGCTACATGAAAGCATAACATATCTTCTTTCCAATGATATTCAGGTTGGGCGTATTAATTGAATCGTTCATCACTTGATTGACGTTTTAGTAAGTATGGCCTATTTTAGATGCATCAATGTGTTATGGCATTCGCATAGCCAAACACTAATCTTCGTGAGAGCTTAGTTTGTCAGTTTTAAAGGCACTCAGTCCGCATAAATAGCGCGTTCATGACCAATATCAGCTTCTTTTCAATTATAAAACAAAAGTTGTGATTTAATCACTATTGAAATCAAACCAAAGAAATTCCTGAGGATAATGCAAGGATTAAGAAGTCTTTGGTCTCCAATACTAATGACTTTAGCACAATTGTGCTATAACAAAGGGCCGTCAGCAGTTTGTCAGCATAGCGTTAAGGCTCAGCTATTTATATGGACTCAATTCCTTTAATAGATGTATCTCATGGGAATTATATTGTATGTCTCATCCCAACGGGCAGCACTTCAAGTGCTTCAAGGCCTGAAATTGTGCACTGTCTGTTTTGTAACTTTGTACGATAAAGAAGTCTGGATATCCCTCTTACAGCACGCTGCATTTGAAATTGCCCATTCTTATTTAAACATCAATTAAATGATAAATAACTTCATCAATGCATCCCAACTGCATATCATTGGTAAAGAACAAGGACAGATTTGGTAAGACAATAGCACGAGTTGGTTTTGATTGACACCGCAATTCAAAGCGATTAATGATCGCAGACAAAGGAAATTCTTTCAACCAAAATTTCAAAACAAGCAAAGCCGCAAAAGTTTCTCTGAAACCCAGGTAGCCAGTGCGCTCGTTGTGCATTCCAGAAATTGTTTTTAAGAGCAAACATGAGCATAGATCGAGAGAAGAAGGATATATTTACACATCTGCCACGGGCATTTCATTTCTTTGGTTCAGAAGCTGAGCAGTAAGTGTTTCAATTACACCCAAAACAATAAGAGAATTGAATCGCCTCTCACTCGGCATTTGAACAAAATAAATCAAATGCCTGTGGCAGATGTGTAGATATATCCTTCTTCTCTCGATCTATGCTCGTTTTTGCTCTTAAAAACAATTTCTGGAATGCATAACGAGCGCACTAGTTACTTGAGTTTCAGAGAAACTTTTGCGGCTTTGTTTGTTTTGAATTTCTGGTTGAAAGAACTTCCTTTGTCTGCGATCGCTAATCGCTTTGAATTACGGTGTCAATCAAAACCAACTCGTGCTATTGTCTTACCAAATCTGTCCTTGTT
>REGL01000031.1:259032-271582 GCA_004194395.1 Aurelia aurita complex sp. Pacific | reverse complement strand
CAGACGGGCGTAACATCTACTCAAATCTTACAATTTTTCTGAGATTATGCGCATACTAACCGGTTTTGTGTTGTACAGGAAAATATGAAGCCCAATTTCAAAAAATGATTTTGGCTCATTTTTTAAAGTTTCTCAAAGGGATTTTTTTTAGGAAAGCTCTTGTAAAATCTGAACGGAGTGACCGATTTCAGTCAGGGAAAATTGTAAAAGTAATTGAACATGTTGGCTATTTAATCCGATGTTGCAAGATATAATTGCTGACCTATTCAGGGAGCAGTAGCATTTCAAACGCGAGGTTTTTTTTGACTCACCCGGTATTTTTAGGGGTTTTGATGTCTGGGTTATTTTCAAAATTCTGTTTATATTTCTTCCTTCGAGAAGAATTTCCGCCAATTTTTGACAAACTAAAAACACTTTTTCTACATCAATAGAGGAAAAATTATGCAATTTTCGATAGGTCTATAATATGGTGGTAAGCACAAGTCTATCCCTCTTCTTGTTACTATTTATAATTTGATAGCTTAGCGTCACAAGCTACAGCCAGTTGAAATATATAAAACCCTGTAATTTTTAAAATAATCGAGATATTAAATCAGATCGGACAGATCTGTATGACTTTTTTGGGACACCTTCGGTAGTGAAAATTTTACCACACATAAATGTGTTGGGATGGGGCTGAACATATTTTCTGTAATGTTGGAGGAGGTGGGACCAAAATCTTCAGGAAAGCTAGAGAGGGTTTCAAAAATTGCACAAAATATTTGAGCATGTCTTCCGCCCCCTCTCCGGCAGGAATTAACGACTCTTCCGTAAGTCAAATAAGCTTACTAGGCCTTTTGCATTTATGTAAGGTCAAACTGAGTCCAGATTTACTTTCTTGTGTATTTTAATTGTCGCAGTGTGTGCTCTGTTAGGTCAGGTGGATCAAGTTTTAGATTACAAAAGTGAGCGGCAGATAATAAAAGATTACTCCAAGCCCTTACATGGAGAACATTAGTCATAGAAAGCACACCGCTTTTTATATCAATAAATTGCACATCCCTAATTAAGTTTTTTTTTTGACTGACTGATGCGAGAAAAACAGGTTTTAAGATGTGCGTGGTTTTAAAATTTCAGTTGATTTGCAGCCGAACATGTTGCTCGCAGATGTCAACGGAACACGATCAACAATACTTTGCGGGAGCTGTATTCGGAAAATTATATCAAGATTCCCATCTCTGCACTGCTATTATAACTAATTTTTTTCTTTTGATGACTTCGAAACCTACAGCTCAGCCATTGATGTTGCTGTAGTTATAGGAAGTTGATTTCCAGAGAAACGCGTTTTCAGCAGATGTCGAAACCCATCCAAATAACATTATGTGTGGGCTTTTTTTAAACAGCAGTAACCCTTTAATAATTAATGAAGGGACATTGATAATTTTAATCAAAACGTTCATTTTACAGTTTTTGATAGGCAATATCACACGGAATGTTTCTGTTTTTTCGAAAATGAAGGCGTTCTTTTGAAGATGAATCCTCGTACTTCACAGAGAAACAACCCAAACATTCGTATCTTTTTGATGGCTTGGGTGAAGCACCAAGCAAACCGCAGAAGACAATGAACACGTGACAATTGTGTTTACAGATTCGTTTACAGCTTGGACCTGTAAAGTCATGTTTCACAGTTTCCTTCTGCTGTTTTCGCTAGCTAGAGTTGGACTCTTGATTAAATACAAACAGATGACGTTGTGACGTAACGAAGATGCTAGATATTGAAGTAGAAAAGCGGCAGACTTCTGCCGGCCACCTATAAGCATCTGATTTAGAATTTACGATGGTTTAGATTTTTCAGCACTTCACATCAATTCCTCTCTTGAGAGTGAATAGGACAAATAAAGAAGCTATCAAAAATCAACCAGAAGCCTACCGGGCTTGTCAATTTTAGATTTCAGACAATTTAGGACACTTTTCAATGATATTCTAACAGTTGGAGACTGTTTGTTTGTTTGGTTGTTTTTCCACTTATTTTATATCCAATATTTACATCTAGCTTACTATATACAATTTCATATGAACAGGCAAACTAAGCCAAATCGACGAAAAAAGTGTCAAGTTGTACCCGAACTATTTGGGTCCAATTAGGGACAGTTTGTCTGCAATTTAAAGAAAAATTTCGCAAATAATCAAATGATTAAGAGTCTGGATCGAGCAACATTTTCATGCATTCTGATCCATTTTGATATCAAATATTCGATGAGAGAGCTTGTGTTCCAGTTGTGAACATTTAAAAAGTCCTCAGATTTTCACAAAATGTATAAAACCATCGTTTAATCGAGAGTCTTTAGTAGGATAGCAAAAAGGCCTATCGGGTGGGTCAGAAAATGTATCCAGAGTTTAATTATTATAGCTTAATTATTGGCTTTGGTAGTGCAAATAATTTAAGAACGATATTGAATGAAATTGCATTGGTCTTTGGAAATTTGTCCCTCGTGCCTTGCCCTTATATCACGATTTCTCGTTGCTAATTCATCGTTTTCTTGTAGGTTCTCCCTGCGTTGCGGTCTTTCTGCGTGTATGCTGGTTTTGGTAAGCTCTTTTTTCGATAAAAACAGATTCGAAAAGAACATTAAATTGGTACGACTTAGTACAGACAGACAAGGTCTTCAGTTGATCACATGTGCAGTTGGTACTGAAAACTTATGTTGTTCCAGATGCCTTCATAAAATTATACGTTTTACATTCATCAGGAAGGGAGAGGGATATATTACTCCTTAAAGGCAATGAGTCGTGGTAAATAGACCGCTTATACCCAAATTGCAAAAATTGCTGAGTTATGACGATAGCTTACGCCAATCTGATTGGCTGTTATTCAAACTGCACACATGATACTGTAACCTCGCAATGGGCTAAGCGTAGCTGACATAGCCTCATATTTCTGAAGTTGATGTCTGGTCACATGAAGACAGACGGATCACATGAAAGCAGAGAGACCCCCAGCGGAGAATCGCTATTTACCATGACTCAATGCCTTTAAATTCCATTTGGCAAAGTCCTTTTCAAGAAAAATCCTCGAAAAAGTCCTATTGTTGGCAAGAGAGATCTCTAAAATCGTCTTGCTTTCAAGAAAAATCCCAAGAGTGTTCTTTTGTTTTCAAAATTCCCTAAATATCCATTTTGATAGAATGCTACAGTTTTCAACGAATGGTTCTTTAAATCAGCAGGAATAATCTCAAGAATACGGCATAAAATAATTGAACAAAAACTTCAGTGAATTGGGCTCAGGATGCTTCAGTTTCCTTTTCCGTTACATCCCATCTTAAATCTCATTATCTTGTTGAATATACTCTTTTTTTTATAAGAATATTGCTTATAAGAATATTCAGGCTCAGAATCATCCAAATTTTAAGAATATTATAAGAATATTGCTCATCCTCAGCTAGCACGTTTGTGTCTCATTTTCCAGCAGTTACCTGTTTTGCGATGTTCATAGCATTCTTATTGTTACAATTGCTTAAAATGTTCTTTCGTTCGACCATTTCTTCATAATGATATGACACATGTTCCCCTGAAACCATACCAGATTTGAAAAAATAAGAATACTTGAAGAATATGTTAAGACTCAAAACGGACAATTTCTTAAGAATATTGAGGCTGGAAAAAATTTATAGTATTCTTATGAAAAAAAAGAGTGTATATCGGGTGATGAACAAAAAATTAAAACATTTACACGCCCGTATTTTGCTGGCTGTTTTCATAAAATCTCTTCGAACTGATCCTTGTCAACTAACATGTCAACTTAGGTAATGAAATTTTGTCAGTTTAAGGGGCTGGGTCACGTAAAGTAAACAAACTTCTTTCGAAACGACGATTTTGCAGCTTTTTTGACAGGCCATATCACACAGATTTTCCGCTATTTTTCTCAAAAGGAAAGCTCTATTTTGAAGATGAACTCTTGAACTTCAAGGAGAAACAAACGAAACAACCATACGTTGTAAGATTGCAAAGATATTAGTGGATTTTTAGTAGTAACTTTATTTTGGATTCACCCCATCCACCAAAATCTGTGCAGAACGCAATGGTCGCGTGTGGGCAACAATACAGATTATAGAGATAACAGGTTTGTTTACAGTTACGTGACCCAGCCCCTTTAAAATTTACCATATCGTTTTCAAGCCAAAAGCGAATTTATAATATACCGGCTGTCCTAAAAAAAGTACTCCCGTTTGAAAAATCACCAAAATTTGATTTCACGGCCGATCTTCAATTTTTTTTGTCAAGTATATGAAGGCCCAAATTATTCTCTAATATATATAGCGGATCTTGTAATTGGCTTAAAAAGTAGCAAATTTAGTTCTTTTTAGGGCTACCTGGTTTTGAATCATACTGCAAAACAGCACTGATGATTGCCAGATCAATTTATTTGCGCATGTAAAGCATCTAGTTTGGTCATAAATGACAGAAAGAAATGTGCACTATCATGCCAGACCTCAATGATGAAAGAAAATCTGAAAGTTTTGACTCTTAGGCAAGATTGAGTATTTTGCTTAAAAACTATAGCTCAAAATAAGGTTTTTCAACGTGTAATTTGTCTACCTTGCTGTATCAAAAGCAAACAATTTATCATCTATGAATATTTTTGGGTCTTTGACAAAACAACTCAAAAAGAAAATTTCATCAAAGGTTTGATAATCAATTTTTGGTGATTTTTAAACGGGAGTACTTTTTTGGGACACCCGGTAGCTTTTCATCTCAGAATCCTTTAAAACGGGCCTAAAGTGATGTGAGTTTTGAAAGCCCATCCCGCGCATCAAAGCAAATAACAGGATTTCACCTTATCGCAATTCTGTCATATCAGCTACTCTCCTCCGCCGGTTTCTAGTTCCGAAGTCTATGGTTCTTTGGTTCCGTAGTTCTGTAGTCCATGGTTCTGTGGTCCGCAATTGGCGGAGGCAAAAAACCGGCGGAGGAGAGTACATATCAGCTGTATTGCAGAATTGACATCAAATGATTTTCATAAAAAGATTTGACACTCACTTTTGATCCACCCTGTTAAAAGTTCTGCAATTTTCTAAAGTCTGCAGATATCATGACAAGTTTATCAAGAGCTAGCTGATTGAAGTTCTCATTGCATAATACATGCAGCGGTTATATAATGGAGAGACCTGTTCGTTTCAGTCCTGTGGTGTTCATGTACACGTGATTAACGATGAAAGCAAATGTTATGATGACGCAGCAATAAGTAACCTTCGAGGAGACCCATTATCCAAAAGGGTCTACGAAACCGATGAAAGAGAGAGCAACAGCTTACTACAGTTTCTGGAAACTTACAAGGGCTGTGTAAGCTAAACTTCCGAAAAAACATGACGTTTCTCCCCCTACTGACCTTTCGGCCTAATAGCAGCAGATGCATCGCAAAAGTTGATATTGTAGCTGGATTCTGAGCGACAAAATTTAGATCTGCTTAGCCAGAACACTAGCTTCAAAATTGCTTATTGAATTTGTGATATTGACCAGGTGATATTTATCTTTGTTTATTAAAATCCTGCACAGTCCCTTTATTTGATGTTAGCTTCGTTAAGACCCATTTCACACTTTATTTGAACAGAGAATCAAAAACAATGAAATAATTTATCAGGTGGCTGCAGCGAGTTTCTGCAGTTTCTTACGCATTTTTTTCTTTAGGATAATAGGTCTACTGGTAGGCAAGAAATGAAAAGAATGCTAAGAATATGTCGCAATGGGGAATCCCCTTTTTGAAGAAGCGTCCGGATTAATACTCACACTAACCACAATAGAAATTGAAAATTGACTTTATTTAATAGTAAAAGAAAATGCGACAGTGTTTTGTATTCATCTTAGCTTCCATGGTTTCCTTATCGCAAGCTTTAAATTGCCAGCAATTAAGATTGTATTGTGAGGTCGAGGATGTGTGTAGGAACCATGACAACTAAGCTGTTTATATTTTGAACTTGCGCAGGTTCGCAACAAATACGGTATTGATATGAAATTCCACAAATGTCTCGAAAGAGTGATTAAATTTATAAAGCCTACTTCAGAGATGATGTTATTGTTTCTTCAAATGAGAAGATGCTACATTTCTTTGATATTTGAAGAAAGGTTTTGTCATATCAAGAGGAAGGAACTCGATGTCACATGAGATTTGCGACTGACGCAAGTTACTTATGCAAGATTCTTCAATGTTTGTATGCACGTGCACTTTCACCTGACATCTAATTTTAGACAGATTTAGACCCGTTTACACGATGCTGGAAGATTTTGAAAACGACATAGAAAAATGCCGTTTCGGCTTAACCGTCCTTCCAAGTTCTGCCGGCAGAGTTTTGTATCGGTTCAGCACAGCAGCGAAGTCTGTAGCTCTGCTGTTTTCAAATGTTACCGGCATTGTGTAGACGCACTTTGCCGGTAGAATTTTACGCCACTTTCGTCTCGAGGCTGAAAGTTTCTATGCTTCCTTTTGTCCGTGTTGTTCTCGTTGTTTTGTCTGTCTTCATTAATTATTTACATCAGTTGCTCTTGTCTGAGGAATTATCATCAAATGCTACTGGTATCGGGAGGCCAAAACGGCACCTTTTTGTGCCGGTTTCAACTTCTACCGGTATCATGTAGACGGGAGCACATTTTCTAAGGCGGCATAAAATCCTGCCGTTTTCAAATTCTACCAGCATCGTGTAAATAGCGTCTAAAGTTAGAACATGCACGTATTCTTTTATAAGAAACTAAGAAGTTGGGCTAGTTTCTTGAAATTATCAGATTTTGAGTACTCAGAGTTTCTTATGAGTTTCTTAGAGGTTCCATAGCAGTCTGTGCCCCTGAACATTTCAAAGCACCTTACAATACAGGAAACAAGTGAAAGTAAAGTAAAAATATGTCAAGGATTTCCTTTCTCAAAATAAATAGTTTCTTAACTTACATTTTCCCAGTACTGGAGTTTCTTTTTTTTTTGGTGATCTGAGAGTTGAGTAGAGTTTCTTATGGGCAGTTTCTTAAAATAAGATATACGTGTAAAGCATTGTAAAATGGAAGAACGATTAGAGGTTTTCTCAACACCTTCGAAGAAGTCGTAACACATTTATATGAAATAGACAGGCGTGCATAATGTTCAAACCTGCCTGGGAGCGGTAGAAATTCTCTGAAGACCTGCCTGCATATCAATTTTGTACAGCTAAGGTAGAGAAGCCTATTACCAGAACCAGTAGTAATGCAGATATCAAACAGTATGTTTTTACACATGGAGCAACGAAACGATTAATCATATATTCAACAGCAGAACATGAGCAATTTCTACCATTTGTTTGCTATTATTCATCATCTTACTGCAATCACATTTCATTGAAAACGATTTTAGAAAAACTGCCTGCAAAATATTGCTGTGGAGAAAGCTGCCTGGCAACTTTGTTCCCACGTTCCCATGTTTATGCACGCCTGGAAATAGAAGTTGTGATACCATGTGAAAGTGATAACACCGTTTAGGATAAGTCTAGAAATTGGCTTATCCCGATTTAATTCATTTTACCCTTGTGTAATTCAAGTTTGAACCTCCATTTAATGCTGCTACGATGTTACGTTAGGTGCTTGATAAATTATCAACATTTTGAACAATTTCTTTCTTTTTCAGGAATTTTGGCAGTTTTCTTCTTTGCATGCACGATCTTTGCCGCCTGCCTTGCATTGGACATCAGAAGGTATGGCCGTTTTTGCTCATAAATTTTATCTCCATGTTGCAGCACCAAGATTCTTCAAAGAATTTGCATAATTTCCATTCTATATCGTGTGAATCAGAAAATGCATCCATTATTTGCAAAATCTTATCACAAAAACTATAAAATTGATCTGAAACAGTACAACTGCGTTTTTCAGCTGAGAGCAGGGATTATATATCGTTGCAAAGAATCAGAACTGTCAGGCCTACCTTTGTGTACTTTTTCTGTCTCCATATTCTCCGTTGTGCTGTTCACTTTGCATTTTCAGTCCACTAGCAATCACATCAGGCGACTCAAAATTAGGCCATCGAGTTTGAGTGTTGTTGTAGCATACAGCAACATACAACAACATTCAAACTCGCTGGCCTAATGTGTAGTAGCATTATGTGATTGCCAGTGGACTGAAAATGCAAAGTGAACAGCACAACAGAGAATATGGAGACAGAAAAAGTACACAAAGGTAGGCCTGACAGTTCTGATTCTTTGCAACGATATATGATCCCAGAACAAATTCCACGTTTCCCAGTACCCATGCTGAGAGATTAGGTTAATTTTTTAGATTCATTCAGAATTTATTACACACTATCTGATTTTCACGTGCTTTGGCTAAAATTATACATGTGAATGGCTCAATTTGATCGAGGTGCAAATAACTCCTACAATAGCGTAGATTTTCGAAGATTTCTAAGATTCTTTACGAAAGTGTACGAGATTGTTTGGGGGTGATTTGCCCCTCGAATTTATAAGTCTGTCTCAAATTAGATGTCACCTTCAAGGGCCAGCGAATAACAACAATACAAGTATTTTGCAAAGAAATTTTGCGTCACCGCAAATCTCAGTCATGAATGCAGGCCCAGTCAATCCGCATTTGTTGAAACATGTTATGTACACAAAACTCGAATCTGCAGTAGTTTCCCTCGATTCTTCTGTTCTTTTGGTGTGAATAACTCAAACCACTTCTTTATCTATCGCTAACGCTCTTCGAGCTTGCGAAACAGTAGCCTGATAACCAGATCCGATTTTAAAAGAAATAGAAAAAGAAATATTTCTTTTGAAATTGGGTCTGGTTATCAGGCTAGCGAAACAGCAGCGGCTGCAAAAATTCAACGGTTCACTCGCTCTTCTCCTCCTTGCCAGTCGCCATTAAGCGGGGCCTCGTTTTCATATTTTGCACCAAACATCGGAAATCCATTGAATGGCCCTTCCCCTCCCGCGCCTTCGGCGCTCCCTGGCTTTTACATTTTACCTGCGTCAATCTTGATTACGTATGGAGATTTAGTATTTCTCTGATTTGCAGGAAGGGTAGCAGAAGAGATGCATGTTGCTGTTGTATCACTTTATCAGAAACCTACGAACCATTTGCATGCTCGAAAGTTGATCGTTTGCAGAAGTTCTTCGACACTGTCATTGCTAAATTCATCGTTAAATGGCCTTTCAAAGTAAGTTTACAGCAAAACAGGCGAGCTTTTTTCATCTTTTTAAACAAACTTAGACAACATGCAATAATGCACCCTTGGTGTATCCTGAACATATGACTTTCGTCCCGTGCTTCCCTGCCTTCTTTGATTTGCTGATATCTCTTGGTGTGAGGAGAGTCCTAACGATTTGATCAAGTGTTTTAGGCCCTTTCTCAGTCACTAACTAACAGGCCTGCATAAACATGGGAATATAGGAACAAAGTTCCCAGGCAGCTTTTTCCAAAGCAATATTTTGCAGGCAGCTTTTCTTAAATAGTTCTTTATGAAATATAATTGCAGTAAGATGATGAAGAATAGCAAACAAATGGTGACACATTGCTTTTTCAATCCTTACTGCACATGCTCCAACCAATTTTCTTCGTACCTTCTCACATGGCATGCAGTTTTTTAGTCAACCCTTCAAAGCTGAGATTCTAAAGCGGCCCTTGACTTGATTGTTTCGTTGCTCCATGAGTAAAAATGTATTACTATTTGATACCTGCATTCTTACTGGTTATGGTAATAAGCTTCTCTACCCGAGCGATACAAATTGATATGCAGGCAGGTTTTCACAGAATTTCTACCACTCCCAGGCAGGTTTGAACATTATGCACGTCTGCTAACTAATCTTGTTCTAATTTAGCAATAACTTTGCTATATCATGTATTTATGAGCCAAATATGCTCTGAAGTTGCCCTAGTGGGCGAAACCAGTCAGCACTGAAATAAAGAATAAAATGCACAAAGACCAATTGATGCCTGTTTTTTTCGAACGCTTAGGCCCTCTTTACACTATACATGTATTTATGAGCCTATTTATGTAATCTCTTAATTTAATCTCTCTTTTATTGCAGATCGTAGTATTACTTGTTACAGCTGGACTGCTCGCTGCTGGTATTTTTGGAATAAATAGCTTGACACAAAATTTTGATTTCAATTTGTTCTTGCCTCCTGACTCAGATGCCACTAAATACAGTGCAAAATCTTCACAGGTAACTTGATGAGATCTTCTTTCTTTCATCTATATTTTAGATCAGTTTAATTTGATAATTAATTAATTCATTCATTCACTCATTCATTCATTCATTCATTCATTCTTTCATAGAGCATATTCACGCAGTTATTCGTTCATTCATTTATTTATTCATTCATTCATTCATTCATTCAGTCTTTTCTTCATTCCTTTCTTCATTCCTCCATTTACTCTCTTGTTTATTCACCTTTTTATAATTTATTCACGGCGACATTTTCAGTCAAGCAAAATGTGTTGGAAGATATGACGTGATGAAGATATTATTAAAAGTTTTGCAAAATCCGAACGAATTCTCATTGTTTTTTCCAAATGGAAACATACTGACCAAAGTGGTTTGTCTGCAGAAAAATTCCGTTTCTCAGAGCTAGAATGATGATAACGATCAGTTAAGATTGTGACTTGTAAGCAGTGTTGATATTAGGCGGCCATAAAGCTGAACTATTGGACCTAAAATTACCTACAAAATTCGATTGAACCTAAAAGCGCCAAACACAAGAGTAAAAGCGCCAAACAATCTGATACCCTCTCCAGCTTTAAAAGGAGAGTAAAAACCTGGAAAGGAGAGGAATGCAACTGTAGACTGTGTAGACCTTTCGTGGCTCAGGTTGGGTTCTTGAGCGGATAAATACCATGAAAAGAAAACATTGGAAACATTGTAAATTCTGCAAATACTGTAAAACATTGTAAAAATTTGTATATATTTATATCTAATTATTCTGTATCATAGATAAGTTTTTTTTATTTCTAGCCTATTTTACTTTGTAATAGGCTTGAATTTGCTTTTATTTCAGAGCTACTTTTGTATGTGCCTACTTTAGATAAAGTAATAATAATAATAATTATAATAATAATAATAAAATGTGTTGTTTACAGCTTGGCTGCTGTCACTCTCTTTTACGACGATGGTAGGAATTGTTTATCATTGAGTTGTAAGTGTCATACATAGTGGCAACTCGCTGACAATAAGTTTTTCCCCACTAAGAAATTGTAAAAAGATTCGGTTGCAAAAAACGAGAAGATTTATCACACTGAGGCCTTTCTGGCTTATGTCGTCATCAGAATGTGAACTCTTTTTAGTTATGTTTTTAGTCATACTCTGATGACAACATAAGTCAGAAAGGCCACAGTGTGTTACATGTTCTCATTTTTTGCATCCGCATCTTTTTACAATTTCTTGTTAAGTACCTTATCTACCAAAGTCCCCACTATGTATGGCAAGTACTTTATTGATCTCGTTGCGTTGTATCTTAAATAGTTGGTTGTTTTTAATGAATAGAGAAAAAGTATTAGAATTAAATAAAATCATTCTGTTATTATTCTGAAGACATTCCACAGAACATTTTGACAAAATTCTGCTTCTCAGAAATGTCTTTATCTGCTGATTTATGATCTGCAAGAATTTAAATGAATTTGATCTTTGACATAGTTTTTTTCTTCAACAGTATTTTCCAGGGGAAGGTGTTAAATTTTCAGCCTATCTCGGTGAGCAGTTTTCAGCATATTTAAAACATGTTTTCGCAATCCCAGTTTCCATCCTTTCAACTGAATTTATCCATAGAAATTTTTGGTAATATTCGGCTAATTATCGCTTGCTCTCTTTCCCTTTAAATGATCCTTTTGAAGTGAGTTTTCCAACAGTAGAATCCAACATCCTTTCACCTGTTCAATATTATCATCATTGTGTTTTTTAAATTTCTGGTAGTTTTGAAGTTGTTTCAATTTCAGCTCCATATGGTTTAAATTCCACTACATACAATTTAAAATCCTACTAATTATCAGGTGAACTGTAAAAGCTATAAAAGTTTGCTTATTACCAACTCGTAGACTTTCAATAATTGAGTGTTTCTTGTATTGGTCATATTGATATTCCTCAATTGGTTTAAGATTTATGCCATGGTGCTGTCGATTTTTGTCAAAACTGTCAATACTTCCTGTCGCACATAGCAAGGACAGATTTTGTAATGCGATACAGTAAAAACCCGCACATAAGAACCTAAGATTTTGAACTCAGCCTGCTTAGGTTCTTATGCAATGAGGCACATGTAGTAATCAGGGTGTAGATTCTTAATATAGGAAAATATGTGAATCTAAATCTTAGCCAAACTTATTTGCACTCTTGACCCTATCCATTTCAACCCAATCTTACCCAGTTTACCCCTGCAGGCCCTGCCTATCACAGTTCTGTAAGAAATGTTTTGGAGTTCACGAAAGAGGTTGATTGGCAAAAATGTTGCATTTATTTCCCAATGAATGAATACGACCCTTTATTAAGAACCTAGTTTACTGAAATGTTTCTTATTTATTTGGTACAAAATATGTTATTTCAGGCTGTAGGTTCTTAACAAATGAAGGTTCTTA
>REGL01000031.1:235344-247467 GCA_004194395.1 Aurelia aurita complex sp. Pacific | reverse complement strand
TTGGTGGCTTGGGTGAAGCCACCAAACAAACTGCAGAAAACAATGGATGAACAATGGATAATTGGTGACATTTGCGAGTTTACGGATTTGTTTATTGTTTTGGCGACGGAGCCCCTTTAAAGACAAATGATGGAGGTATAAGGCAACTTCAGTTTGGGGCCTGGGCAATCTTAGTATAGCCCGTTGTGTTGCATTGATTTGATGATCTCAAGAGATTCTCAAAACAATGGACCTTTTACTTGGTTTTCTTTCAGATAGACTTATTACAGTTGACGAAATAGACTTGGGGCAGGTCTAAAAAGAATCAGAATCGAACAACATTTTGCTACATTGTGGAGAATTTTCGAAGATGCACAATAGTGATAGAAGCTCTAACCCCACTCGATCGAACGCCGCGTATAAAAATGTATAAAAGTAACGCTCGATCTCTTTTGTAGAATAGCTAAAAAGTCTATTGGACAAATGAAGACACGTGACCTTGTATCGTTCTATTTTTAACCTAGAAGCTGTATATCCGTCATTTGTCTTGAGTTTATCTTGTACTGGGAACAACTTGTGACTGCAAGGCCTGATTATTGCGACCAGTGTGAATCAGGCTTTACAGTTAAATATCGTTCCCAGTGTAAGATATTTTCAATTCAATTCAACTTGTTTCTTAGAATGCAGGACTAAATGCTATCACAGGTATATATAAAAAGATCTGTATCCTCTACTAACAAAGTAAAGCATAGCTTATCTACAATCCTCGCCAAAACCCTTGTCACAAAATGGAAAAAGGTAGATCTGAAGAGCAAATACCCCCTTTACCCCCCAAGTCAATATTGCTGAATTCTCTAACGTGGAAAGTATCATGCAGCAAGTGAAGACAAACAACACTGACTTGGGGGGAAGGGGGGTTTACGAGATATTTCCGCTGAAGTGGTAGGCACTCTGATTTTTGTTGAAAAATGCTGAAAAATTCAGTCTGTGACAAGAGGTTTTGGCGAGGATTGTAGCTTTGGCGTTAATTTTAAATGCAAAAAAGAGACGAAAAATATGAGTATATATCGAAGATTACAGCAATGTCAAAATGGATATAAATTGATGAATGATCAACTGTTCATAAAATGATGATTCTGATTTGAGGTTTCACTTTCTTTGCATTTGAAAAATTGCCAATTAGGAAAGCGATGATTGTTCATCACGCAGTGGGAATTAGCCTGTAAAAATGTATTTATACGCGTATCTGATTAATGATTTAAAGCTCGAAAGACTATCAAAAAATGCTCCTTCAATTAGCAAAAGGTAGTCTTTTGATGCAAACCAAAGATTGTTATCTATTTCGATTGTTCGGATATAAGTGGATTTTTGACGGTCACTTTTTAGGCGCTTGGGTAAAGCCATCAAACAAACTATAGAAAACAATGGACACGTGCCTATCACAATCGTGTTTACAGATTTGTTTACAATTTGATGACGGAGCCCGTTAAGGCCGGCTTCCAACGGAACAAATTGTCGACGAGTGAAATCACAGACGAATTTCTTCATTCAGCTTTCATTGCAATTTAGCACGAATTTGATTTGCTAGCAATGGACATTGGTGGTGTGTCTATCCGCCACCAATTTGGGTAGATTTGAAAATTTATCTGGTTTAAATCTGTCACTCTGTTCATAAATTGTAATTGATTTTCTAATGACGACCAAATTTCGTCGGTTTTCCTGCCCCACAGTAATGACAATTACATGTGTTAACACGTCTTGGGAGGACGAAACCTCCCGGTATAATTTTTCGTTATGTTCACAGGGATGGTTTACACTAGAGAAAGAATGCGTTAGGATTTGGATAAATCTGTTTCGAAATGCATTTAAACCCATTTCCCGAGAGTTTTCGCTTCCAAATGTAATTAAGTATTTAAACAAATGCTTTGCAGTACAGAACTTAAAAATATAGCCTCAAGTAACAGGCTCATCATAATAAACCCCCAAACGTAACATTAGATGCTTCAATCTGTGGAAAAAATCTGTCAACTTCCGTAAAAGAGTAGCCAAGGTTACCTGTAACCCGGGAGAACACTGTTAAAACATGCAAGGCAAAAAAAGACAAGTTAACCTGAAACCCTGCAAGGAGAGCAAAAAAATTCATCAATGTTTTGGATTCCATCAACATTCGTTATGACATCTTCCTAGGCGTTGACAATATCTCAGTTTTAGGCAATGATCATTTTGACGTTTTTTCCATCATATTTCTGAAACTTTTCTAGCGTATTTTTACTCTGGTATGAACGAAGCTCTGGACGATACTGTTTTGTTATATAATTTAGTAGTTACCCTGCAAGCAGGCTGTTAGTATCTCTAATTTGAGGGTTTTGTGTGTTTATCATTTTAATAACCTTGCACTGAATTAATTTTTTATATTGAATATAGATTGTTCAATTAAAAAGGGTTTAAATAACTTCACAAGTTTCCGTATTTATTATGTATTCTGAGTTCAAATACAATAGATAGCTAAGCTAGGTACTAATTTTGACATTACCTTATATATAGGAAATAAATGCTGCACGAAATAACACCTGTTATTTAGCGCTAGATTTTATTCGTACCTTGATTAAAAGCAATGTGTCCACCATGTAAGTACTGCCGCGTATACATTCTGCCAAAATATGCTGACACGATGCTGACGAAGTGCCTCGAAGAGCGTGCTGTGATTGGTAGAATTTAACTGATCACATGCAAACTAAAATTGAAATTTTTCAATAGGGATGCCTGCTTTGACCTAAAAGCGTGTTGTACTGAGCGGCCTGAGGTTGGGAACAGAAGATGGAGTTAATCGACATAGTCGAGGGCTGCCTCTGCTGAATTTGAAAGACAGAAAGGAAATGTTCATACAGTACATGATGATTTAGATATATAGGAAGTATCTGTTTGCTTTCGTGGCTGCAAGATTTTGGTAAAGCCACAAACCCGTGTTCAGAGCGACAACATGAAACACGGAAACCCGTGTTCAGAGCGACAACATGAAACACGGCTAGGCACTTTGTCGTCCTCGAGCCTCGTCGATATTGGCACAACAACATCAACTTGTGGAGGTACATAGCATTGTTTTTGCCGTTGGTTGTTTGAACACCAGAGGTAGACTGACTATACAATCTCTGTGCTCTTTTGCCTCGCTCCAATAAGACCCTCAAGTTGCGCTCATCTCATTGAGTTGAATTGTTGTTGTTGTTGTTGTCACTGCACTGAGGGCCTTATTTCCCTTGAGTTGTAAAACGGGACAAAAATGTCAATCGGCGACGCACCGTCGTGTAGTGATAAGAATATAGCTTAGAGAGGAAGGTGGTTTTGAACAGTGCGTCTACTAAAGTGCAAACTAGCCGCGGATCAGAGGGTCACAAATTGCAGAAGCATCAAATGTTCCCCGTGTATCCTTTGCGTTCAGCTCGGCAAGCGCAACCGCAAATAAGTCATCCGTCCACTTGCATTATAGCTGGTCACCTCGAAGGCTCATTTGTTGAAAAGATCACATATATTATGTGAAATTAGCATCCCCTCCCCCGCAAAGTCGCTGTACTTACATGGGCACAGTACTTTTAAGTGGGCTTGGGTCCCAAATCTGTATATAGGTTGGTGCAAAATTCTATAATTTATTCCTGTGCATTGTCACCACCTAAGTATTCCATTTTCTCCATTCGTCGAAAATTTAGTATAAAAATTATGGTTCAAATGTTAGTGTCAAAAATATTCCTACGAGTTGAATGGTTTGAAAGAAAATCCATGTTCTTTGCTAGAATTCCTCAGTTGCAATTTTCAGAACTCTTGAATATTTTTTAATTACGGTGTACTTCATATTTCAACTCATTTAGGGCTGTGCAGTCATCAAATTTCTAAATCGTAAATGAGAGGAGTGAAAGACGTGTGCTTGATCCAACATTGTAAACATTCATAAAATATGGGTTCCTTGAAAATTATTCTGTTTCCTCAGAAAAATTAGAAATTACGATGCTTTTATGTATTTTCCTGATGAATTCTTAAAAAAAGAAGTGAAGCCCTATAGTTCTACAAATATTGAAGATATCAGAAAAGTCCAATGGTAGAACTAATTGCAAAGGNTAGTTTCAATATGGCGGCATTTATTAAATTTGAGGCTATGACGTCATCAAATTTCTAAATCCTTAACTAGAAAAGCTACAGATTTCTGCTTGCCATCATATTGTAGACCTTCATAAACTATGATTTTCTTGAAGGTTACATGATGTTTCCTCTATCAGTTTAGGATTTGCGATGATTTATATTTTTTCAAAATTTTCCATGAATTTTTTGCAAAATAAATAAATTGCCGCTTTTTTTAAAAAAATCCAAATATCAAAAACGGGCTCCGGTTTGCAGCAAAGTAACATAAGTTCCTTTCAAGCCATCCAATTCAAAGAAACATGCAATAGAATTTTACACCGACCTTTTTAAAAATTTAAAAAATTTGAGCCCTATGCTGTCTTATACCAGGTGACCCAATGAAATATAAAACTTTTTAAAGATCAAATTGATTTCTGGGATAATTTTATTTCACTTTAAAGGGAAAAGACCGTAAATTGTAGCTTGAAGAATGAATGTCCAAAAGAATTGATCTTTAGTTTATCAAAGATTTTAGGATTTTATTCCTCTTCTCTGCAGATTCTTTCGAAATGCAAAAGACCGACCCCAGTATAACACCAGTAGATGCGACTCACAACACTCATACTTAGAGGCATTCTTCAAATTAACTTGTAAGTAGACATTTGAAATAATTTGCCTTTTTGTGTATTTAAGACTGGTTGCCACTGCACGATGAAACATCATCGCTATCCCCATCTTCAATTTTGTAAATCTGATTTTAAATCTGATTACAAAATGTAAACAAAATGATGATTTTTGCAGCTTTTTAAAGGTGATATCACACGGGATTTTCATTTTTTTTTTCAAAATGAAAGTTGCCGTTTGGACATAAATCATTGTACCTCACTAAGGAACAAACCAGACATTCATATCTTCTACGATTGCTCGGATATAAGTGGATTTTTAACGGTCACTTTTTGATGGCTTGGGGGAAGCCATCAAACAAACTGCAGAAAACAATGGATGAACAATGGATAATTGGTGACATGTGCGAGTTTGCAGATTTGTTTATCGTTTGGCGACGGAGCCCCTTTACAGACAAATGACGGAGGTATAAGGCAACTTCAGTTAGGGGCCTGGGCAATCGTCATACAGCCCGTTATGTTGCATTGATTTGATGATCTCAAGAAATTGTCAAAACAATAGACCTTTTACCTATTCTGAAAAGAATCGCAAGTCTATAGTTTACGTTCAGACAGACTTATTGCAGTTGACGAAATAGACTTGGGGCAAGTCTTAAAAGAATCAGAATCGAACAACATTTTGCTGCAGTGTGTAGAATTCTCGAATGTGCACAATAGTTTTAGAAACTCTAATGCCACTCAATCGCGTATAAGATGTATAAAAGTAACGCTCGATCCTGGCTCTTTTGTAGAATAGCTAAAAAGTCTATTGGACAAATGAAGACACGTGACCTTGTGTTGTTCTATTTTTAAACTAGAAGCTGTATATCCGTCATTTGTCTTTGAGTTTATCTTGTACTGGGAACAACATGTGACTGCAAGGCCTGATTATTGCGACCAGTGTGAATCAGGCTTGACGGTTAAATGTCGTTCCCAGTGTAAGATATTTTTCAATTCAATTCAACTTTTTTCTTAGAATGCAGGACTAAATGCTATTACAGGTATATATAAAAAGATCTGTATCCTCTACAAACAAAGTAAAGCATAGCTTACCTACAATCCTCGCCAAAACCCTTGTCACAAAATGGAAAAAGGTAGATCTGAAGAGCAAATACCCCCTTTACCCCCCAAGTCAATGTTGCTGATTTCTCTAACTTGGAAAATATCATGCAGCAAGTGTCCTGAGTGAAGACAAACAACACTGACCTGGGGGAAACGGGGGTTTACGAGATATTTCCGCTGAAGTGGTAGGCACTTTGATTTTGTTGAAAAATGCTGAAAAATTCAGTCTGTGACAAGAGGTTTTGGCGAGGATTGTAGCTTTGCCCAGGGGGGGTACTCAGTTATATTAAGGATAGGGGTGCTCAGTTTGAGGTACGATGCATCAACCCAAAAAAATAATTTCTACCGTGAAAATAGACCCAAAAAAATAATTTTTCCTATCTTTTTCCCAATATTTTTCCTTTTTTTCACATTTGACACCCAAAAAAGTAAGCCAGAATTTCAGGAACCCAAAAAAATAACTGTACAAATGGTTGACCCAAAAAAATAATCCTTACCCAAATTTTAGACCCAAAAAAGTAACCTGAGCACCCCTATCCTGAATAAACCAGAGTACCCCCCTGGGTAGCTTTGGCGTTGATTTTAAATGCAAAAAAGAAACGAAAAATATGAGTATATATCGAAGATTACAGCAATGTCAAAATAGATATAAATTGATGAATGATCAACTGTTCATAAAATGATGATTCTGATTTGAGATTTCACTTTCTTTGCATTTGAAAAATTGCCAATTAGGAAAGCGATGATTGTTCATCACGCAGTGGGAATTATCCTGTAAAAATGTATTTATACGCGTATCTGATTAATGATTTAAAGCACGAAAGACTATCAAAAAATGCTCCTTCAATTAGCAAAAGGTAGTCTTTGATGCAAACCAAAGATTGTTATCTATTACGATTGTTCGGATATAAGTGGATTTTTGGCGGTCACTTTTTCGGCACTTGGGTAAAGTCATCAAACAAATTATAGAAAACAATGGACACGTGCCTATCACAATGGTGTTTACAGATTTGTTTACAATTTGATGGTGGAGCCCGTTTAGGCCGGCTTCCAATTGAACAAATTTCCGACGAGCGAAATCACAGACGAATCCCTTCATTCAGCTTTAATTGCGTTTTAGCACGAATTTGATTTGCTAGCAGTGGACATTGGTGGTGTGTCTATTTAGCATATTTGTTCTCTAACTGCTTCGGACGGAAAAGTTTCGGACAAAAATCCATGGAAAAATTGGACACTCAATGAACAAGTGGAAAAAATTCCTTCCTGCAGTTTAGTGATAAAAACTTTCATGTAAAATAGGTTATATGATAGCATAGAGTTTTACCTAAGTTGACTTAAGTTAACCTACGTTTATCCAAAGATCTACACGGCGTGCTTCAAATAACACGTATTGCGAGGGAAAAATTTAGGCAGGAAGTTCATTACGCTTTCAAATTTATTGGCACAAAGAAGTTTCGCACAATATTAATTAGGATTTTTCGCTGTCCGAAACGTTTGGATTTTAATGCATGTAAATAATGCATGAACATCTGCAACAGTCAGCTCTTTTTGAGTAGCTCCTTCTTTGTCTTCCATACGTTGTTTGCTGTCTAATGGATGAGTAACAAAAAGGTCTTACGAACTGTTCTTATGAAGTACGTAAGGCCACTGTTCTCAGAATATGAAAGCGACAATATCAACAAATGGCTCCTTTGATAGCGGGAACGTTTGGGTAGATTTGAAAATTTATCTGGTTTAAATCTGTCACTCTGTTCATAAATTGTAATTGATTTTCTAGAAAAGGCCCCTTCAGAAGACCTAAAAAAGGCTGAAGATGTCGACCAATTTTGTCAGTTTTCCTGCCTCACAGTAATGACAACTACATGTGTTAACACGTCTTGGGAGAACAAAACTTCCCGGTATAGTTTTTTGTCGTGTTCCCAGGGATGGTTTACACCAGAGAAAGAATGCGTTAGGATTTGGATATCTCCGTTTCGAAATGCATTTAAACCCGTTTCCAAGCGAGTTTTCGCTTCCAAATGTATTCAAGTTTTTAGACAAATGCTTTTCGGCACAGAATTTGAAAATATAGCCTCCAGTAACAGGCTCATCATAATAAACCCCCAACCGTAACATTAGACGCTTCAATCTGTGGAAAAAATCTGTTAACTTCTGTAAAAGTGCAGCCAAGGTAACCTGTAACCGGGGAGAACACTGTTAAAACATGCAAGACAAAAAAAGACAAGTTAACCTGAAACCCTGCAAGGAGGGCAAAAAAGTTCATCAATGGATTCCATCACAATTCGTTAGGATATCTTCCTAGCCGTTGACAATATCTCAGTTTTAGGCAATGATCATTTTGACGTTTTTTCCATCAAATTTCTGAAACATTTCCAGCGTATATTTACTCTGGTATGAACGAAGCTCTGGATGATACTGTTTTGATAGTTAATTTAGTGGTTACCCTGCAAGCAGGCTGTTGGTATTTCTAATTTGAGGGTTTTTGTGTGTTTATCATTTTAATAACCTTGCACTGGATTAATTTTTTGTATTGAATATAGATTGTTCAATTAAAAGGGTTTAAATAACTTCACAAGTTTCCGTATTTATTATGTATCCTATGAGTTCAAATACAATAGATAGCTAAGCTAGGTACTAATTTTGACATTACCTTATTATAGGAAATAAATGCTGCACGAAATAACACCTGTTATTTAGCGTTGGATCTTATTCGTACCTTGATTAAAAGCAATGTGTCCACCATGTAAGTACTGCCGCGTATACATTCTGCAAAAATATGCTGACACGATGCTGACGAAGTGCCTCGAAGAGCGTGCTGTGATTGGTAGAATTTAACTGATCACATGCAAACTAAAATTGAAATTTTTCAACATGGATGCCTGCTTTGAACTCAAAGCGTGTTGTACTGAGCGGCCTGAGGTTGGGAACAAAAGATGGAGTTAATCGACGTAGTAGAGGGCTGCCTCTGCTGAATTTGAAAGACAGAAAGGAAAACGTTCATACAGTGCATGATTATTTAAATATATGTATGGGAAGTATCTGTTTGCTTTCGTGGCTGCAAGGTTAAGCCACAATTTCAAACGCGTGTTCAGAGCGACAAAAGGTTCACCGCTAGGCACTTTGTCGTCCACGAGCCTCGTCGATTTTGCCACAACAACATCAACTTGTGTGGAGGTACATAGCATTGTTTTTGCCGTTGGTTGTTTAAACACCAGAGGTAGACTGACTACACAATCTCTGTGCTCTTTTGCCTTGCTCCAATAGGACCCTCAAGTTGCGCTCATCTCATCTCATTGAATTGTTACTGTTGTTGTCACTGCGCTGAGGGCCTTATTTCCCTTGAGCTGTATAATCGGACAAAAATGTCTATCGGCGACGCGCCGTCGTGTTGTGATAAGAATATGGCTTAGAGAGGAAGGTGGTTTTGAAAAGTGCGTCTGCTAAAGTGCAAACTAGCCAAGGACCAGAGGTCACAAATTGCAGAAGCATCAAATGTTCCCCGTGTATCCTTCGCGTTTAGCTCGGGAAGCGCAACCGCAAATAAGTCATCAGTCCACTTGCATTATAGCTGGTCACCTCGAAGGCTCATTTGTTGAAAAGATCACATATAGCATCTCCTCCCCCGCAAAGTCGCTGTACTTACATGGGCACAGTACTTTTAAGTGGGATTAGGTCCCAAATCTGTGTATAGGTTGGTGTAAAATTGTATGACCTATTCCTGTGAATTGTCACCACCTAAGTTTTCCATTTTCTCCGTTCGTCGAAAATTTAGTATAAAAATTATGGTTCAAATGTTAGTATCAAAAATATTTTGTGAGTTGAATGGGTTGAAAGAAAATCCATGTTCTTTGCTAGAATTCCTCTGTTGGAATTTTCAGAACTCTTGAATATTTTTTAATTACGGTGTACTTCATATTTCAACTCATTTAGGGCTGTGCAGTCATCAAATTTCTAAATCGTAAATGAGAGGAGTGAAAGACGTGTGCTTGATCCAACATTGTAAACATTCATAAAATATGGGTTCCTTGAAAATTATTCTGTTTCCTCAGAAAAATTAGAAATTACGATGCTTTTATGTATTTTCCTGATGAATTCTTAAAAAAAGAAGTGAAGCCCTATAGTTCTACAAATATTGAAGATATCAGAAAAGTCCAATGGTAGAATTATTGCAANTTCTTTGCTAGAATTCCTCTGTTGGAATTTTCAGAACTCTTGAATATTTTTTAATTACGGTGTACTTCATATTTCAACTCATTTAGGGCTGTGCAGTCATCAAATTTCTAAATCGTAAATGAGAGGAGTGAAAGACGTGTGCTTGATCCAACATTGTAAACATTCATAAAATATGGGTTCCTTGAAAATTATTCTGTTTCCTCAGAAAAATTAGAAATTACGATGCTTTTATGTATTTTCCTGATGAATTCTTAAAAAAAGAAGTGAAGCCCTATAGTTCTACAAATATTGAAGATATCAGAAAAGTCCAATGGTAGAACTATTGCAAAGGAGATCTTTGAAGCCACTCAATTCAATTCAATTCAATTCAAAGAAAGAGGTCATAGGCTTTGACACCAACCTTTTTAAAAATTTGGAACCTATGCTAGTTAATTTCAGGTATTTTCCTCTCTTTTTCGCGTTAATCGAAATCACGTACATTTTAGAGTCATAGACTGTATTCGAACGTATTCCAAAAAAATTTTCTCTGCAGAATAATTGGGATGAAATTAATACCAGAATGCATTGAGGGTTGGATTTTCAGGTCACATAAAATGTTGCCTTGGAAATGCGCTTACTAAAAATCAATTGGGAGATGTAAGGCCCCGTTACTGACATCAAAATTTTGAATAAACACAAAAGCCAATTGAAGCTTTAGGAGATCTTTTGACCAAGGCCTTGCCAAGAATTAACTGACAGGGGGCAGTTGGTTTAATTTGAAGCCATACATTTTTGCTTTCGGACATGTATTTTTGGTAGACTCAGTGCCCTACTGTTCCTTAGCCTTTTCGACAATCGTTATTAAAACGGTGCCAAGAAGGGCGTCTGCAACCAAAATCTTGGGGTACAATCTAGGAGAAATTGAGTTCTCAAAGATCAACCCGGATCAACCCATCCGTTTGATCTAGCAGTTTTCTTCGAAAATTTGTAGAATAAAACAAAATCTTTTATTGTAAATTGTGTGGGTGAGCAGCAAATGCTGTTTTGAGGATTTGCCTTGATACATAATGTATCATGAATCGTTCGGCCTAGCGCAATGCCAAGATATATAGATAGATGTTTGCTTGGGATGGAAGGCTGCCTTGATAAAGCACATCTACTCCCAGGTGATACCCTTGAGCTCCCATGAGAGCTTCTGGTATTAATGTTTTCTCGCCATTATCCTTTATTGATCTGATGTACCTTTTACAGATGTATGTTAAACAAGTTTGGACTTGTCGTATTTAATTTGGATATATTGTTAAACATTGTATCTATTGTCGATTGAATGAGTTTGAGATTAATTTTCAGTTACATTAATTACGTGGTTTCAATATCTCATCTTCATATGTCAAAGTTTTTGTTTAGATCAACAGAGCCTTCGGTATTGAAGTAGTTGACTAAAATCGTAGAAATAGAAGAGAAGTTTTACCGTTAGCAATCGTCTGTTTCCAACAGTATTCATTTGCACCAAATGGAAACTCTGCAGGCTTACCTTTTTCGGCCAAATCGGCTGTTTCTAAATTCTTACATTCTTACCAAAGTACTGATTTAGGCTTACCTTTTCCAAAAAAGGGGCAGTTTTTTAAATTACTGATATGTTACCAAGGCTTCTCCTTTTCAGCAAGATGAGCAATTTTTTTTTTATATACCATTATAAATTTTTTACAAGACGAATTACTTATGACGCTACCTACTAATTACTCTACGAAACACTACAAGGACGATAATACCACGGGGAGCAATAGACTATGACCACCACGGCAATTTTGTCAAGATTGTAAATTTTCTAACAAGACTATGCCTGTAGACTTTGTTTTTCGATAACATTCGCAGATTTTGAAAGTTAATACTTCAAGCCAAGAGTAAGGCTTACAGGCTTTGCTTTTTTGCTAGAATAGGCTGATTTTGAAAGTTTCCATTTCAGGCTAAAATAAATGCCTTAAAAAAGGCTATACCCTTTGCTTTTTCGCAAAAATAAAATATTTTCGAGAATTCCTATTATTGGCCTAAAAGTGAGGCTATACCCTTTGCTTTTTCGCAAAAATAAAGGACTTTCGAGAACCCCTATTTTTGGCCAAAAACTAAGGCTTTACCCTTTGCTTTTTGCAAAAATAGGCCC
>REGL01000031.1:205347-231103 GCA_004194395.1 Aurelia aurita complex sp. Pacific | reverse complement strand
TTTAAAATAAAAGATTTTTGAAGATGCCTATTTTAGGTCATGTAAGGTTATGGTCAAGTAAGGTTATGGGCTTTGATTTTTCACCAGAATAGTTCCAGTTTGAAAACTCCTATTATAGGCCAAAAACTAAGGCTATAGACTTTACTTACCTTTTTGCGGGTTTTTATAATGTCTGATTTGTTAGTTACCTAAAAGTAAGCTTATAAGCATGCGCTTGGTGAAAAGTAGCAGTATCTGAAAGGCTCAATAAGGTTAGAAATGATTTTATTCATATTCACTTATTGACAATCATAAATTTGATTTAAATTCAATCTACTAAACAATTGTTATTAAATGAAAGCTAAAATATGACTGCTAACACATGTAACACAAGACTGTAAATAACGAACGGATAGCAAGAACTATGCTAAGAGCTGCTGGCTGTCCCATGAAAAGGCTCCAACGTTTCAAGAGCAGCTGTGGAGGAACCTTATTTTCATTTTTCTCGTTTCAAATTGATCAAACAGAAGGTGCTTCAACTTAAAGTTTGACACCTTGTTTGTCTATTTCTACTTAATAGTCGCTGAGATATAGCCAATGCAATAAATAATATACGGTTCTCCCAGAAGCAGACGGTAGTCTTTTCGATAAGATAATGAAATCAGACTGCCAACTGCCTAATAAGCATTACCATTAGTTAAAGAGCCATTGTCACCCATGAGCCTTTGCAGGCACGCTGCACTTTCATACGAGGTCTGAAAATCAAATTGGCCTAAACAGGAACTATAGATCCACAGTACAGTAGTTGAACTGATAGAGAGGTTCAACTGAAGTCAAACTTTTCTATCAGTGCCACTACCGAGCCACTACTGTACTGGCGATCCATATTTTCTGCTCATGCCAAATCTGATTTTCAAACAGTCTAAAATTGCAGCGTGTCTTCAAAGGATCCTGGGCCACAATGGTTCTTTAAAAATGACATAAATGAAATAAATTCCCGCTGGAAATCATTTGCATTAGAAAAAGCAAACTCAAATTCCGACATGAACGAGAATGACACACGAAGAACCTTCTACATCATTCATTGCTATATGTTATATTTTTTCAGTATTGCTGCGTAAATCTACTTTTGGTCATGATGGCATTTGCTGAAAACATGGATTTCTGTTCAAAGGAAATTAATTAATCATAAAATATACAACTTGAATCAGGAGGTTCTTCTACAATGCCCAGAATGGTTCTTTGGAAACTGTTGCTCATTATTAAACTTTCTGGTCTTCCCGAAACGTTAATTTTGACTTTAATAAGGCATAACTCTGCGACTACTTACCAGAAATTGTCATACGAGGCATCAAGTGTAAGTTGAAGCCTCTTCTATCAACTCACAAGTGAAATCAGAAATACCCAAATTGAGGCTCCTCCACAGCAGATTTGCAAGCGTCGAAATTTCATTCTGGTACACACCCAGAATACCGTTTTCAGTATACTATTTATGTACTGGGATGATGAATGCCCCAAATACTGGATGTGATTGCAGCATATGAATCTCAAACGATCTCGCAGCTAAATTTGAGGCTGAAACCATTTTGCGTAAGTGTTTATGCTATGCAAATTAAGCTTTCAAAAACGTACTTTTCTATTGATATTTGCATGGGTGCATTGAACGTGTCGAGTCACTCCCAAGAGTATCAACGTATGAAAAAATATGCAGAAAATCAAAAAGGCAGTCTGTCGCACATTTGATTGGATGATAAGGACAATACAAAGAATAGGAGAATTGAATGGCTACTGATCTTATGACTTTCTACGACCGTAAAAGGTGATCGATTAACAAAGGCAGATTTTGTAATGCAATAGCAACAGTAGCGTTTGATTGACACCTCAATTCAAAGCGATTAGCGACTACAGATAAAGGAAATTATCTCAACCAATAATTCAAAACAAACAAAGCCGCAAAAGTTTCCCCGAAACCAGTAGGGCAAACTCGTGCTTTGTGCGAACGAAAGGTGATTTTTAAGAGAAGTTACGTGCTTATAACGAAAGAAGAAGGGTGAATCTAAGTTCTGTCGGGGGGATTTTGCCTATTTGATTCAGAAGCCGAGCAGAAGGCATTGTAATTATCGCGTATTTAGGGCTTAAATGAAACCATTACAAAACAGATCCTAAATCAAATAAACAAAATCTGCCAGACCAAACTTTAGATTTACCCTTCTCCTTTCATTATAAGCACATAATTTCTCTTAAAAACCACCTTTCGCTTGCACAAGGCGAGAGTTTGCCCTACTAGTTTCGAGGAAACTTTTGCGGCTTTGTTTGTTTTGAATTACTGGTTGAGAGAAGTTCCTTTGTCTGTAGTCGCTAATCACTTTGAATTGAGGTGTCAATCAAACGCAACTGTTGCTATTATAGTACAAAATCTGCCCTTGTTTGATCGATTAGCCTTCCTTTATTCCAAATCCACAAAATCACAAAGACATCCGTTGTGTTGAGCTCTGACGTTATTGCAGCCAATCAGATACGTGACAGGCTGCCTTTAATTCCTTTCCTTCACTGAGGCCAAAATTGCTTTTGTATAGCAAGGGTGATTTCGTAAAACGAAAGAAGTAGGTCTCCAATAAAACAAAGCGACTTTCATTTCTAAAGAATAGATTTCACACCTTTGCCTGAATGTCCTTTGGAAATGTGAAATCTTTTCTTCAAAATCATAATTGCCTTTTCTTATCAGAGACCTAATTCTTTTGTTTTACATAATAGACAAAATCGGCTAAGGTTTGTTTACACCTACGCGCTCCCTGGATTACACCCATTTCAAGTCATGTGATCAATCTCTTGATAAAACATCTTTTGATTTCTCTAACATGTTTCGTGCCATGCAAAATTGCGTCATGAGCGCAAAATATAGCATAATAGCATAATACTGAAATTTCCCAAGAGTATGGTCACATAACTTGAACTGGGTAAAACAAACCTCTGCCGATTAGGTATCTTCACCTATGCTTTGCACAACTTTTTCGGGTTGCTAATACATTTTTGCTTCATTTATCCGGTATGCAAAACGAAGTAACCATTTTCACGCAAACTCACACTATATTACACAGGTCAACTATGTGTTGTGTACGTGTTAAGAAGCTTCTAACACTGCATCTAACATAAAAGTTTTCAAATCATGTCCTTTATTTAGAACGATGAAATTGCGAAATTCTACATTCACTAAGTTTTCTAGCAATTCCATACGTCTAGAAAGTCTTATGCCTCTCTAAATTGTATGCATCATTTGTCAAGTCTTGGCCGAACGAGCAAACTTTGCCAAACCTTCGAGATTTGATTGCCAATACTATAATACATGTAATGTTAACTTCATGTAGTGTCTCGTAAGATTGGCCATTCCGGCAAGAATACAAGAAATGAAATGCTTCGTGACAATGATTTCCCGTTTGGCCACATCATTAATATCTGCTTGAAAAGGTTTTATGCCATGTGCTATGCAATGCTTTGAAAACATCAAAACAGTTTCTACCTGTCAGAAACAACAATTTTTGGAAAGTAAGTTTTTGTGAGGTGGCCAAATTAATGAACCTTTTTGCTTTGAAAACAAATCTTGAATGTTTGACAAACAACGTTGCTCCTTTAGCCGAAACTTAACAACTGATGTATAGAATTTAGATAAACCTTGAGACTTCCAGACTAGTTAGGTGTATACACGTTTTTTTTTTATAAGAAACTGGTTTATAAGAAACTAGTACTACGATGACCAAAAAATTAAGAAACTCTAGTACTACGCTCAAGAACAGTTAAGAAACTCTAAAACTCTATTTCTTTGTGTCTCTCTTATTCTATGTCTTTCTAACAAAGGTACATTCGTCTTTTCTTGACTTTTAACTGCAAAATTGGTAAATTTTTGCCTTGATGTGCATGGCTTCTTCTTGATGACAATGTCAATGCAAAATGGAAGCCCTTTCTCGAGAAGAAGGCTCAACTTCGAACAATACCGCAATTTTAGGCCCAAAAAATAAGAAACTGATTAAGAAACTTTTACTACTAAAACAACGAAATTTTCATGCGAAATTAAGAAACATTTAGTACTAAGTGCTGATCCAAGTTTCTTATAAAAAAAACGTGTAGAATTGCTAGAAGACCCATTGACTGAAACTTTAAAGATGTATGCTTACTCCTCCCAAGGACTCATGTCTGCATCAATTGCAACACAGTTATACGCTGCATATCGAAGCTTCTCTTCTGCAACTGTAGCACTAAAATAAAATTTCAAGACGTATATCAAACATAAATTTGGCGTTGAAAATGAAATGAAGGATAAAAGGAATTGACCATTATGCTCCTCTCAAAGCATGCAAAGATAATACAGGGTGTCCCAAAAAAATTGTGCCCCGTTTGTCTGAAGATTGCGACAAGACAGCAAGGGATTCTCGCCAAACTTTTGCATGATGGTGCCCTTCAGATGTTTAATTAACGTTTGCCACCATCCCCGTAAAAATCTGTTGAAAAATGATGGAGCTGCGACCTTCAGAAGACCAATTTTGCCTGACGACTGAAACCAGCAGTCGGCCATTTTGCCTCACTGTTTTGCAGTGATAAGTATCTTCACGTGAGGTAAGAAACAATTTCTGTGAGGTAAGAAATAGTGGAACTCTCTGAGGATTATTGGCATTTTCACGAGACCTATGACATTGTGACGTTACCAACCCCTAAATAGCCAAGCAGACTGAACAAAAACTTTTTATTTACTATAATTTCACTTACATTCTACCGGGTACGGTCGAATGCATTTTAAAATTTACCTGACTGAAATCGCCCACTCCGTTCTGAAATTATCAGGGATTTTCTCGAGGAAGCCTCTTCAAAAAACCTCCAAAACGTCCCAAAATCACGAACAAATTTCCCCAACATTTCTGCCTTACACGGGCCTTATATTACAGCAATGACTTCTGCAAGATTCAGCACGTTCTTCCCCCTGGTATCAATAACCTATTCACGGGGATTCCATTCTCCCAAGAGGACCAAATACATGAATACATGTGAGTGTCATCAAACGTAATTGAACATATTGGCAATAAAACAGGCAGTTTTCAATATCATTGCTTTGAATATTCAGGGAGCAGTGGCCGTCCGAACGGGGATTCTCTTTTTCACTCACCCGGTAGTAAATTTATCCACTGATCTGGGAGTTGCGATAGTTTATATTCTTGAAAACTCCATATTGCTCTCTACACCCCATGAAAAAGTTTGTAATTTGAAAATAGAACTATCATTAAAAGTTGTATATGCATAGGGTAAATGTATCTACGATCTCACCTTGAATAAGAGGGAAGAAACAGCGTGCTTGAGCATGTTGCTGATTCTGGAAGCGAATCCACTGGTGCACGGCTAGAAACAATATGACATCTTTTTATATCCACTAGAAAATTACAATATATATCACTTACACTACCTACAAATTACTATACAATACTACCGGAACGATACCCCGAGGAGCAAAAGGGTGCGACTACCCCGAGGCCATTTAGATATGGAGCTAAAACTATTATGGTCTGTCTCAAATTACTTGCCATGAGAAATATCTGCGATCAGGTTTAAATTGGTGAATTGGGCATTATCGCAAATGTTGCGTGGAATCTAACTTGAGATTGACGTTCAAAAATACACGACTTAACAAAAGAAAGACAAAAACAAAAAAAAAACAAAAAATAAAAAGGGATACGCAACGTGATATGAAATTTTAGGAGATGCTTCAAACTTTAAAGGCCATTTTATGGGTTACTATAGCCAGGCTCTATCAAAAATATTGTGTGCCTGGAAGCAAATGGTTGGAAAACATGTGGTTGCAAACAAAGCACTCTGTGCACTGTAGAGGTGCCAGCAACTAATGTGTAATGATATTTTGTGCTTGAAATCGGCGCTCGTGCATATTAATGAGGCCTGGATATGACATGAAGGTTTTTCAATCTTGTGTACCTTACGAAACTGATTTTACCACTGTCAGATTCATTCAACTTTTTTCATAGAATACAGGACTAAAAGTTACTACAGGTATATATAAAAAGATCTGTATCCTATACGACCAAAGTAAAGCATAGCTTATCTAGCTTTGGCCGTTAAATTAAAATGCAAAAAAGAAAAGAAAATTATGAGGAAGAGCCTCGATTGAAATTCGTTAAACTTCAATAGGTAATATTCTACTTAATACAATGACCACCCGGGGATGTGCCTGCCAATAGGGTGGCATTTTTGACTCAAAATTCCGGGACAGGATTATACCTTTTGCACCTTTATTCCGGGACCGCTATGTCCATTAGAGCTACTTTTTCCAGGACAGGTCAGATTATCATAACCAGTTAAAGAGACACTTCAATTTATGAAATTATTAAATGAAAATTTTACTACCGAAAGCAATTAGCGAAAAGTATACTATCATTTTCTTCAGAACTATCAGTTTTCCAAATCTTATTCCAGGACAGGTATTATGTCTTCAGAATTTTATTCCAGGACAGGGTCATAAAATTTTGTTCCGGCAGGAATATCCCCGTCGTTATTCTCCAAGGTAGAACCCCCGGGGTAATTTTCCGGAATCATGGTGTCAATGGTTTAGATTTGAAATTTCATCATGAAATCTTACAGCAACAAATGAGATTCTTGAATGCTTACGATTTGCTTGGACAGATGAAAAGAGGTGTAGGAAGGCGTCTTCTCCCTGTCACGAATCGGAGGAACCTGCTTCTGTCCTCTGAAATAAAGAAAAACAGCTTCATTTAGTCCAAAAGCTGATGACGTAAAATTTCAAAAATTAACTAATGATAGATCTATCAATTATGATTTGTTTGGATTTCATTGGGTTCTCTTTGTTTCCTTGAAATCCAACCTGTTCTTCAATCCATAAAAAATTACGTACAGAGGCACTCTTTTTTGACAAAATTGTTTTATACATACCATTTGTGAAGCTGTTTAGGGATTGCCACAAATACTTGACACGCACGCTGGTTTCAGTTAGATCTTCATAGTGAGCTACGGATGATCAAAGAAAACAGGATCAATCTATCAATCAATTAATCAAGTAAGCAAGCAACGAGTTATTCAATCATTACGCAATGCGATATATCATTTATTGATCAAACACATATTTTCTCAAGTGAAAGTTGGCTGTTCAAAGGAAGTTTTTCAGCTTTTCCCAACGGTTTATCATATATTATATGCACCTTGCAAGAATAGGCACCAGAGAGCTTCAAGAATTTGTCCATGTCTTCCTACTTTATGTGCCTTAATATTTACATACTGTGCAATGTGCAATGGTAAACACGTTTGTCTAAAAATAGAACAAAGAAAACACTCAGACACAGCATTGTTTATTTGACTATCCACTGTTCACACGGCACGTGCACAACTTCGATTTGAAAAGAATAGTCTTAGATTATTTTGTTCTTTGCAAATGAAAGCTTTTAGCCTTGCACAAACCCTTTAATATTAAAGGGTTTGTTTCATCCAGCATTCCTTGCACGTGCCGTCTGTTGATGTTCCTTTGTTGTCCGCCATTTTCATGGGCCATGAAAATGGCGGCAACAAAGGCCAACCAAGAGATGGCACGTACAAGGCATGCTGGATGAAACAGACCCTTTAAGGATTTTCCTTGGAGCCTATGACAATAAGCTTCAAAATATTTGAATTTGATAATCTAAATTAGGAGAGATACACACATCATCAATCAAAACAACATAATACGCCGTTTATTGACCGGTATGATCCAAAGCTACTAGTTAAAGGGGCTGGATAAGAAATACGTAAACAAATCCATGGTCTGTGCATCAAATATCGCATTTTGAAAGGAGAAATTCCTTTGTAATTAGCTAAATTCAAAAGGAAAGATCCTTATTTAGATACAGGCTGATCTTTGGGTGAAAGATCAACAAAAATACTTGTTGGAAATCCATTTATATCACAGCAATCCCAAAAAATATGGAGATCTAACTTGTATCAGAAGAAAGTGCAAAGGCGAATCTCCAAGATGATACATTCATTTTGAATTTTCATTGAATAGTCGCAATGAATTAGCTCATCAGAAAACAACCAAATCAAAAATGTCCCCGACAGTTTCTTATCCAGCCCCTTTAGAGTTAGTTGACAGAGCTAAGTAGAGGCAATCTATAAATAGGACAAAGAAATGCCTACGCACGTAATTGCTCCTCTAGTGAAAACATATGCACGCACGTTTCGATATAATAAAATACAATAGGCTAATTTTTAGACAATCATATGCAGCTCTTGAGTTAGCTATTTATCACCGTCAACTAACTTTAAAGGGAATCGACATAGTTAAAAGCTGGCCCAGGCTAAGTTAAAAATATAATCTATTGTATTCAACAACTTTGACGCCTGCGGTTTCATTGTGTGGCGAAGGAAACAATGGGTTTGTGGGCGTTTCTTGAGCCTATTTATAGCAGCTTGTCGATATAGCTATGTCTATTCCCTTTAAGTTTAAGATTGATTGCCCACCTGATTTCTGTAGTGCCTCTACACTGATATCAGGATCACCACAAATTTTCTTTTCCAACTCTTGCCAGGTGAGTAAATCTAAGACAGCTTGAGGCACAGTCTTCAGAAGACCACGTCGGATAGCTTCGACCTTAGAACAAAAAATAAAGATGAATACAGTAAAAACCCGAGTATGAGAACCTAGTGGATTAAAGGGAATATGAAGCGAAATTTTTATTCAAGTTTTTAGGACTTCAAGCATCGCCTTACACGATGGCATAAAAAGAATTTTTATTTGCCGCCTCTAAAGTTGCAAATTAGCGCTTCGAATTACCCGCTGAAATTTTGCAATTAGACCCCCATTGTATAAGAACCCATTCAGCCTGAAATTTGAAATAGGTTTTTATTTGTAGAGCTCATGGAGTCTTATTCACAACAGAAGTTTGTGGAAGAATCAAATACTTTTATATTATCTGATGAGAAGCTTATGAAGGCTTTCCTTTGAATTATTTAAAAATTTCTGATTCTTTCACAAATTCTGTTCTGAATAATACCTCATAAACTCAAGTGATGTGAGCTGACAGTAAATAATAGGCCTAAAGTTTGAATCTGAAGAAAAGAAATTCCTCAAAGCCCTGAATAAAATAAGAACCAATTTAAGAACCCAAACAGCCTCATTTCCCACTAGATGCCCAAAACATAAGAACCTAGCCAGGCTGACTCGCAAAATTGTAGGTTCTTATACGCGGGTTTTTACTGCATCACAAAAAAGACGAGTAAAGAGTGCAGATATCAGATATTTGTAGGATAATGATAATAAATGGGAAATGTAGGAAATTATATAATGATGATTTGGAGCTAAAATAAAAGTCATAAGCTAGCTAAAGACTGCTTTGCACACAAGGTACCTCAGTCATTAGCTCGACTTGTGGCTTGATTTTAGCTCCAATTCTTAATGAATTGAATTTTTTCTATTTGCTATCATCATTATACAGCTTCCTACATTTCCCAAACCACAGTACTACATTAATAAACATCCACTTTCAGACCTGATTTTGTCAAGATTTGCTCCCAGCTGAGTCGAAGCAAGCCGTAAAACTCAACAGTTTTAAAACAACTATTTACGAAATGTTTCTTTTTTGCACTTATTTTTCTTCTGTAAATTCGAACAATTTTGTATTTTAGATTTCATTTTGAAATCATATATTGTAATTATTTTAATAGTAGGTATATTCCATAAATTGTAAGATTTTTGACGGAGGGCCCCTTGTAAATCAGCCTTTGCTGAAGGATTACCCTCCTATAAATAAATGAAATGAAAAGATTGAAACGTTTCTTCGTAATGAAATGAAAATGGCAAACCTGATCTTCGCATTCGTTCATTCTTGCATTCCGAACAAGCTTCATATATTCCATTCTTTCTTCATGCGGGACATCAATTTCTAGACCTCGATCTTTTAATTGGTAAACTGTTCCATCACTCAGCACCTAGAAATTTAGACGATAAATGCTTTAAATTATCTACTGATATCTACAGCTAAATTAAATAGATAAAAGGATATCTACTGCTAAATGCAGAATTACAGTTAAAGGGGCTCCGTCGTCAAAATGTAAACAAAGCAATGATTTTTACAGTTTTTTGAAAGGTGATATCACACAGGATTTTCGTATTTTTTTCAAAATGAAAGTTGCTGTTTGGGCATTAATCCTTGTACTTCACTAAGGAACAAGCCAAACATTCATATCTACGATTGCTCGGATATAAGTGAATTTTTAGCGGTCACTTTTTTGTGGCTTGGGTGAAGCCACCAAACAAACTACAGGGAACAATGGATGAACAATGGATAATCCCCGACACGTGCGATTTTACGGATTTGTTTACTGTTTGACGACTGAGCAACTTTAAACCCGAAAATATTCATACCCAGGCCACCAGAGTATTTTGAATCGTTAGATTTTGATTTGCGTCGTTTGATTTGCGGACCAGTTCGTAAGATATTTTATTCCTTCAAATTTCTCCTGTTGTGCTTCTTCCAGCATTTTATCTTATTCTTACGAAACTTCAGCCACAGTAAAATTAGTCCTCAAATAGAACGATGCAAAATACTCAGAATTTGGTATATGTATGGATAAAATCGGGCTTCACTGTCCTGTAACCTATACCGCAACCTATGTTGACCCAAGAAAATGAGCCGCTCTTTCCCATAAACTGATTCTACTTACGTCCCCCGAGTTAGTACACAAATCTTTTCACGTTATATCATCAATGGCGCATAAAATTAGCAGTTGAGCGGATACTATGTTGTATAAACCATCATCATAGGAAAATTCATTTTTTCAAAGACACTTCCACCAATCAACCCAAAGGAAAAGCTGATAGAAAAATGTACTGATAACGATTCATTCTCAAACCATGAGTTAGAAAGTAATTAAAGGGGCTCCGTCGTCAAAATGTAAACAAAACGATGATTTTTGCAGTTTTTTGAAAGGTGATATCACACAAGATTTTCGTATTTTTTTCAAAATGAAAATTGCTGTTTGGGCATTAATCATTGTACTTCACTAAGGAACAAACCAAATTTTTTTTTTTTTTTTTTTTTTTTTCGATTGCTCGGATGTAAGTGGATTTTTAACGGTCGCTCTTTGGTGGCTTGGGTGAAGCCACCAAGCAAACTGCAGAGAACAATGGATGAACAATGGATAATCCCCGACACGTGCGAGTTTACGGATTTGTTTACTGTTTGACGACGGAGCCCCTTTAAGACTAATATTGCTATGCATACCGAGCTATATTTCAGGACGCCACCAAATTTCTCATCGAAGGTTTGTTGGTCCAATGCTTCAAGAGTTTCATGCAATTTTACCTGTGAAGAAAGAACAAGTCTCCCCACCAAATTACTTCTCAACACGTCAAGATTATAAATATTAAAAATGTGCTCCAGAATAACGTAAAAGCTCTATCAAGCCCCGGGGGGCTTATTTAATTTCGGACACTCCAGAGGAGGGGCTTAAAAGAGAGGCGAACTTATTGGAGAGGGTGGCTTATTCACAAAATCAAATGACAAGGATATATATGACAGAAATTCAGTTCCTTTACCTCATATTTTGCGGATTCAACATACAATTTTACGAGTCCAATACACAAATTCGAAACAGTTTTATCCCGAACCCCATCAAAATTAACTTGCAGCCTCTGGAATTTGATATAAGTGGGGGGGGGGGCTAATGGAGAAGGGGGGTTATTTGATTTCGCTCAGAGGGGAGGGCTTATTAAAGAGGGGGGCTTAATAGAGAGGTGGCTAAATAGAGGTTTTACGGTATGCACTAAAGTGTTTTAAGATAATCTAAATCTGAATTTCTTAAATACTTAAATCGATGAGTTAAAAAAGATTATAAGAAAAATTTTTCACACGTTTCGACAAAATTTTCCTCACAAACTATGGCCAACTCGCTGAGGTCGTTCTCTAGCATCTTAAGTTAAGACCAGAAATAAATTTAGAAGGCAAACATCCTGAATAATGTACAGTAACTCTTACCAATAAGATAACAATTTATCTTGGCATTAAGCATGAGACTATAATAACGTAAAACGATAATAATATGCGCATACTAACCGGTTTTGTGTTGTACAGGAAAATATAAAACCCGAGGTCTTAAAAGTACAGACTGAGGGCTTTATATTTTCCTGTACAACTACAAAATCGGTTAGTATGAGTTTTATTACCTGATAGCTTCTAATTTTGACTTATACCATTTAGTCAAACTCATTTTGTTACTGTTATGTCGTTTGAGTTCATTGTAAATCTCACAGGCCTAAATTAGTTGCTGTGGTGACAAAAACGGGTCCTTGTATCGTATTATACAAGGCTACGGGAAAACCGCGGGAAATGTGCGATTAGCCAATGGGATTGGCGGGATTCTTGTATTGCCTCGTTTTTGAAACGTAATAATATGATGGTAAAATACCTCTGCAGCATCTACTGTCATGTAATCTCTTTCCCACGTGACCTTCTCGCCAACGAATTGCTTCCAGATATACGACGGTAAGGATAAAACCTAAAATTTGAAGCGACCAGTGATTACATTATTATCAATTTCTTTAAAAAGTTGGCTAATAAATACAGTAGCTATACTAAAGCTAATCTAGGCCAACTAAGAATTACAATATACATAAATATACATAAATAAACGGTTAAAAGTAGTAAAATAGTAGATACAATAAATTTACAAAATTGAAATACCTTCAGTATAAAAACCATAAATCAAAGTTAAAATCAGATAAAGCCTAAGTTTGGAACAAAAATTTGACATAATCGGCAGTGGCAGGTTTTTCCAGACCAAGATTTTATTTTTCTTTTAAATTCAGCAAGAGATGTAGAATCTTTGATAAATTGTGGAACAGTAGCCCAGACTTGCGGGCCTCTGAAACGAATCTGAAACGAATCTACATGACTGTCTCGCTCCCTAAGTCAGCAAAAATTTGTCCGATTTGCTTAAAGTACATAAAAAACTCTAAGTTGAAGTCTCTTCTATTCCAAAATCTGAAAACAGTGAAATTTTGATTAATGGCTCCTTCACAGTAGCCGAGCAAGCGTGGAACAAATTCTTGCAACCCCCTGTATACTAGCCTGCGTACAGACTCAACTGGTTCTTTACAGAGAGGTTTCTCCTCCAGTAGGGCCTGCGCACCAGCGATATAAAGCGAGTCTGCTGATTGCAGCATGAAAATACATAGCCAAAGAATCAAAGAAAGCCTATTGTATGGGGGTGTTTGAGTACCGTATATATAATCCTAGTTATGAGCCGCTCCATCAATTCTAATTCGACGAGAATAATTACGAGAACTCCTTGAAGACAGTTATCAATCAATTGAACTAAAGAAATCGATAGAGATCTCTTTCCACCAATAAGGTTTGGTTCCTCGATCCTGGGAACCGCACGTGACTTTTGACAGGCTTTGTGTCACTGATGCGCCGACTCTACTGGCGAAGAAACCCCTCTGAAAATAACTCAGTTGAGTCTGCACGCAGGCTACTGCATGCCAAATGAACGAAGGCAGTATCTATTAAGAAACAAACTTACCAAGCTTTCTTTGCCACGAAGACATGCACCCATAATCATACCTATCCATTCGAATTTTGCAAATAGTTTGCAAGAAGGATTTGGAATGTAACAGTCTCTGTTTACGTTGGAAGAGTCTTGCGTCTAGAACAATGAAATACAATGGAAAATCAAAACGCTAAATGAAATTAATAAACATCAAGAATAATTAAAACATAACCATTGAAAATAAATATACCAACAAACAGAAGAAACGACTAAAAATGGCCCAGAGAAAGCTGAAAGCAAGACCATAAAGATTTTATCTTGCTGAAAATAACTTCAGTAATTTCTGTTTTATTCCATTAAGAATTTACAACAATATTACTAATTACAATACCTACAAGCTACGCTACAATACTACAGAGACGATGCCACAGGGAGCGAAGTACTATGTCTACCCTGCGGCCATTCTAAAAATAATTAATAAGCTACATAAAACTACACGTAACTGCTATTACAAATAAAAGGAATGTTTAAATACAAACGGAAAACTAAGGTACAAGCGAAGGTAGCTTGCAATCAAATACGGTAATTGCAAGTGTAGGTTTGAAGGTTAGAGTCAAACAAGGTAAATTTGCAAATTCGATTTTTGTTTGCAAGCTGCCTTAAGACATCACATAATTACAACAGTGATACTGAAAACACATACAGTAAAACACTTCAATAATTTGTAGAAGACAAAAATCCTACAGTTTCACAAAGATGAAACAATCAACACAGCAAATTACTAAAAAGAACCGGTCATTTTATGGATAAATGTCACGATCTCTGCTTTTTGCTGTTCAGCGAAATAACTTCTTACTGTTTTTTCTGTTTCAAATCTTTTTAAAATTTCTGTAATTAATGTGATGTCACTGTTTTGAAGACTTTTATCGTTTGTTGGTACCTGGAACACGGTTTGGGAAGATAATACATCACATTATCAAGCAACCAAGTATGAAGATTTCATTTTTTTTCATATCGGCTTTTACATAAAATGGAGCATTCAGAATCAAAATATATTTACGGTCTACATATTCTGCTTTGAACGGATACTAAATATTAAAGGCTTCTAACAGTTAAGTAGTCAAAATGATAAAGATACCTGATTAGGGCTTCGAATAAAGAATGGAAGTGGAATGGCAGTTTCACTGGAACTTGGACAAAGTTCTTCCGCCATATCTGCAAGACTGTCTCTAAAGCCACCACCTATTAAATTAATAGTGTAATCGTTAAGATAAATATACGGAATACAAAATACAATCAAAAGCCTTCACCATTTCAACAATGGGGCAGGGGGAACGTTCTGAAGCTCACATGACAAGAGGAAGGAGATGCGATCATGGAAAGGGGAGAAATGCAGCAACAGGCTTGGTCAAATTTTTACTCCATATATTCATTCGGAAATGCAAATAGGACCTTTTGATTGTTGACTTTATTAGTTTCAGTTGTCTTACATTTTTGCTGCCTGTTTTACGTATTGTTAATGAAAACAGTAACAATAACAAGTCCTTTCTGATAAAAAACACGAGCTTCGTATCTTCTACCAGATGTTCATATTCACAGCTTTAAAGAACACATCCGGGGTTTGTAAAATTATTGCTAGACTGAAGCCATTTAATTCAAAGAAAACTGTAATAGAATTTTACACCAACCTTTTTTCAAAGATTTGAGCCCTATGTTGACCTCTCTGAGACAGTAATTGACAGAAACTTTGCTCTATGATCAATATGAAATGAAGATATGAATCACAAACAACCACCCATTTTCGTATACCGAAACAACTAATGATCTCAAACCTTGGTCAATGATTCCCTCGCCAATGAATTTGCACTCCCACCATTGGTCATACTTCTGCCCCCACCTGTCATAATACAAAAATAGGATTCAGAATAATGAAAATATAAACACGATGCGACGAAGCCAGTACTGCATCAGGTTAAGTAGTATTCTTAAAACCAGATAAAAGAACTACAACATTATAAATTGTTTTCTAGCATGTAAGATACTCAATTAGCGGCACACATATCTCATAACCTACAATTGAAAATGGTGCCTGATTGTTACATTACGTTTGGTAAGATTCTAGGGAGGATATAGCCTCAGTTCCAAATGGTTCATCCCTTATCGAAGCTTTCTTCTACCGTTGAGGTCCCTCTACCTTATTGTAGAGATGTATTCACAGCTGACCTTTGAGACTATAATTGAAATTGACTAACAAAAAAACATACAAACCTTTGTTTATATCATTTTTACTTCTCAGTATCAGTTTTGACTACTTGTTATCATTTTCTCTCCTGCCTTATCAAAACTTTTCACACCCTTTGGGTTTTTCACCTCTTTTCAATTGCATATAAACCTATGCATGTTGGATTTTGAATGTTAATGATAATATGTTGCATGCAACATAGATCACATTACACACATTACACACAATTGACCAAACAATTTACTTACCTAGTAACAACGTTAATTTTTTCAGATATCTGGACTTGAGCAGAATTCTATAGACCAATATTTCAAAGGATGTTTAGATGCCACAGACTCACAAACTTAATGATTTTCAGTGTGATTAAAAGGGCTGGATAAGAAACTGCCGGGGAAATTTAGGATTTAGCAGTTTTCTGATGAGCTAATTTATTGCGACTATTCAATTAAAATTCAAAATAAATGTCTCATCTTGGAGATTAGGCACAAATTAGATTTCCATATGTTCTAGGATTGCTGTGATACAAATGGATTTCCAACCAGTATTTCTGTTGATCTGTCACCCAAAGATCGGCCTGTATCTAGATAAGGATCTGTCCTTTTGAATTTAGTTAATTAAAAAGGAATTTCTCCTTTCAAAGTGCGATATTTGATGCACAAACCATGGATTTGTTTACGTATTTCTTATCCAGCCCCTTTAAAATGTATCAGTTTTGAGGCTGTTAAGGTTCATTGTTCTTGATAAGTGTATCATTTTATAAGCACACGGAAATAAATCAGTCCGTCTTTAGTTCTTATCTTTGGGTGGCTTTTTGAGAAAAATCAGACGGTAGGTTCTTACTTTCTAATGTTCTTGTTAGCGGGGTTTTACTGCACCGAGAGAAACAATAAATTTTCGCAAATGTATTTACCTGAAATCAAGTTTTGATCCACATCGCTCTGGACGCAGAGCTTCATAAAGCTAGAAAGATATTGAAAGATATATTAAGATACGGTGAAATGCATGAAATTAACAGCAAAATGTCAAATCCGATAAGATCACAGTTAAAACATTACTGAAGACAATGCAAAAGACGAATCCAGTCGTTAGCTATTGTCACACGTCATGGCCTGCTGGAGCGGCAGAAATTCATTTGAAGAGGCATAGCTCAACGAGAAAAGGAGAAAATTTATCTGCAACACAATCACGTTAGTTCTTTCTGATTGGATTCAGTCCCTATGCCCAAGTCACATATATTACATTGAATGTATGTCGTCAATCAAGGATTTAATCAAATCATTGTTAAGTTAGATGGGAGGACTCGTCTACCAAGGAATCAAGACTCCCAAAAACAAAATGGATTCAAATTTGATGATTAGCTCTTCGTCCTTAGCATAGGTTTCAAATCTTTAAAAAGGCTGGTGTAAAATTGAGTGACCTATTTCTATGAACTGAATGACTTCAAAGAAACTTTAGCTATTTCTCTATAATTCTACCGTTGGACTTTTCTGAAATCTTTAATATTTTCAGAATTAGAGTGTTTTTCTTCTTTTTCAAGAATTCAAAAAAAATTTCAAAAAAACTTAAAACAATCGTAATTTCTAACCGTGTGATGCAACATGAAGTAATTTCGAAGAGAACTATCGTTTATGGATGCCTACAATATGATATCAAGCAAAAGTCTGTCACTCATCTGGTTTATGATTTAGAAATTTGATGACGTCACATCCTAAAATGAGTTGAAATATAAAATACGCTATAATTTTGAAAAATATTCAAAATTTCTGGAAAGTCCAAAGGTAGAATTATAGATAAGTATTTAAAGTTTCTTTCAAGCCATTCAATCAGAAGAAATAGATCATTGAATTTTACACCCACCTTTTTATGCTGAGTTAAAGATTTGGAACCTATGCTTTCGTCCCTGCAACAATCAACGATTAAGATGGCTCTGCTTTCTGCTCTGGTGGGCACGGAAGACCGTTTCTGGAGGTAATCTCTGGGGGTCGGTTTTCCATGCTTGTTGGGATTGGGGGAGTTACCTTCAATTTTTGAGTAAATTGCAGCACCCATTCTTTTCTGTCCTTCGTAATGCAGTGTTTTTTGTGGTAATGTTTTGTTGATAAACTATACTATTTATTAATTATTTACTGTAAGTGCTATTGATAGTGGCAACTTGATGACCATGTGCCCATTTCGACTCTAAATAGCACAATGTATCTTATGTTTAGTTTATCTGTTAAATGTAGTTGATTTTATGGAATATATATAAAAAAGATCAAGCCAATAAACAGCCCCTCAAAGGACTTGTAACCGATAACATTTTGGTGCCAAAAGTGTGCTTAATTATCACGTCGGTAAGGTGAATCGAAATTGGAAGTCAAGGAGGTTTCAAAGATCTTAACAGACAAGACAAGCATGATATTTAGTCTTTACAAAACAGAAGGTTTTACCTGATTGAATATCGCGTGTTTAGCTTCTGGATCGTTTGAAGGGTCAACAAGATGTTCAGCTGCTAAGTGGCGATTCAGAAATATCTTGGGAATATTTGCATGACCACTAGAAACAGAAACAAGAAGTAGCAAAACTACGCCTAAAATTGCATGTTATGATCTTTACGTTCTTCTTGGAAAGATACAATAGTTGAGACGTCTAGGAGACGCTAAGAGGGCATTAACAGCGGAATATTGCTAAATACAGGGAGCGCCGAGTTATACTGAGTGGGAGCTAAAGCCCCTGTAATTTTTGCAAAATCTTTAATTCCCCCATTAAATTAATTTCGTGTAGTTCTTAGCCCCTCCACATTTGAAAAAATCTGCGCTCCCTGAAAGACTGTTCTCCAACATTGGTCACAGCATATTCTCAGATGAGATCCAGAAAGGAAGAAATGAGAGTTTTAACTTCACATTCTTGTCCCCAACATAAATGCATGAACTCTCTGCACACTTGGTCCACATGAAAAATCATTCTGGGTCTCCTGACTGGCTTCTGTGAGCTGGTGACTTGATTACACTCCAGTGAAGGGAAGATTAAATGATACCTTAGTCAGTTGAAACTGTATCAAGGAAGACAGATTTGATAACAGGGAGAAAAACCTTGATTGTGTTTCTCTTAGACAGTTTTCAATAAGTCCAGCTCTTTTCTTTGACAATGGCATCAGTTGTCGCATGCACTGAAACAAAATACAATGAGTTCAAGAAAACTGTGCCACAAACGACAGTTTTTTTAAGGGTAAATATTTTCAAAGCTTTTCAACATTTCAATCGATATTCTAGAAACTGATTCTCACGACAAAAACCAAAAAGATCTCCTGTAATTATCAAAATCATTGAGCATGGTTTTATATGAATTGATTGAATGATTCGAATGCCTCAGAATCCCGGCTCTCCAAGCAACAGGCAAGGATATCAATTATGAAGTAATTTTCTCTTCTTAGTTAAATGCTCACTCTGCAAATGTTCCTTTCAGTTCAATTGCTGAAGTCTTTTCGGCCCCTTTTTACGATCTTCTTTTCTTTCGCACACCTTTTTTTCTTTCCTGGTCCTTTTGCAGCATCTGATAGTTTTTTCCTCTCCTTGTTTTCTCTATATAAGCCTGAAGGCTAAACCGATTATCTGAGTTCCTTGTTTCCCTGTGTCCTTTGACTTGATGATGTCACTGTGGTCAACATAGACTCATAATTACTATGAAAAAGTTGACCCTGTTTAGGCCCTCGAACACAAGAAATTGTTGCGGCAATCAGCTCACAAGGTTCGACGAATTGCAATGTGATTAAGCTTCGATCGACAGTAGAGTGCACTACATATTTATGCTAAGCTTCCGTCATTGACTGCGTGCCGAATGGGGTTTGCGCTGCATCTCATGATAGCTGAGAATGGGCCTAAAAGGGTAGTCTTTTTCACTGGTTTGTTGTGAGTCCCTGTTGACACCATTTACTGCATGGATACAAGGGACATAGGTAAATGCCCGCCTCCATTTCCAGTAGTTTTGATCGGCGACGAGCACACTTGCCTGGTGCACATGCTCTCTAGCAACAGAGTATGCGCATAAGGCAAACGCACTGGTCACCGACCAAAATTACTGGAAATTGAGGGCCTTAATTAGTCTACCCTAAACCCTCACGAGGTGTGAAGATTTTTCGACGAAAAGGAAGAATGTTTACCCGTGCATTTTGTCAAATGGTTATAATGCGACGAGTGAGCTTACAATGCACACTTGATACCTTACCTCTAAGCACTGAAAAGTTCCAGCTGTATATTCCCATGTTGGTAGGAGAAAATGTACGACGCTATCCAGTAAATTCGCAAACCTAGAAGAGAAAGAAACTTCATTAAGCCTGGTTTCCATATAGTCATAAGCGCCGTGGACAGTGTTGAGACAATGCTGTACACAGTGGCTCTACCATGGCTGTGACTTCTGTTCTACCATGGTAAGGCCGCTGTAAAAGTGTTTCCACGCGTCTCAACCACGTCCCAGCAAACATATTTGCTAATATTTGATTGGCTAGTTACAGTCATGTGCTTTGTAAGAACAATGAATTGATCATAGACACGTCCTTGCAAACTTCGACGTAGGTATGTGTATGAAGCGGTGACAGGGTCAAAACTCTTACGTCATTGAAACCCAGCTTCGTTATGAAGTATTCATCCGTCGTGATACAGTTATTCGTCGTTAAATTCGTCGTTACAACATTTGTGGCTTCACTTGCTTTGAATAGACCATTTCGCAATTTGGAAAAGGGACTGAGGATAGCGCGGCCGATTCTGACAGCCTTGGCAACAAGTAGGAAATCTAGGAAATCCCCTCTTCTGCAGCTGGGCCTAAACTGAGCCGTTTTAAAGTCGAGGGAAACAACTGAAATAAAATGGCTCGAAATAAATTCATAAATGAGCGAAAAGATTGCAAAACGGCTAAATAGTCCAAAGACAACACTTACCATACTATACTAAACAAGCATCACGTAATAACTCTTGGAAGTTGCAAATAAATCGAAAATAACTCGAGTTTGGAGAGAGATGCAAGCGAGCCGCCAACCGTACACTTTGCACTGCAGAAGAGGGGATTCCCTAGATTTCCCTGTTGCCAAGGCTGTCAGAATGGGCCGCGCTCTCCTCAGTCTCTTTCTACAAATTGCGAAATGGTCTATTACTGGTTGAGAGATCTTCCATTGTCTGCAATCGCGAATCGCTTTGAATTCAGGTGTCAAGAAAAGCAACTTACAAAATCTGTCCTTGTTTCTTGTACGCCAAGTGATGGGTAATTAGACAATGAACTGATAAACGTCCTTGAGTTGCATGAACAAACTTGTACACCAAATACATATCAGATTCCTCTTACCTTAACAAGCAACGTGCTCTGTCGTAAAGCAGATCTCTTTCAACGCAATCAAGCTTTGGAAACCTAATAATGAAAGAATAAAAAAGGTAAAGTCTGTCTCAAGCCAAGTGTCACGTGAGATTTGCGATAACGCAAAATTAATGATGCGAACCACTTCAATGGTTTTATTGGCGGACAGTTTCACGTTACATCTAATTTGAGACAGGCTTTTAATGGCGACGACGATGCAAACCACTAAAAACTGACACCGTCAGTTGAAATCGGAAATTTAAAAAGAATCATAGCTGAAATTCTTGGAGAACTGGATGTCAGATAGAAAAAAGGTTGTCATACAAATATCCCAGTCAATGGCAATTCAAAGTAGCAATAAATAGAGGAAGAGATGTTTTTAACTATATCATGCCTAGGGAAGGGGGAGGGGTACACGACTTCGGGACAGACGGGTGTTTGCCTTCCGGTTTTCAGAAAGGTACCCATTCCTAATTGCCAAAATTTTCTTTCGCTCCCATTCTTATGATGGATTTTGGCAAAAAACTAGCCATTTTAACTGCTTTTTGTTGATTTCAGCCTAACCGGCCCATGCTTAAGGAAAGTCTGCAGAAATATGATCATTGTTGGAGAATCTTTGGCCAAAAACCCATCTGAGCGGTGCGGCGCACACCCACACCCTCAACATGTTATGTACAATCCCTGGGTAATGATGCATGATGAAATTTGTTTCGCTGATGTTCTGGAAAAGCTTCTCCAAAAGGAACACTTGAATTGAAAAAAGCTAAGCCGTGCATATGTACTACCTTTCCATAAAACTGGGTAGTTAAGATACAAAATAACGAAATAATACCTGACTAAGTTTTTATCGAATAGATCTCTATTCAGTCCATTTTGTTTCTGTTTGTTTGAAACAATTTTGATAGAATGAATTCGACAGTCGATACCATCATCTAGAACGGTAAATTGAAATCAATAATCAAATCAGAAAGATTTCTAAAGATGTTTAAACCTTGATCTGTAATTTGAAATGATGTATACTAGACTCAATCCAAAAGTATCTTGTTTCGCTCCCCCTGCAGACTTATCGCTACAACAGGCTTTTCCCCCTGCAGACTTGTCGCTCCCTCAACTGAAGCGATAACAACAACAACAACAACAACAACAACAACAACAACAACAACAACAACAAGCAAAAGTTAGAGGGACTTATGTGATGAGTCTAGACGTATAACAGGTGTCCCAAAGTGATTTAAAGTACAACCAAAAACTATGTAGAGTAAAATGGTTTTTGGTCATCGAACTGTCATTATGTTGCAAAACACTGCATGCTTGGTATCATTTAAAACAAATTTGAGAGCGGAATTTTAATCTTTCAAGCATTATGAAATTTTGTTGACTTAAGGGGGGCTCAGACCCTTGGGGATTATTTGAAGTTTTTTGTTTATCTTTCTTGCAAAACAAATTTGGAATCCTATGAAACTGTGATGCCTTCTGATTAGGAATTTGCAAGCTGAATGCGGTAAAAGTCATTCCTTATGAAACAGTGAGCTCCAGAATAGACCCTGGTCGAGGTTATTTCTGTCAAATTTTATTGAGAATGTATATGAGCAAAAAACTGACCACAGTGCATTCGTTGATAGGCGACGATCAAGCCTGTCACTTTATGCAAAATCTGACTACATATTACTGTTTGCGAAGACCTGAATTTTCGAATGATGTATAGGAGGTTATAAAACTTTGCGATGCAAAAAACTTCCGAAAATTCCCAAGTAAACACAACATCTTACAATGCTTGCAAGAACCAAGTTCCGCTTGCTAAGCTTTTTCAAATTATGTCCAGTTGGCATTATTTTGGAAAATAATCGTAGCTCTGTGGCCAAAAACAGGTTTACTCTATATAGTTTTGGTTGTACTTTAATCAACGTTTGCCGAGAGTATTGGGTGAAACAAATTTCTTCATCTAAAGCAGCCTTTTAGCTACGTCATGATTGGTAGCTTGGTTTTGATACTAAGTGGAACAAAAAGAACTTTAACTAACTGAAAATTCGTTGTGCAGAGAGACTACTTGAGGTGCTGAACTGAATCGAGGTATAGCCAAAGGCCAGAAGTATTTCAATGATTTTTGTTCTATTCTATGAGCATCGGAAATAGGGTGCCGGCGGTGGTGATCGGACATACAAGGGAAACCAATTTCTTTCGCAAGAAGATTTATCATAGATCAAAATTACCAGTTGAATCAACCGCTATTCAGGCATATTTTCTCACAATGTTTTAGTTTTTGACTTTGCCTACTTGCCTTTGGTAACGATGTTTTTGATGCTGATGTTGGCGGTTGTTTTCGGACAGAGGTGGTGGTTTTCGGACAGCTAGCTCGCGATGCATGCCAAGAAATTTCTGTTTTGATGCATACTTAGCAAACAATCCATCCCTAAGCCCTTCCGCTTCATTTCATTTGCCCATTTTACTATTCTTGAATGCAAAATCGATGTTTTCGACCACCAGTTCTCGTAACGACGTTCTGGAGAGCTCTCGGTGCACGCAAACCGAACAATAAACCAGGAGATGCGTGAGAAAACTTTTTTTCGGTCTTAATATAATACTACTTTCGATGAAGTGTCCATTATTACCATCAACACCCTTAAGGTAAAATTTAGTTTACAAAAAACCCGTAACTTCGAAATGCGTGAATAGACATCTAAAACCCTTGCTCAAAATTATAAAAATCTCCTAAGAATAAACTTTATACAGCAATAGCGTATATGATCTGATACTTTTTGCAATAATCACTTCCTAGCCCCCTTCCCACCAAACTTTTATTCGCCAATGCTAAAATATGCAAAGCAGGATGCCAAGATTTCGCTACTTTGACTTTATATCTATACTGTATCGAATGATGAAAATTTTAAGATTCTAAATATAGCCCCGTAACCATCGCAACCAATGTTCTACTGTGTAGTCAACAAAATTTGTATACTTTTTTCTTGATAAAAGTATAAAATTTGTATACTTGTTTGTTGTTGCAGATATTGATCTCAAATATTTGCCATATTATGCTTACGCATGTATTTGATGATATCCAACTCAATTTGAAGCAAAACATTTCAATTTAGTGCCTCATTTCATTGTCTTAATCATGTTGGTAATAATCATGATAATCATAACTTAATATCTTCTTATTTTCATAGCAACAAGAACAATAGAGATAATTTGATTTAATCACGTGATTTTGATTGCTTTGCATCAAAGTCCAACTATTTAACAAGTTCAAAGATTATAGCTACTATAACGGCGAAGAAAAACGGAGGGGGGGGGGGTGGAATCAACCCCGCTCCCCAGGTATTGACCGCTTTAAAAGTCCCAGGTGATATAGGGTTAAAGGGGCTCAGTCGTCAAACAGTAAACAAATCCGTAAACTCGCACGTGTCGGGGATTATCCATTGTTCATCCATTGTTCTCTGCAGTTTGTTTGGTGGCTTCACCTAAGCCACAAAAAAGTGACCGTTAAAATCCACTTATATCCGAGCTATCGTAGAAGATATGAATGTTTGGTTTGTTCCTTAGTGAAGTACAAGGATTAATGCCCAAACAGCAACTTTCATTTTGAAAAAATACGAAAATCCTGTGTAATATCACCTTTCAAAAAAGTGCAAAAATCATCGTTTTGTTTACATTTTGACGACGGAGCCCCTTTAAGCCTTGATATGTTGCTCTACGTGAGGAGGTTATCCCTGTTTCACGCATTTCGAAATTAACGAATTTTCATAAATCCAATTTTACCTGCATTTAAAGTGCTCAGGAAGAAAATTCACAAAAAGTACTTCAGACTTTCGGCTATCAACCAAACTTGATTCATTCCAATACCTTTTTGGCCCATCTTGGATTTGAAATCTCCATAGTCAATTTAGTAGAAATGAGAAATAAAACTTTTTGAGGTTAGCCACTTTGCCAGTTGTTTTGAGAAAAAAACCCTGTCTATATTCTCCGCATTACGAATTTTCAAACATTTGGAATACTTTTTGGTCCACATAATATCAAAATAAAACAAAACAAATAAAAAATGGAAGAAATTAAGAGGCTACATACCTTTGCATTCGACTATCTTAATCTCAATCATACTGTAATATTCTATTGAATTTTCCAATATGCATACATCATCTGCAACAGCCCTAAAATGAAAGATGCAACGAACGTAGCGAGATCATTTCCTGGACTTCAAAAACAACGCATGACGCTCTTTTCGTCATTGCATCTGCATGGTGAAACAGTTAAAGGGGATATTCCATCATAAACTCGAATTCTGTATGAGCTAACAAAATCAACCAAAATCTTTCCACTGTCGAAGTTGAAAGCAATCAGTAAATTTTAGTTCCTATGTCTATTGACCACCATGAAACAAATAGCTCCTGTTGATTCTACCATGTGCACCAAAAGAGTTAAGGTGTTTGAAAATCGTAGTACCTAGAATACCGGAAGAACATGAATGAATCAAATTTTGCTTGATAGCAGGAAGGCTGAAGTATTTTTCTCATTTTACTCGCAATTTTATGAGCAAAGAAGACATTGGTAAACTCGATTCAGCGACAATTTGCTTGTTGCGAGATGGCTGAAAAACCAGGGGGGTCACTTCAATAGGCGGATGACGGGGGTGTGCCATTTTCAATTGTAAAATCATACCCTAAAATTTATGAATTTTTCAAAAACCAT
>REGL01000031.1:165468-205248 GCA_004194395.1 Aurelia aurita complex sp. Pacific | reverse complement strand
CCTAAAATTTGTTTCAGCCTGAAAAAAGGTACCCCAAAAAATGGCACATCCCGTACTGGTACATATGGTAGTGACCCCCCCCCCCGGCTGAAAAATGGCCTAAAACACGCGATCAACTCGTAAGGAATCTTTCACATAAAGCAGTACGCAACGGTATTAAAGGGGCTGTACAACCCGTCCTCTCTGCGTGGCTGTGGGTGTCAAGTCATCGAATGTGTTTAGGCCAAACACAACATAGCTAATGGCGATTTCGCACATAGAATAGTAATCCAAAGTATCTGCGACAATCTTGGTGATCGAAGCTTTGGTGGAGGATTCGTTCTATCTTTCTAACGCCGAATATTTAAAAGTTTTAATAGATATCAAAAGTTCCATCACATTTGATAGACATAGACAAGAAAACAGTGCAATGAAACTTACGTAGAAGCTGCGATGAAACTGGCTGCCATAAAAACCCAAGGCTTTAGTCACATGCGCGGGTTGTCCGTACTTTCCGACGGTTTACAAAAATCTTGTACAGCCCCTTTAAGATTTATAGGAAATGAATCTTAAACCAAATACTAAGATTTTCGAGCCGATGGCAATACATGCGAAGAGGACATCCGATTCCCGTGCGTGTCCACATGCACTTTTGCACTGTTTAGTGTGAGACATTTTGCAAACAAGAAACTTACGTAAAGTCAAATTAAGCTTTATTTTCAGGTCTTGTAAAAACATAACAAAAATCACAACAATGCATAAGTTATAACCAATTTGGTTCATTCCAATCCATCTGTTAGTCTAAGTAAGAAGATTTTTCAAAACGTCTGGATTTAATTTGGTTGGCGCACCCGATACGCATCGTATGCAAAATAATTTGCTTCTGCCATTACAAATAAGGGGTGTTCAAAAACTCTAAGGCAAAATGTGCTTCGTGAATGAATGATAGAATTCCTGTACTTACAATTCAATGCACATATCATTGAGCTGCATAAGTTGACCATTTTCTGCAATTCCATTTACGATCACTCGGTAGGGCGTATAATTATCATCACTTGGATCGACACCAATAAGAAGCTGCCTGTAAATAATCAAATTGAATGATTGGTACTTGAAGTTTGCCTTACGATTGTGGCATTGTATTGGGTGTACAGTACGTGTAATATAGTGGTAATTATACGTACACGTACACATGTAATTACCACCATCATGATTTATGACTTTCTAAGAGACTCTGGCAATTTTGATAAAAATTTGGAAGATATGATGGTCTAAATTTTCATTATACAATGATAGTTTGCGTTTCTTACTGTTATTTATGACCAGACTAGATTAAGATAAAAAAGAAATTAATCTGGTAATTATTAGTGTTTTTGCAACCTGCTTCAAAACCAGGCAGCCTTCAGACAAGCCAAATTTGTGAATATTAAAACCTCTCATGAGATCAGCTAGATCTGGGAAAATCATTTGGTCTTGATCAACTTGCCAGAAAGAGAAATTCAAAGATCAGCCATGAAATCAAATGTTGGTGACTTTTTCAAAGAAGATTACTCTTTTGGGATACCAAGTACCTTTGACATGGTGAATATAATAGTTGGTTGGTCACTGATATACACAAGGAAGAGTAAGGGACCCAAAACATAACCTTGGAGAATATCTAGAAGACCAGATTTGCTTCCAGTTATGAAAACAAACTGATTTTTGTCTGAAAGTTATGAATAAACCTATAAAAGAGCACATCCTCTCACTCTTTATCAATCGAGTGTGGATATCAAATTTACAATTTACAATTATCAAATGCTTTCTGAAGATCAATGGAAATGCCACAACACCCAAATCAATTATTTGCATAACGTTTGATAAAATGAATATGTTCGTAGGATACATACTGAATAACAACTCCTGCTTTCATATGTAAGCGAATGTAATGTCGTCCATGACTTCCATCAGATTCCCAAAATGTACCTGGATCATCTTCAAATACATTGTTTGCCAATTCTTGTTCCTGCAAAGATCAGTAAAGATTAAATTCAAATCATAAGCCTACAATTTCACCAAAAAGCTGATAATTTTGAGAACATAAATTTCCTTTTCATAAACAATTCCATTCTATGTATTTCAGGAAAAATAGGTGTAATCTATCAGGTGTTCCCATCATTTTGTGACAGAAATCCTACAGTAATTTGGCTTTTGAAATATATATTTATTGGCCAGTAGCATAAAAGAGGTACAGGTTATTTTGCTTGTAAGCTATTTTTGAACATACCTCAAAGAGAACTAACTAAAAATCTTGATAGAATTATTTCAAAGTTTCACCTTCAAAAACTGAATCAAGCGTCATAATCCTCCAAAGAGCAAGAATTTACAACATTGTATGCATTTCTTACATTTCTGTGCATATGGCTGGCTTAGTTAAGTTTAATTATAGACAACGGATGCAATTTTCATTGTATCAAAGCTGAAAATCAAACAAAATTTGACTGCAATTTTGTAGCATTTCTCGTGATCAAAAATAGCTTCCAAGCAAAATCGTCCAGAACTCCAGAACCATATGCCTGATTTTAGTGAAACTAATTTCCACATCCAAATAAGCCTTTTGGTCCTCAAGATAAGAGGTGATTAATTGAAGCTGGTGCATAATTCAAGATGGTAGAGCTCAGCAAATGCTGATAAATCATTTTGAGAAACCCAGTTGCAAAGAATATTATTCTCCAGTCACCTCTTGGACTTTAAAGTGTGAAGGATTGTAATTTGTAAAGCATCAAATTGAAAAGAGGGTAATAGGAAAACTCACAGTTGATACTTCAATCTTGTCAATGTATTTCTTTGCATTTCCATGAAATGTTTCAGTGGCATTTGTGAGTTGACTCAGAAATCTGACTAGCTCTTCATCAGATTCAAAACTCCAGTTTGGGGGAGGTGTTTGCAATTTCTTTGTAGCCAATTGATTGATATTTAGAGGCAGCTTTGGGGGCACAATATGGAGAACATACTGATCTTCAACAACATCCTGCCATCTACAAGGAAGATAGTTATATGGTAAGGGATTGTCTCAATAAAAGCGGACTGTTTTCAGAGGCAGTCTTGGATAAAACTAACTATTTGTCCTAAACCAACAACAGTAAGTCAGATTTTACAAGTGACAGATTGGGAAATTCTAAACAAATTCCCTGACCTATAAGTCCAATGCCTGGCAGATGAATTTGATGAAAATCTACCAGAACTTGCAGGGGACTCCAGCTGCCACAGAACTTAGATTTCATTATCTAAAAAGCATCTATTGAGTGGGCTTGGCTATTTTAGGAGAGCTGGTGGCTCTCACTCCCCTCCAGGCTCCCCTCAACTCAAATACTGGAGAGGAGCTGTAGGTTGCTCTCAAGAACTGTTAAGAGAAGTAAATTACTCTCCTTGAAATCTATTTTTCCTTTGTTTTCTATCAATTCACTTATGAATTGCTTGCCTGAACCTTATCAAGAGAGCCATTTACTGCTCCCCCGCCAAAAGTTTCAAGGCCAGGCCTGATTGAGTAGGCTATCGAGCACTTTACATGCAAGTGATTTTAAAGGAGTTCTGTGAGTAATCAGGGAAATACAAATGTGCTTTCTATGAACTGTTTACTCACAATGGGAGAATTGTTATTGCAGTGAAGAATAGTATAAATAAGACATTAGAAGGCAGGGATACCATGTAGTGACATGAGAGCAAGAATAACAATTTTTTGAGAAAAAGATTTACAAATCATACATATTTATGAGCTAATTTTTTGCCTGAGCATATGAGGTTTAGCTCTAAAGCAGCTGTGTGTGCCAAAGTGAAACATTAGTTCATATGTATTCATATATTTAGATATTAAATCTGAAAAAATATTTGTGTTTGCTCGAACATCGCTTTGTGGTGTTTCTGCCTTCCAATGAAAATTTACCTGTAGAAAAAGCCTTTCTTTGATTTCCCCATTTTTGATCTGGTAGCTGATCCTCCAAACATGTCTTCATTAGATGGTGTAGGTGTAGACATAACAACTCCATCAGACTCAAATATCGGCTCCAAGATGGGGATATTTTCACTCTTTGATTCCCTTGTATGCAGAAGTACCCAACCATCATATCCTTCTGCCTCTGCCAAAGTTTTGCTTTCAGATAACTGTTTCATGCATTTCTACAATAGATATTGCAATAAAATTGGTCTTTCAGGAGGGGTAAGCCAGATCGAGAGTTTTGTAATGTAATTAAATGATCTAATGAATATTCTTATCAAATAGATACTGTAAATTTAGCTAAAAGGGCGTTGGCTGCATTTTCCAAGAGTTTGAAGGGTGTGGTCACACAAAATTTTCCTGGGGCTATTACCTGAGTTTTCCAAGTTTTATGCTAATTGAAAGATTTGTTGTAATTAAAGACGGATGAGGTAAAAGGAACATTTGCAAATTCATAGACAGGCCATAGATATTGAAATTAACTCACAGAAGAATTAATATTGCATGTATCTAAGTTTACCTAGTGTTGCCCGAGTTTTCATTAAGAACAACAAAAACTCAGGTGACTTGAGCAAACTTAAAGACAGTCCCTATTCATTCTTTTTGAGTTAAAATTGTAACATTTAGGGTCTGTCTATGAGTATGCAAATGTTTCTTTTGCTTCAAACATCTGTGATTAAACAAATCTTTTAATTGGCATGTAACTGCTAAAAGGCCAACTCTTTTGCAACTGCCGTGAAACTTGGGCCTGCCGCTAAGGTTAGGATCCTTTGTGGAAATAGGCAAATGAGAGTATCTACTAATGGTTCTTGCAAGAATTTAATGTTGTAAAGTATTTACTTTGGTCTAATCATACTTGTACATTTGCTGGAGCTGCCTGAGTTTTGGTTTTCTTATAGAGCCAGAACAAAAACTTGGGCGACTCAGGTAAATTCTAGAAAGGGCCTTATTTTGAAAGGCAAAGGATATTTGTGACTTCTTTTACTAATGAATGTCCAAATGATACCTAACCACATAAAAAATTATTTCTGCAGTGACAGATATTCGCCTGCTGAGTCGAAGACAAGAGTTTTCAACCTGGATCTGATGATCCTACATTCATTTCAAAAGTTTCCCAGATCATTGTAACCATAATAATATGGTAACTGCTTCTTTTGGCACCATTTCTACATTCTCTCAAAGCCGAATCATCTCTTGGTGTCAAAGCTTCTGCCATTTGCTAAAGACATAGCCTACCACCGAGGTAAAGACAGGTGAGTTTTGAGTGCCTCATCCTTCCTCCTTTTGCAAACGAACTCACCTCATTGAGTTTTATCCAGTCTCCATCGCCGTTTGAGAATTCATCTCCAGTTGCAAACAGTCTCAGTTCACTTGAATGAGGAATCTTTCCCACAATTTTGGCGACCACAGACGGCTGAAAGCGAACGACAATTTGTTTATTCCTGGCATCTGCTGACAATTCACTTGAGCTTTTGTACTCGATTTCAAGTGGAACATAACTCAGAGCTGCAGGCAATAAATCTCCGGATTTGAATGCTTTTACTGTCTCAAGTACGCAACGAATCCTAGCTAGCTTCCTCCTCGCTTTGTTGTGGCTCATGATGCAAAATTTGAAGCAGGAAAGACCTCTTTCTTTTTCTTGATCTTTTGACTGCCCTCCAAAACAAGAAGTTGGAAAGTTGTCGTTTGAGCCGTCCTGTTCAATTGACCTCTTTTGCAGTTTCAGCAGCCTCAGTCGTATGTATCAGAAGAGAGATTCTTGTTTCATTGTTTCATTTATGATAATTCTTGGAGCAATTCTTGGAGGTTTCACGGGGTGCAGGTGGCGGACACTCTGCCAAATATTGGGGGGTGGCAAGCTATTTTTTCAGTTAAAAGCATTGTTCATTACTATTGCTTTCGAACAAACGGCCTTTGTTCCAGCCAACATGGGGGGTGATCGCACCCCTGGCCCCCCATGTGCCCAATTTCCCGGGGGTACTTGACTTACGAAAATACGGGGAGGTGCCGCTGGAAAATTTGAAAAGGAAGCACCCTGTCCCGGAGCAAAATTCCCGACAGTGATCATCATATCTCTGATATTATGTTTCGGGGCAAAATTTAATGTAGTGCCACAGCAAAAAACCTCCAAAAAACCTCAATTTTTCTTCAATTTCTTCGTTTTTTCTTTACAAGCTCTGCCTAAGCTAATGAAAACAAAATGAGAGTGTTTCGAGGGCGAGTTTAAGTAGAAGATTTAACTTTTTTATCCAGTGGTACAGCAAAATTCCCATAGCAACGCCTTAACAACGCAAAAGATCTCCCTCTTTCAGGGAATTTAATGCAGATTAGAATGAAATTCTAATCGGAGTTAAAGCAACGAACATGCTGTTTATTGTTTATTACGCCTCTGGCGATTTGCAATACCATAGATTTTGACTCTCTAGAGATGTCATGTGTTTTATTATCTACGTGCTCATTGATAGTCGTGCATGTGGCATGGTTTCTTCTTGCAGTATAAAACAGAGTTTGATTTGAGAATTTAGTAAATTTTGCACACTCGTGCGGAGTGGTTGCAAATTAACTCTCCCACCCACCCGCCTCTTTCACATTTTCCATGTTGGATCTTCTTTCTTTTGCAGATGCATCTGGAAATTTTGTCCAACATGGACGAGGGGACTAGTTTTGCGGGGAAAAGTGAAGGTTTTCCGTCCAACCCTACCTTCGGGAGGGTTATTTGTTTTTCGGGAGATGGGCTAGTTCCCTCTAAGCCCAACTTGCCCTAATGATGAGAAAATGCAACCTTGTGTTTGTCCGATGCTTATGAGGAAATATTCACGATAAGATTGAAATATATCTGAAGGGCAGCCAAGCCCCAGCAGCGTTGGGTCTATTCATGGGAGTGTAGCTTTAAAACCAATTTCTCTGCTGATATCTTGCTTCGCTCTTGCGTGTCATTGTCCACCAAATCGCTACGACGTGAATTGGCATGTTTACTGGTCAAAATGCTTTGCATAAACAAACGCTGGGAAAGACCCAATGATTTCCGCCTTCCTTGAACTTGAAAACAAACATTCCATGACTTCTTTGAAGTTCTGGAGCATGCATGCCCTTTCTCTCGTTTTCACCATTGCCATAAGAAGTATCCTTGTAATTAGTTACGCACCTGCAGACTTGAGATGCCTTGATAAGTTGAAAAGGCTGCATGCTCATTAATCCGGAGTAGCTGAGCAAAAGCGTACGGAAGGGTGCAATGGCGTACCCAAGGAGGGGAATGGGGGATCCACACCCCCACCCTTCCAAAAGTAGCCTGATACACAGCCCACTGAAAGGAAATAGGAAACAGCCAACTATTTCCTTTCAGTGGGCTGTGTATCAGGCTATTCCAGAAGATGATCCTCTAGACTTTTCCAAAACTGTAATGAAATTGGTACCCTAAGGGGAGGTTAGGCAGATTCAGTATATGTTGACGCCAATCGTAAAAGTCACACTTTATGAAGGCCTCAGTGTGCCAAAAATTTGTCTGCTTTGCGTCCGCCTCCTCCATAGTAAATAATATTTTGACGTCATTAAATATATCTCAAAAGGCACTGCCTCCTTTTTCCGAGAGTCTAAGGGCCTGGTGACGAAAGATTTTCCCAAGACCCCCCAACTTCTTAAGGGCTGCGTACGCCCCTGGCAAAACACGGTGCTCAGAAATCATAGAAAACCCAAAAATCCTCTTTTAAGAAATCCGTGTGTGCATACCAGACTTACGTCTTGATTCCTCGTATTCTTTCAAAATTGCGATGCTGAGACTACGAGACTCATTCAATGAATCTAGGTGCCTCGTGCCTACCCTAAAAGTGGCACTAATCATTCCTCGATATACCAAAGATGCCCCCTCCCCCTCCCGAGGGCCTCACTCACAAGGAAACAGAGTTAGTCACACTGTGCGAAAGCAGAATCTATTTGATGTTTACATTTATCTTTTACTTTATATCTGTTTCAACAAAAGAAAGCCCACCAAATCTCATCTTTTACCAGTCATAACAGATCCCAGCGTGCAGACTCAACTATCCTAAAGTTAGGATATTTGAGTCTGCACGCAGGCTAATCCCATAAGGTTTTATTCATAGCAAGCCTAGCATATCAATCGGCAAACGCAACTTCATTTTATAAACCCATGTTTGGATAGTTTTATGTTTGACAGAATCTCCTTTCGTTTGATATTTCATAAACAAATGAAAATTACTGTGTAAAAAGAAAATTGGAGGACAACATGAACAGGAAGCTACATCATCTCCTTGTCAAAGAAGTACTTGAAAAAGGTTTCCAAATACGGCTCATAGCCTCGGTAGGGCCCTTCCAGCAAAAAGTGCAAACATTTTCCTTAATTTTTCCCTTGGAAAACTAAGAGGGAAAGGCATGTTTCCAATTACTTCCATGGTAGGAAAAGGAAATGTCTTTTTCCCTTGAGTGTTTTAAGGGGAAATGTCATTTTCTATAAAATTTTCTTCTCAAAGAGGATCATGTTTGATGGTCCCTCGAATATTACTGACAAGCTTCTTCAATAATAGAGATGAAGTCCTACCTTGGGTACTGGTTCTTTTAAAGAGTCTGGTATAGAGTCTTCCATTTGTGGTATTTCAGGATCCTTCCATCCAGGATAATCATTTTACTTGTCCATTTTACTTTTACTTTTACTTTGTTTACATGTCCATTTTACTTTAGCGATGCCCCAGTGATCCTTCTGATAAACGCTCTGAGAGCAAGCCCAAGGGGTACTCACTACCAGTGTTTCTTTGGTGACTTGTAATACTGTAGTGAGTCTAAAGTTTTGTCTCATTGGGAACAGAGATAGATGAAAGGAGCACACGGTCGCACAGCACGGGTAGTTAGACACTGCAACCGTACTTATATTGCATTGATGATAATGATTTCTTTCCGTATGGTATGATCATTTTCTTTTTCCTATCCTTCAACAGTCGCACCATATTCCTCCGCAGAACTACAAAAATGTTTCCTCAATAGAAGCATAGCATATCGGCCCTTCTATCGGCGCTCCTACTATCGCCCTCCTATTGGCGCATATACGGTGCTCCTCCATAGAAGCATACCTGAAGTGTCCAACCATCCATAGATACAGTACACACTGGCGAGTGGCGATACTACAGCTCTTGTAGACTTGCTACAAGTCTCTCTCTCTTTTTTAGTCCGAATTGTCCGGAAAATGCGAAACGGAAAATGACGCGAAACGGAAATAAAGAAAGAAAAAAAGGAAAGGATTTCTTTTCCTTTTCTTCTCCTTTTCTTTTTTTTCTTTATTTTTTCAGGTTTTGCATTTTCCGTTTCGCATTTTCCGAACAATTCGGACTAAAAAGAGAGAGAGACTTGTAGCAAGTCCACAGCTCTTGTGAAGCACACTGTATACCAGATAGATATGGATATGAAAAGAATAAGAATCTCTTTCCCAGGCTCTGACCACAGGTGGCATCGACCATGACCATCGACCATGCTCGAACTTTGTTTTGAAAAATAGGCCCATTGGTCCCAGTCCCCGAAAGTTCGAGCATGGTGGATGGTCAGGGACAAGGAAAGAATACAGCAGAGATACAACAAGGAATACAACACGAGTAAGCAATTTTTACGATTTCTTTAATATTTGATGCCACCCGTGCTCTGACATTAAAATTTTGTCAGTGTTTAGTATTCGCTGTTGTCCCATGGTTTGTGTTAAAATTTCCGCTGCTGTTTACGATCACGAACAATTACATAAATAGAATTCTGAATGCGGAAAAACAAATGACACATGCCATTCTGCAAGCTTTTGGAGCGACGAGCCAGGATTTTTGCATCACTGTTTTTCCCGATTTCAGGATTCTATTCTAGTAATATTTCGTACTTGAACGCATTTTGTTTCAAAATGAACCAGTTTATAAGAAACTCCTGTCAGGACGGTTTAAATGTTAACCCTAATCCATATGGGCTTTTTTCGAGCTACCATTTATGGGGGGGGGTGCTTTCCACCCCCCTCTGAAAACTGCCTTAGACTCATCCGAATTCAACACAACTTGGCACAGTTATAGAACAGGTAATTTGTAGCTCGTAGCGTAATTTGGGTGTGGCTGCCACACCTTGTGACGTCACAGTGACGTCACAAAGCTGAAAATCTGTGAAAATCAGGCTTCCAAGTTGAATTCAAGTTTAATGAAGGTTTTGCATGAACTTTATGCAGTTTTTGGTTCAGTTTGTCAACATATTTGGTGATAAAATATTATTTTAATGAAAATAACGATTTTGGAGTGATATTTTGGGAGAAATTAGCCGATTCTTATGACGTCATTTGTGCGATTAATTTATTCTATGTAAAAAGAGACCAANTTTAAGAGAACACATCAAAAAACCAAAAACTTTTGAATTATGGCAAAATGATTTGGTCCTTTCCCTAGATATATGCAAGGAGAGTTATACTTTTGAATTTGAGGCTTCTGGCTAGTATAGTTAGAGAAAAATCCTGTTTTCGCCTCCACGCACTTTTTCGTAATTATGTTAATTTATGCAAAATCAGTGATGCGTTACAAATTTGAAACTTATTGAATTGTTTACGTTTTTTCATGTTTGAATCAAATCAACCATCAGATGTAAAAAAACAGCAACAGGGGAGAAAAAGTTTGTAATGGGGTAGTACAACCTTAAGAAATAATGCCAATCGAGTAGTCAAATGCTAACTTCGATGTGAAAATTTTGTTTGATAAAAGCAAGAAAAAAAGAAAAATGGTGGAAAAGTGTTTGTATGGGAAGGAGTATTCCACGTTCGAATTTGTTCCAGGATTTGCTTGCCATTGAAATAATAGAATCTAAATGTAAATGATGGTAGGTAAATCAGTCGTTGAACAGTATCTTTAGTACCTCAGTTCCTTGTCTTAAAGGACAAGTCCGGGGTTGGTATGATTGATGATAAAATACAAGATAATACTGCGATGAATGATGTATGATACTTTTTTCTACTACTTTTTGCCTTCTCCTTGTGAAATTACGTATTCAAATAAGCAATTTGAGCAAAGTGACGTAATATCGCGCAAACGAAAACGAGGCTGTGTGATTGTTTTTTCGCCTCTTAATCGCTGCTAGCCTCTTTATGGTGTACTCATGCATTGAAAATTGCACTAGAACATGATAAAGAGGCTTGCAACGATAAAGAGGCGAAAAAACAATCACACAGCCTCGTTTTCGTTTGCGCGATATGACATCACTTCGCTCAAATGGCTTATTTGAATACGTAATTTCACTAGGAGAAGGCGAAAAATAGTGGAAAAGAGTATCATACATCATTCATCGCAGTATTATCTTGTGTTTTATCATCAATCATACCAACCCCGGACTTGTCCTTTAAATTAAGGAAGAATTTGTATTGATGATCTCATTTGATATGTTGTCGTAGCCTACTGCTTTATTGTTTTTCAACTTGTTGCCAATGCAAAGAATCTCCAGAGTTGAATTTTCTTTGTTGAGGGCGAGATTCATCTCTTTTTTATCTTTCAGACTGATGTGTTTTGTAGTCAAAGTTATATTTTGATTTTCTACATGAGGCCTATATGAGGCTCGGTATTCAGTGTTTCATAATATGCCAATGATCTATAGAAACTTAACCACTGATTGTCAGGTATTTCTGCAGATGAGTCAATTTCAGGGATTTCAGGTTGGTCATTTGTAAAGGACTTAATAATTTTCCATTTTCTCTGATTCTTCTTTCACTGAGTGTATCTAGTTTTTAGTTCTCTTTCTTTTTGCATTCGGATGTTTTTCTTCAGCATGAATTTATAATTTCTCTTTGAGTTGTGGTAGGTGTTGCGAATATGGACATTATTCGGGTATTTACACATTAATTTACCAAGTTTTTAAGTTCTAGCCTTTTGTTGTAGCAGTTTTTATCAAAAGCTTTCTGTTTTAATTTGTGTCTTTCATTTTTATGTCCTTTTTTCTGTGATTGCATGCTTTTATTAACAAATCATTTATTGTTATCAGTTTATGTTCTGGTGTAATGTAATGTTTTCATTTAAAGAAGTTCTGACTTGATTAAGCTTTTGATCATTGAAGTATTGTGTTAGTTTATGTTTGGAATCTTCATCCCAGATGTACTTTAATCTAAGTTTATTTTTAGCTGTTTTCTTTATAGGGGTATTCTTAGTTTTCTTTCCTTTGAAGTGTATGTTAAGACTTACAGCCAATTGGCTTGGCAGTGATCAGAAAAATGTGTGATAGCATTAACCTTAAAATTAGAAATCATATGCAAAATACTTTCACTACAAATCGCATAATCTACAACACTACTTCTATTTCATTTGAAGCAGGTGAAATTTCCAGTTAAATCGCCTAATGTCCGTCCATTCAGAATCTTCAATTTTCTGGTGAGACATAAATCAATCAACTGTGAACTGTCTACCTAAATTATTAACTGTTTTATTTTGGGAATATTTATTAGCATACTCGGTGTTATGGATTTGTTGTGGGTCACCGTTTTCATAAATACATTTATACTGGTGGCCCACAATTGCAAGCAATGATGTAATTTTTGATCGGCTACTGTTTCCCTTCCAGTTTCCGCTTTCATCTGACAATGACGTAATGGTGGAAATGGCGATCATTTTTGGTCGCGGCTTAGGGTTGCGGTCGAGAGAGGCCGCTTGCGTGCCCACCTTCGTGTAAATAATAAAGTGGCGGTGCTAGCCCGGACCTGCTCTCGAAACCAATGTCAACGAAGAAGCTCATTGGTTGGCTAAAGGGGCAGGAGGGGGCGTCCGGTTATAAATTGATTTGAAATGAAGTCACATTCATTAAAGAACTTGAAGGGTGACCATGAGTAAACGCTCTAGCAGTAATTTGAAGTTTGGAAGGTGTTAGTAGATAAAATTTGATCGATTTTCAAACGAGGAAGGAAACGCAGAAAAGAGAGTTCGCTTCAGGATCGTTGGCAACGAAATTTGTAGACTTCACACAAAGGAATACGTGCAGAAGATTCAGCAATGAAGCAATATAAAATCGACGTTGCAATGCTAGGAGATAAAGCTGTTGGGAAAACTTCCATTTTGCAGCAATGGTCAAACAGTCAGTTTTCAGAAGAGTATACACCTACCGTGAGTGATGTATTCGAGAAAAGGATAACTCGCAGAAGAAGTGTACGAGACAGCTCAAAAGTTGATTTGAGGATTTTTGATACATGTGGCTCTATGGCATTTCCAGCATTAAATCGAGTGACAATTTCCCGTTCAGATGCATTTGTCATTGCATATTCTGTAGACTGTGAGAAATCATTTGAATGCGCACAGAGACTTTTGAGAGAGGTTGCAGAGGTCAAAAACCTGGAACGTATCCCTCTTGTAATTGTTGGCAATAAAAGTGACGGAGACATGGAATCAAGAGAAGTCACCTTCGAGCAAGGACTCAAATTTGCAGTTGAAGCGAAGGCCTCATTTATGGAGGTCTCCGCAAAAACAGGACAAAACATTGACGACCTTTTCTTCACGCTATCGAAGAGATTTGATGCCGTGGAATTAATGAAAGATTCGCAGTTTCCATCTCCAAGACTTTTAAGAAGAACGAGAAGATTTCTTGGCATCAAGATTGGCTGCAAATCCAATCATACGCAATTGATTTTCCCAGAAAAAGCCCAGAAGATGTCTGCTGCAAGATAAAACAAGAATTTTATGAATTTTGTAATATCAAAGCTTTGACACGAAGTCAATTTTCCATGTCCGTATAGAAGGTTACAATTTCCACGTTGATCACAGCAGGGAGAAGACCACGGGGGAGGGGGGGGGGGGTTCTTCCACAGTAAAGGTACCTGGGGATGTGCCGCGGGCAAGGGTATACCTTTTCGGACTTCTAGTCTAGCCAAGGGTATCATATTTGATAATATTGGTTTGGCGAACGGTCATGATCTCATATTTGGTACAAATTTAAAAAATTGGCCCAAGAAATTGGCCAAGGGTACCATTTTNATACCTTTTCGGACTTCTAGTCTAGCCAAGGGTATCATATTTGATAATATTGGTCTGGCGAACGGTCATGATATCATATTTGGTACAAATTTGACAAATTGGCCCAAGAAATTGGCCAAGGGTACCATTTTCGTAAAAATCGGTCCAGAGAATGGTCAAATTGGTCTAGCCAAGGGTACCATTTTCGTAAAATTAGTCTTGTACACTAAAAAACAGATCTTTCACAAACAATCTTTGTGAGCTGTCCTTGATAAACATAGCACTTAGCACGAATGTTGGGCCCTTATCAATCAATGCAGGAAACAGAAAACTTGTTCCATTTGCAAACTTTCTTTTGCATAAATTTTAAAACAATATGATCAGTATGCAGTAGTCTTACGAGTCGATCCCGTCATCGTAGAAATATTCGCAAAATTTGATATCTCAGAAATTTGTATGATTGCTTAACTTTGTGAAGGACCTGCCGTAAAGTGATATCTAGAATCACGAGTGAACCCGTGGGTGGAGGAGCCCTTGAAGCAAGAAAGAGCGTGGGCCAGACATCTAGGCTGGCAATTAATGACGTGTAAATGGAAAATGGTTTGATTTGAGATCAAAAATTAATTTCGACCACGATCTGTAAATTTCTGGTGGTAAAACAGGTCCTTTTTGCACGTGGTGTTAATCATACCTCCATTTTTAACGGAGTGTACCCTGGAATCGAATGGGACACGGAACCACCGCTGAAACTGACAGTTTCTTGTTTCTCGCCACAAAAGGGGTGAGGAGGCCACAACATTTCCTTCAGTTTCCTCAAGCTTTCTTCACTCAGTTTAATTCATTACGTTTTAATTCATCCAAAATTTTAAATTATTTCTCTACAGCTACGGTGTTGTACGTTATTAATTCATTCCCCTTCTTTACAGAATTTTTTTAGTTGCCTCTGTTTGTATCTTGTTTGTGTGTTGCTTACCGTAAAATATGTTTTGATTTGAAACATTTTTAATAATGTTCTTTCAGTGTTATTCCCAGCATATATTAGAGAATACCATATTGAAATTGTACATATGTAAGATAAACCAGTAGAAACCAGAAATGTGTATATTGTAACATATCAATCAATGAAGTCGGATTGTTATATTTAAGAAAGATATACAAAATTTGAAATGAAAGCCTAATATTTTATTGTCACTGTCAACTATCAACCGAAACGAGAGCAGATCTTTGTCGCAGTAAAAAACAGTCAAAAGATGCTGAAGACCACGCTGAAGACTAAATCAACGGGGCTTACAAACGTAGGCATATCTCCATACACAGCACTTATAGGGCAGCAAAGGCAGTTGCCCCCCTGAAAATCCCAAATACGACCTGAAAAGATGAAATGGTGGAAATAGCAGAAATTTGGTCACCTTTGAGGCAGTTTTTCTTCATTCCTCATTTAAAGATTTTGAGCTTCTCACATTCGAATCAACCCTGGACTCGAGTATTTAGTATTTTTGAAAAATACCAGGTGAGTCAGAAAAAAGAATCCCCGTTTGAAAGGTCACGGCTCCCTGGATATCAAAACAATGATATCGGGAAATATATAGTTTTATGGTAGAAATGTTCAAATCTACTATAAAATTTACCTGACTGAAATCGGCCACTTTTTTTTTTTTTTTTTTTTTTTTTGTTGCCCCCCTGAAAATCCCAAATACGACCTGAAAAGATGAAATGGTGGAAATAGCAGAAATTTGGTCACCTTTGAGGCAGTTTTTCTTCATTCCTCATTTAAAGATTTTGAGCTTCTCACATTCGAATCAACCCTGGACTCGAGTATTTAGTATTTTTGAAAAATACCAGGTGAGTCAGAAAAAAGAATCCCCGTTTGAAAGGTCACGGCTCCCTGGATATCAAAACAATGATATCGGGAAATATATAGTTTTATGGTAGAAATGTTCAAATCTACTATAAAATTTACCTGACTGAAATCGGCCACTCCATTCTGAAATTATGAGGGATTTTCTCCAGAAAGCCTCTTCAAGAAAACCTTCAAAACGTGCACAAAATCATGAACAGATTTCCCTAACATTTCTGCCATACAATGCCTTCCAGCAATGACTTGTGAACGCTTTAGCACCTGCAATCCTCTTGGGAGGATGAACAAGTCCTCCCCCTGGTATCAATCACCTATTCAGGAGGATTCCATTCTCCCAAGAGGACAAAATGCATGAATTTATGTGAGTGTCATTAATCTAAGGAAGGAAAATTTGCTCATTGTTTTCATTCGTTTGTGCAGGTTTTTGGAAGGGGCCTTCTGCAGAAAATCACCCATATCCTCGGTTAAGGCCGGGTAAATTGCTGAACCTAATTGAACATATTGGTAATCAGCCTACGTGTAGACCCATTATCCCAAAGGAGGAAAGGTTCCTCCTTTGGGATAATGGGTCTACGCGTAGGCTAATTGGTAATAGAATGAGACATTTTTCAATATCATTGCTTTGATATTCATGGAGCAGTGGCCTTCCAAGCGGGGATCCTTTTTTCTGACTCACCCGGTAGAAAAAAGAAAAAAGTAGGAGGAAGGAAAACTTCCCTCTTTCCTTTTTCTTTTATATTTTCAAAAAATACTAGAAATTGAAATTCTAAGAAATACTCTGATCCAGGGTAAAGTGAAACAGGAACTATGAAAATTGATTGAAAGGATAATGGTTTCAAAATTGGTGGATGCCATCATAAGACTGATTACCTAGGTCCCTTGTATCCCTGTTCGCCATCAACTTGGGCTCATAATAAAACGGTGAAACATGGACTTGCTCCAAGTCTACTCCTCTGATCCATCCCGGAGAGAAATCCCGGAGAGAAAGAAAGAGAAATAAAATGAGAAATAAAAAGAAAAAAAGAAAGGAGGAGGAGGACCTCCTCCTCTTTTCCTTTCTTTTTTTTCTCACCCCCCCCCTCTTTGACTCCGGGATGGATCAGAGGAGTGTCAGAGGAGTAGACTTGGGGCAAGTCCAGGTGAAACATGAAACAATGAAAAAGACCATACTCGGCTATCGCTGCTCAGAAACGACATGCTGTTAAGAGTGCATATTGTCATAAACGCAGAAAAGATGGATAGCATTGTCACCCTTTTCAAGCCAAGAGGAAGGCAAGACAAACAGTACCCAGAAGCAACTTTCACATCACACGAAAGTTGACTTTTGGGTTGCAAAGGATCAGGGTTGCAATATATTGTATGTTGTACATGTTGAATATATATACTTCATTAACACTGAATTTTCTCTCGGTCATTACATTGAAGAGAAAATTCGATGACGAGAAATCGATTTTATGTCGCACAATCGTTGCATTTTTCGTCAATTCAAGTTGATCCTCGTACTAAATTATTCGGCCTAAAATCAGATCTCACGTGAATACACTCATTTTTTTATAAGAAACCGCTTATAAGAAACGGTAGGCTCAATTTTACGAAAGTTAAGAAACAACCCTACCTGAATTGAAAAAGCTAAGAAACTTTTGTAATTCACAGTTTTAGTTTTCCTATCGCAGTCAAAAATGTTTTGACAGTGTACAGTTCAGTTATAGCAACTGTTTGGACATTATAAGTGTGAATTATGCTATTTACTTGGTTTTGAGATCCTGCTAAGTAATTTGGGAGCCCTTTAAACAAAACAAAATTAACTCTACGCTTCTGGCATTAAAATATAAGAAACACAGAAGAAACTTTTGGTAGCAAAATGGCCCAAAAATCTAAGAAACTGCCGACCAGCACCGGACCTTAGTTTCTTATAAAAAAATGAGTGTATAGCCCGAATAACAGCAATTAAAGAGTTTGCACGAGTAATTTTGCGCCATCGCAAATCTCGCGTGGACTTTAATTATCTGTCGCAATAGCAGCATTCATTGATTTCAGCATAATTGTGTGCTTATGAAATTCGCACCAACCGTAAAAATGGAGGTTCTTCTCATAATTTGCGAAATGTTTGATTTATTTACTTCCATGTTCTTGCGTATCCTGTCTAAACAGCCACACAAACAGGAAAGAGGACGATGACGGTAATTAGATGCAACTGCATTTGTTTGAGCATTAATCTAAATAATTTGAGCGAGGGAGGAAAATCGATCACACCACCACACCAGTACGAACAGGTTAAGTGGTGAGCCTCAATGAATCCCCCAAAAAGGGCTCCAGCAGATCGCATGCACAGTAACGATTTACTTCACTAATGCAATACACGCTTTTTTTTGTAAGAAATTTGGATCAGCACTTCGTTCCCCTTTCTCTTCCCTTTCTTTCTTCCTTTCTCACTTTCCCCGTGTCCTCCCCCCTTTCCTCCTTTCTCCTCCTGTATTTATTGATCAAGAGCGAGACTTGGAGCAAGTCCAATCAGCAATTAGTACTAAAAGTTTCTTAATTTCGAATGAAAATTTCGGTGTTTTAGTAGTAAAAGTTTCTTAATTGGTTTCTTATTTTTTTGGGCCTAAAATTGCGGTATTGTTCGAAGTTGAGCCTTCTTCTCGAGAAAGGGCTTCCATTTTGCATTGACATTGTCATCAAGAAGAAGCCTTGCACATCAAGGCAAAAATTTACCAATTTTGCAGTTAAAAGTCAAGAAAAGACGAATGTACCTTTGTTAGAGAGACATAGAATAAGAGAGACATACAGAAATAAAGTTTTAGAGTTTCTTAACTGTTCTTGAGCGTAGTACTAGAGTTTCTTAAATTTTTGGTCATCGTAGTACTAGTTTCTTACCAACCAGACAGAATCTTATAAAAAAACGTGTATGCAAATTAGGTTGATCGTTGAGAACAAGGGAAGAAACAAAACCAGCGATGTGCATGACAACGTAAGGGGTTTGTAATAATAACAAGAATTCCACGTTCGACTAAACAAGGACAGATAATGTTACAATAGAACTCGCTACTTTTCATTGACACCTAGATACAAAGCAATTTGTGATTGCAGACAAAGGGAATTCCATGCTCGATTGGTTAAGACATAAACAAAAACAAAGCAAGCTGCAAAAATTGCCCTGAATCTCAGGTCGCTAGCGCGCTCGTTGTGCATTTCAGAAATGGTTTTCAAGAGCAAATATTAGCACGTATCGAAAGAAGAAGGATATATCTAAACTTCTGCCTCGGGCATTTTATTTATTTTGTGCAGAAGCCAATCGGGAGGAGATTCAATTCTCGTACTTTTTAGGTGTAATTAAAACACTTACTGCTCAGCTTCTGTACGAAAAAAATAAAATGCTCGAGGCAGAAGTTTAGATATATCCTTTTTCTTTCGATCTGTGCTAATATTTGCTCATTAAAACGATTTCTGGAATGCACAACGAGTGCGCTAGCGACCCGGGTTTCAGGGCGATTTTTGCGGCTTGCTTTGTTTTTGTTTACGTCTTGACCAACCGAGCATGAAATTCCTTTTGTCTGCAATCACAAATTGCTTTGTATCTAGGTGTCAATGAAAAGTAGCGATTTCTATTGTAACATTATCTGTCCTTGTTCGTTCGACTTGGGTCAATGATTTTCCTGCTATCGAAATTTAAATTTTATTTCTGAAACTGGCACAACCTCGTTCCAGGGTCAACGTAGGCGTTGCAGTTTACGGAAGACCTTCATTGTCACTGGGTACGAGGTTGAAGCTGGCAATTGTATTGAATTTAAATTTCAATGGCAAGTAAATCATGGACCAGAGTTGAACATGGAATTCTCGTTCCCATACAAACCCGTAACCAGCATTTTTCCTGATTCCTGGCTGATGATATTACCAAACTAAATGTTCACATCTAAGTTAGCCTTTGACTGATAGATTTACATTTCAGTTTTCAATATCGGCCTCATACTTTTTATTCCACAGCTTGCCAAACGTGGTGAATTTTGTTCAATCACCCGGTACACTATCGGGTGTCCCAAAAGTACTCCTGTTTGAAAAGCCACCAAAAATCGATCAAACCCTTGATGAAATTTCCTTTTGATTTGTTTTGTCAATGACCCAAAACATTTATAGATCATAACATTTTTGCATTTGGAATTTAAACTTATTCTGGAAACTTTTAACTGAGTTGCCTATTCCCAGGCTGAAATGAAACATCCTCCTCATTGTTTTGAAGATCTGAAATGGCTTTAAATCGATCCCCTGTTTTTGACGACTTTTTGTGGATTTCAAGCTTGCCCGTTTTCTAAAAAATCCTTAATTCGGGACATTTACAGTTCCGTAAAAAATTCCAAAAATACTCATAATGTAGGCTAATCTTTTAGCGACAGAACAACGTTTGAATCATTTCCATCAGCCACGTACTTCTTTTTCTAAAGCCGATTGTGTTGGGTCACTTTTTTCTGGGTCACCAGGTATATGACTGACCCCTTACGTTAAATCAAATGGCTGGTCATACAGTCCAATTCGAGGGGTGTATCACCCTTCCGAAATGGCGTACAAGATTTTGTTAAACAATAGGATTTTTAGTGATTTTTGTACGGATTCTTCCTGAAAACAAAAGGATTTTTGCGAAAGGTGTACGAGATTTTTACAGAGTGATACGCCCCTCGCTCCAATTAAGCTTTGTCGCCCAAGCCACCTGACATATACAGCCTAAAATTCTCGGAGATCGTAACACATACTGCGCAATTCAATAAAGCTGTGTGTTCATAAAATTTACACACGGTAAAAGCGAAAAGTGCTGTGCATGATTTGCGAATATTTAATATGCAAACCTACCACGTTCGTGCGCTTTCTGTCTAAACAGCCGCATTAACAGGAAACAGGACGCACAACATTAATTAAATGCAACTGCTTATGTTCAAATATTAGTGTATGAAACATTGTAGTGTATTGATTGAAGTAGGTACATTTTTGCGCACATCAAACCATACGCTAGCAACGCTCACACGAAGTCATTGATCATTTACATCATTACATTTGTGAGCAGATGAAGACGCTGTTAGGAGGGGGGGGGGGGAACTTATCATTAGAGCCTCCTGTTTCCCTGTGCTCTTCGATTACCATGACATCGCTTCGGTCAACAGAGACTCATAATCCCGCTCATAATATTACTCTGGAAAAGGTTGCCCTTGTTAGGCCTTTCAAGCTCCAATCGACAGTGTGAAGTAAAAGCATGCATGCTAAGTTTTCGTCATTAACTGTGCGCCGAACGAAATTTTTGCTGCAGTTCGTTTTTGCGAGATGATGGCTGAAAGTGGGCCTAGGCAGGGTCATCATTTCCGATGTTTTATTATGAGTCCCTGTTGAGCATGGTTTACCACAGGGATTTACGTAATCAGTCCAGGTGGCTCAGGTTAAGTAAATAAAAATGTTTGGCAATCAATGTCCTATCAATGTGCAGGCTTTTGTAATCTAACTTCATCTTGGGAAAGAAAGAACATTAAATTTGCATTAATCTCTAAACGTATTTAATAAGGAACCTGCAGCACGTGTTTCTTGATCAAATAGAAATAGCCTTTGATGGCCTCACGAAAGTGTAGTTTAGAGAGAGCTGGGTAGAATAGAGGAAAGGGTCACTACTGGGTGTTTTAGAAAAAACGAAAAAAAAAAAGAAAAAACTCCCAACATTATTCGAGATTTTTCAGCAAATGATAATATTTGAATAAATTTGACGCATACAATCTGAAAGTACAACCTATCTTCTTTCCAATGATATCGAGGTTGGGCGTATCAATTGAATCATTCATCACTTGATTGACGTTTTCGTAAGTATGGCCTATTTTAGATGCCAGAGAGTGACAGGGATTTACAAATGTGACAACCCATAATTGTAGGAGCCTATTCTATCATTCTTGATAAATGCATCTAATGGGTAGACTCGTTACATAAGTCTCAGCATCGCTCATTGAATTGGATGGCTGTCGCTCAATTTCTAGATCCCCAAATCACGCCGAAAACGTTTTCTTTTTGTCCATTTATGTCGACTCTTTAGAAAATTTGATCAAAGTTTTTTGATCGTTTTCAGTGTTTTCGAAAACGCTAATTTTAAGGAACTCGCGTCTAGCTCTAAAAACTGAGAAAATAAACTGCAAAAATCCTAGAATCTAATTCAGGCTTTCTGTTAAAGATTAAGTCATAAATCTTCAAAATCGGTCCAATGTACGATTTATGGTGGACTGCCAAAAGTGCATAGTTTATTTTGGCACACCCAGTATTATTGTAGATTTGAAGGATAATGAAAAATCTCAATATAATGGCTCTTGGGCAAGATTTACGACATTGCTTAAAGGGGCTCCGTCGTCAAAATGTAAACAAAACGATGATTTTTGCAGTTTTTTGAAAGGTGATATCACACAGGATTTTTGTATTTTTTTCAAAATGAAAGTTGCTGTTTGGGCATTAATCATTGTACTTCACTTAGGAACAAACCAAACATTCATATCTTCTACGATTGCTCGGATATAAGTGGATTTTTAACGGTCACTTTTTGGTGGCTTGGGTGAAGCCACCAAACAAACTGCAGAAAACAATGGATGAACAATGGATAATCGGCGACACGTGCGAGTTTTCGGATTTGTTTACTGTTTGACGACGGAGCCCCTTTAAAGTAAATGAACGAAAATATAGTGACATGATCTATCTAAACATAGCACAAAAGAACGGCACGAGCCACTTATGTTTATTGTTTTCATCGATCGAGAACATCAAATACAATAGGTTATATTCAGACGCTGACCCAGTCCCCTTAGCTAAGTTGCTTTTAACTCCGTTTAGCTATCAGAATAACGTTCGTCAATGCGTTATTTCACACCATTCAAATAAAGAAAGCAAATATTTTATCATCTTTAGATATATTTGGATCATTGAAAACAGAGATCAAAGAGAAATTTTATGAAAGTTTAATATTCGAATTTTCGTGATTTTGCAAACGGAAATACCTTTTTTGGGACACCTGGTAGCAAATTGTTCAGAAATAGCGAAATACCTTGTTCATCTCAAGGACTTTTCATTAAGACAGCAAGTTGCTAAATTTAGATGTAGCGATCACAACTTAATGATAGAAGTAGGACGGCATAAAAACATAGCTTTGGAAAATAGAATTTGCACCGAATGTAACACTAGTTGTATTGAGGACGAGATTCATCTGCTTCTCGAATGTAGTGTATACGCGTAAATTTAAGCCGACAATACTTGAGTCAGGAAATCATACAAATAATTAACAATCAAAATGACAAAAATGAAGCATTCAAACTGATAAATAACCATGAAGACCCAGACAACATTTTATCAATTGCAAAATATTTAAAAGAAGCATTTAAAAGCAGAATTGATATTAGCTAAGGAAGGTTTAATTTCTTTGTCCATTCACCCCAGACCTCGTTCATTTGTTCTTACTGTTCGCGTTTTTGTTTTTGTTTTTTTTTCTACTTAGTTTATAAATTATGGTTGTAGATTTAGCTTGTAGTTGTAGAGTTGTAGAGATTGTAGAGACCATGTACCTCCGGTATAGAGTCATTGATTGAAAAAAAAAAAAGAAATCAAAGAACTCAAAGCAAAGCAGCGAGGCCTTACTTTCGAAGAAAACAACTGGAAGTAAAAGAATTTCAAGCAAGATGGATACAAATTGAAGAAAATTGAATTAAAATTGGGCATAATAAATTTCAAAGCAATGTGGTCAGAATTGTAAAAATTGAAAACGATACACCGATTTGACCTTGGTCTTTTTCTCACAGAAAGCAGATTGGAAATTATTTAAAATATTTGAAAGCTGACATGTGAATTAGGATGGAAACTGGACCTTTCACAAGGACCAGTCTCAACTTGAAAACGCCCGACAAGAGGGAAATGAATTTGCAATGAAAAAATGAAATGGAACATCTCAAAACGAGGGCAAGAAGTGCGTAGGCATGAAATATTCAGAATGTTGTACGTGCCATTATATTGAGACAACCACGACTTAATGAACTATATTTGAAAATTCTACTAGTTTTCCTCCTGTAATTTAAAATTTACGAGCTGTTAGTTTTCTTCGAACGTTTTGATGCAAAACGTTGTAAAAATGACAATAATAATCATATCGAGAATGCTGATGGTAAAATTGCATCACATTGCCTAACGTTTCTTTCAATAACCATGTACACCGTTAATTTGAAAGATTTCATGTCTTTGGTCACGCGCTGTAGGAAATGCGGTAAATGATGTGTTAATGGATAATGTATTCAAAAGTTTAACCTTGGTCTTCATTCCTCTCGGCATGATGCGTTGGTTTTTGGCTGCGCAAATTGCCTCGCACTACCCTAAGCGGGAGGCAGCCTCCCTGTTCACAAAATCAAAATGGCGGATGGGATACAGCAAATACGATAGGATAATAGGACTATTTCAAGCAAAACAGCAAACACACGCCGAGAGGAATGAAGACCAAGGAAACTTTTGAATATGATCATCTATTAACACGTCAACTACCGCGTTTCCTACAGCGCGTGCTTTGGTACTAAATATCGTTTGGCAGTTCAACGATTCAAATCTATGACACTCTAGAATCTTCAATTTTTGTATAAAATTATGGTAATACGATTGACAAAGAGGAATTAGGAGAAAGAGGAAGGAGGAAGAAGAGAAAAAAAGACAGAAGAGGGAAAGAAGAGAAAGGCAAAGAAGAAGACTAATAAAAGGCAAGGAAGAAGAGAGCGGCGGAAAGGGATAAAAGTAAGAGATACCGGGTCCGGGTGCGCCAAAATAAACTATGCACGTTTGGCAGACCACAATAAATCGTACACTGGACCGATTTTGAAGATTTATGATTTAATCTTTAGCAGAAAGCCTGAATTAGATTCTAGGACTTTTTGCAAATTTGTCCGTTTTCAGTTTTTAGAGCTAGAAGCGAGTTCTTTAAAATTTTCGTTTTCGAAAACACTGAAAACTATAAAGAAACGTCGATCAAAGTTTAAAAGACTCAACATGAATGAACAAAGAGAGGACGTTTTCAGGGTGATTTGGGGATTTAGCACGAACCCTCGTACAGCAGATTACCATTAATCGATTTCTAAATCCCAAATCACCACGAAAAAGTTCTCTCTTTGTCCATTCATGTTGATTCTTTAGAAAACTTGATCGATGGCTTTTGATCATTTTCAGTGTTTTTGCAAATTAAAATTTTAAGAAACTCGCTTCTCGCTCTAAAAACTGAAAATGACAAAATTTGCAAAAAGTCCTAGAATCTAATCCAGGCTTTCTGCTAAAGATTAAGTCATAAATCTTCAAAATCGGTCCAGTGTACGATATATCGTGGCCTGCCAAAAGTGCATAGTTTATTTTGGCGCACCCGGTATGAATAACATGAGTCGTTGTATTAGGTGAGAAATAAAATGTGGAGGCATAATCATTTATATGAGACATAGAGGTAGGAGAAAAAAGCCCTAGAAATTGGCTCTTGAAGAAATGTGTAACAAAAGTTAAGGGTTTCAGCAAGATCAAAGCTTGTGCATTTGCAAAGAACTCCAAAATCTACAAATATCGATTTCGAATCGATGTCGCACACTGCGAATAGCCAAAGAAACAATGCTGTGTGTGAGGGTTTTTTGTTCTATTTATAGACAAGCCTATTTACTATTGCACTTTCCCGTTAAACATCACATTACCAACTTGTAGTCCAAGGACGGAGGACACGGGACAGAGCAGATTTCTAAGGTGCCAAGAAGGAGAATTAAGGGAAACGATAGCAAAAGAACACATTTTTAGGCCATTTTCGAGAAGGCATGAGGGGCAATTGTCCCCTGCACCCGTATCTCCAGTGTTCCTGTTCATATCTTACACTTGTCAACGATGCTGGCCTCAGCAAATACGTGTTTGACAGAACGTTTAGTATTTTGTTCCACTTCGGAATTCAAAACCTACGGTGAAGTTTCACGTACATAACAAGTCGACAGATGGACTAAAGTTTACTGCCCACCAGGTCAACAGTTGCGTCAAAAATGTTTTGTGTAGTAAAGAGGTTATCAATACGAAATCGAAACAGAAGACCTCCTCAAATGCAAAAGGGAATTTGAAAGGATCTCCAAGAAACCCTATATCAGCGCCAATTTCAAGCCAGACATAAATCCAGATTAGATGGAGGCAAGGAGATAATTCTGTTACAACACGTCTGTTATGACTTCTGAGATCTGGATAGCAGCCAAGGCAGCTTGAAGTTGAATAACGATATCACATTCTTTGACTAAGAAGGGACCGGTCATTATTTCTTGCCAGGGAGGGATGGAAGACACCTGGGAGGTGGAACGAAAACTTTACCTACTTGAAGAGAGGGGGACGAAAATCAACGCACAGTTTAGGGGCGGGGTGCCAAAATAGTTTGAAATGCATCGTTTTTCCGACAAAATTTCTCACAAAGATGGACCTGTAAATCACAAAAATCCCAACAGGAACAATCTGGGGTGAAATTTTGTAAGATTTTTCACATACGCGAACGAGCCCTCTAGAAAGTACCAATTTGGAGAAGTTCGCTGAGAAATTTGACTGAAGAATAACAGGAATACGCACTAACAGCTTGGGAAAGCCAGCTCTCTGGAAATCCTGCATAAAAGATAGACTTTGAAGAAAATCCTGGACATAACAGTAAAATGATACTCATCTTTTGACAGTAACAAGTCAACGGCAATTAACTAGTAAGCAGATGTCTGCCATAATGGTGGTTCAAAACTGTATTCAATGACCGTTCAATCACAGCCACTAACTTCTTTAGATTAAATGTCTAATTACATTAAAAACCCGCGTGTTACAACCTAGTGGATTAAGAAGCTAGTGGATTAAGAACTTACAGGCTAAAATTGTCAAATTGTCAATTGTTTCATAAGAACCAATCCATTGTATTCCTCGTTTAAGAATCCAGGCTGACTTGCAAAATAGTAGGTTTTAAATGCGGGGCTTTTTACTGTATCTTAGTTTCAGGGCCCCAGGAAGCAGCTTCTACTTCTACTTCTACTTCTACGAATTTAATCAACTACTTCAATACTGAAGGCTCTGTTGATGTAAAGAAAAACAAAAACGAACAAACAAAAACAAAAAAAAACAATTAAATAAGATAAAAGAAAATAAGACGAAAAATAAACGAAAAATTTATTTATTATTTCCTCGAAAAGAAAGAAAGAATATGATAAATAAGTTAAGTAACAGAGCAGCAATTCCGTGACTAAGATAGTATTGTTTAATGTTGATATTTTACCCTATGAATTNTGGACTTATCATAGAACCTCCTGTAAATACTCTTCGATTTCCATGACATCGCTTCGGTCAACAGAGACTCATGACCCCGCTCATAATATTACTCTAAAAAGGTTGCCCTATTTAGGCTTTCAAGCTCCAATCTACAGTGTTAAGTTAGCGCATGCAGGCTAAGTTTTTGTCGTTAACTGTGCGCCGAACGAGATTTTCACTGCATTTCGTTTTTGCGAGGTGATGGCTGAGAGTGGACCTATAGACAGGGTCATCATTTCCGATGTTTTATCATGAGTCCCTGTTGAGCATGGTTTACCACAGGGATTTACGTAATCAGTCCAGGTGGCTCGGGTTAAGTAAATAAAAATGTTTGGCAATCAATGTCCCATCAATGTGCAGGCTTTTGTAATCTAACTTCATCTTGGGAAAGAAAGAACATTAAATTTGCATTAATCTCTAAACGTATTTAATAAGGAACCTGCAGCACGTGTTTCTTGATCAAATAGGAATGGCCTTTGATGGCCTCACTAAAGTGTAGTTTAGAGAGGGCTGGGTAAAATAGAGAGAAAAGGTCACTACAGGGTGTTTCAGAAAAAACGCAAAGAACGCAAATAACTCCCAACTTTATTCGAGATTCTTCAGCAAATGATAATATTTGAGTAAATACAGTAAAAAGCCGCGTATAAGAACCTACAATTTTGCAAGTCAGCCTAACTAGGTTCTTATGTTTTGGGTATTTAGTTGGAAATGAGGCTGTTTGGGTTCTTGAATTGGTTCTTATTTGGTATTTTATTCATGGCTTTCAGGAATTTCTTTTCTTCAGATTCAAACTTCAGGCCTATTACTTACTGTCAGTTCACATCAGTTGAGTTTATGAGATATATTCCCCAACAGAAATTTGTGGAAGAATCAGAAATGTTTATAGAATCCAGAGAAAATCTTTCAAAAACCTCTCATCGGGTAACATAAGCATTTTTTATTCTTCCACAAACTTCTGTTGTGAATAAGACCCCATCCTCTCTAAAAATAAGAACCTATTTCAAATTCCAGGCTAAATGGGTTCTTATATAATTGGGGTTTAATTGCAAAATTTCAGCCTGTAGGTTCTTAATCCACTAGGTTCTTATACGCGGGTTTTTACTGTATGACGCATACAGTCTGAAAGAACAACCTATCTTCTTTCCAATGATATCGAGGTTGGGCGTATCAATTGAATCATTCATCACTTGATTGACGTTTTCGTAAGTATGGCCTATTTTAGATGCCAGAGAGTGACAGGGATTTACAAATGTGACAACCCATAATTGTACGAGCCTATTCTATCATTCTTGATAAATGCATCTAATGGGTAGACTCGTTACATAAGTCTCAGCATCGCTCATTGAATTGGATGGCTATCGCTCAATTTCTAGATCCCCAAATCACGCCGAAAGCGTTTTCTCTTTGTCTATTTATGTCGACTCATAAGAAAATTTGATCGAAGTTTTTGATCGTTTTCAGTGTTTTTGAAAACGATAATTTTAAGGAACTCGCGTCTAGCTCTAAAAACTGAGAAAATTAACTGCACAAATCCTAGAATCTAATTCAGGCTTTTCTGTTAAAGAGTAAGTCATAAATCTTCAAAATTGGTCTAATGTACGATTTATGGTGGACTGCCAAAAGTGCATAGTTTATTTTGGCACACCCGGTATCATTGTAGATTTGAAGGATAATGAAAAATCTCAATATAACGGCTCTTGGGCAAGATTTACGATATTGCTTAAGGGGCTCCGTCGTCAAAATGTAAACAAAACGATTATTATTGCAGTTTTTTGAAAGGCGATATCACACAGGATTTTCGTATTTTTTTTCAAAATGCAAGTTGCTGTTTAGGCATTAATCATTGTACTTCACTTAGGAACAAACCAAACATTCACATCTTCTACGATTGCTCTGATATAAGTGGATTTTTAACGGTCACTTTTTGGTGGCTTGGGTGAAGCCACCAAACAAACTGCAGAAAACAATGGATGAACAATGGATAATCGGCGACACGTGCGAGTTTTCAGATTTGTTTACTGTTTGACGACGGAGCCCCTTTAAAGTAAATGAACGAAAATATAGTGACATGATCTATCTAAACATAGCACAAAAGAACGGCACGAGCCACTTATGTTTCTATTGTTTTCATCGATCGAGAACATCAAATACAATAGGTTATATTCAGACGCTGACCCAGCCCCCTTAGCTAAGTTGCTTTTAACTCCGTTTAGCTATCAGAATAACGTTCGTCAATGCGTTATTTAACACCTTTCAAATAAAGAAAACAAATATTTTATCATCTTTAGATATATTTGGATCATTGAAAACAGAGATCAAAGAGAAGTTTTATGAAAGTTTAATATTCGAATTTTCATGATTTTGCAAACGGAAATACCTTTTTTGGGACACCTGGTAGCAAATTGTTCAGAGATCAAAGAACTCAAAAGTAAAGCGGCGAGGCCTTACTTTCGTAGAAAACAACTGGAAGTAAAGGAATTTGAATAAAGATAGATAAAAATTGTAGAAAATTGAATAGACCTTTCCCCTGATTACGTCACACACTTGTGAGCGCGCAGTGCATTCTGGGAGTTGTATTTAACACGCGATCAGTTGTTTATGTTTTTCTATGGTGATCGTACGGAGTTCTACTTTTATCTCGATATATACAGCGAATATTCAACGAAATTGTGGAAAATCTTTCAACTTTAGCCGACCAGCACATCCTTAGTTCTTTTCAAAACTCTTGCACGGGAACTGGTGCTTCAGAATAAATATATTTCAAAGCAATGTGGTCAGAATTGTAAAAATTGAAAACAATACACCGATTTGACCTTGGTCTTTTTCTCACAGAAAGCAGATTGGAAATTATTTAAAATATTTGAAAGCTGACATGTGAATTAGGATGGAAACTGGACCTTTCACAAGGACCAGTCTCAACTTGAAAACGCCCGACAAGAGGGAAATGAATTTGCTATGAAAAAATGAAATGGAACATCTCAAAACGAGGGCAACAAGTGAGTAGGCATGAAATATTCAGAATGTTGTACGTGCCATTATATTGAGACAACCATGACTTAATGAACTATATTTGAAAATTCTACTAGTTTTCCTCATGTAATTTAACATTTACGAGCTGTTAGTTTTCTTCGAACGTTTTGATGCAAAACGTTGTAAAAATGATAATAATAATCATATCGAGAATGCCGATGGTAAAATTGCGTCAAAGTGCCTAACGTTTCTTTCAATAACCATTTACACCGTTAATTTGAAAGATTTCATGTCTTTGGTCACGCGCTGTATGAAACGCGGTAAATGATGTGTTAATCGATAATGTATTCAAAAGTTTAACCTTGGTCTTCATTCCTCTCGGCATGATGCGTTGGTTTTTGGCTGCGCAATTTGCCTCGCACTACCCTAAGCGGGAGGCAGCCTCCCTGTTCACAAAATCAAAATGGCGGATGGGATACAGCAAATACGATAGGATAATAGGACTATTTCAAGCAAAACAGCAAACACAAGCCGAGAGGAATGAAGACCAAGGTAACTTTTGAATATGATCATCTATTAACACGTCAACTACCGCGTTTCCCACAGCGCGTGCTTTGGTACTAAATATCGTTTGGCAGTTCAACGATTCAAATCTATGACACTCTAGAATCTTCAATTTTTGGATAAAATTATGGTAATACGATTGACAAAGAGGAATTAGGAGAAAGAGGAAGAAGAGAAAAAAAGACAGAAGAGGGAAAGAAGAAGACTAATAAAAGGCAAGGAAGAAGAGAGCGGCGGAAAGGGATAAAAGTAAGAGATACCGGGTCCGGGTGCGCCAAAATAAACTATGCACGTTTGGCAGGCCACAATAAATCGTACACTGGACCGATTTTGAAGATTTATGATTTAATCTTTAGCAGAAAGCCTGAATTAGATTCTAGGACTTTTTGCAAATTTGTCCGTTTTCAGTTTTTAGAGCTAGAAGCGAGTTTTTTAAAATTTTCGTTTTCAAAAACACTGAAAACTATAAAGAAACGTCGATCAAAGTTTAAAAGACTCAACATGAATGAACAAAGAGAGGACGTTTTCAGGGTGATTTGGGGATTTAGCACGAACCCTCGTACAGCAGATTACCATTAATCGATTTCTAAATCCCAAATCACCACGAAAAAGTTCTCTCTTTGTCCATTCATGTTGATTCTTTAGAAAACTTGATCGATGGTTTTTGATCATTTTCAGTGTTTTCGCAAATTAAAATTTTAAGAAACTCGCTTCTCGTTCTAAAAACTGAAAATGAAAAAATTTGCAAAAAGTCCTAGAATCTAATCCAGGCTTTCTGCTAAAGATTAAGTCATAAATCTTCAAAATCGGTCCAGTGTACGATATATCGTGGCCTGCCAAAAGTGCATAGTTTATTTTGGCGCACCCGGTATGAATAACATGAGTCGTTGTATTAGGTGAGAAATAAAATGTGGAGGCATAATCATTTATATGAGACATAGAGGTAGGAGAAAAAAGCCCTAGAAATTGGCTCTTGAAGAAATGTGTAACAAAAGTTAAGGGTTTCAGCAAGATCAAAGCTTGTGCATTTGCAAAGAACTCCAAAATCTACAAATATCGATTTCGAATCGATGTCGCACACTGCGAATAGCCAAAGAAACAATGCTGTGTGTGAGGGTTTTTTGTTCTATTTATAGACAAGCCTATTTACTATTGCACTTTCCCGTTAAACATCACATTACCAACTTGTAGTCCAAGGACGGAGGACACGGGACAGAGCAGATTTCTAAGGTGCCAAGAAGGAGAATTAAGAGAAACGATAGCAAAAGAACACATTTTTAGGCCATTTTCGAGAAGGCATGAGGGGCAATTGTCCCCTGCACCCGTATCTCCAGTGTTCCTGTTCATATCTTACACTTGTCAACGATGCTGGCCTCAACAAATACGTGTTTGACAGAACGTTTAGTATTTTGTTCCACTTCGGAATTCAAAACCTACGATGAAGTTTCACGTACATGACAAGTCGACAGCAGATGAGGACACATTGTAATATGGACTAAAGTTTACTGCCCACCAGGCCAACAGTTGCGTCAGAAATGTTTTGTGTTGTAAAGAGGTTATCAATACGAAAGCGAAACAGAAGACCTCAAATGCAAAAGGGAATTTGAAAGGATCTCCAAGAAATCCTATATCAGCTCCAATTTCAAGCCAGACATAAATCCAAGATTAGATGGAGGCAAGGAGATAAGTCTGTTACGACACGTCTGTTATGACTTCTGAGATCTGGATAGCAGCCAAGGGCAGCTTGAAGTTGAATAACGATATCACATTCTTTAACTAAGGGACAGGTCATTATTTCTTGACAGCGAGGGATGGAAGACATCTGGGAGGTGGAACCAAAACTTTACCTACTTGAAGAGAGGGGAACGAAAATTAACGCACAGTTTAGGGGCGGGGTGCCAAAATAGTTTGAAATGCATCGTTTTTTCCGACAAAATTTCTCACAAAGATGGACCTGTAAATCACAAAAATTCCAACAGGAACAATCTGGGGTGAGATGTTGTAAGATTTTTCACATACGCGAACGAGCCCTCTAGAAAGTACCAATTTGGAGAAGTGCACTGAGAAATTTGACTGAAGAATACCAGGAATACGCACTAACGGCTTGGGAAAGCCAGCTCTCTGGAAATCCTGCATAAAAGATAGACTTTGAAGAAAATCCTGGACATAACAGCAAAATGATACTCATCTTTTGACAGTAACAAGTCAACGGCAATTACAAAGTAAGCAGATGTCTGCCATAATGGTGGTTCAAAACTGTATTCAATGACCGTTCAATCACAGCCACTAACTTCTTTAGATTAAATGTCTAACTACAGTAAAAACCCGCGTGTTACAACCTAGTGGTTGTTGGGGATACGAACAGGCTAAGTTGCGAGCCTCGAGGAATCCCCCCAAAAGGGCTCCAGATCGCATGCGCAGTACTGATTTACTTCACTTACGTAATATGCAAATTAGCTTGACCGTCGAGAACAAGGGAAGAAACAAGAGCAGCGATGCGCATGACAGCGTGAGCCCCAACGTCGATTCGCTCTCAACAAAGCTGAAACACAATGTATCAAAACAATAGGGTCAGCACTTCATCTCCCCAACAAGTGGATTAAGAAGCTAGTGGATTAAGAACTTACAGGCTAAAATTGTCAAATTGTCAATTGTTTCATAAGAACCAATCCATTGTATTCCTCGTTTAAGAATCCAGGCTGACTTGCAAAATAGTAGGTTTTATATGCGGGGCTTTTTACAGTATCTTAGTTTCAGGGCCCCAGGAAGCAGCTTCTGACTGGGGGGGGGGGCAATTTTATTAATGCTTGTGACGTAGCAGCATTGCTTTCAAAATTATTGGGGGGTTTCAGCCCCCAGCCTGCTTAGTTTCATGCTTATCATAGCTGTAACACTGAGATGCGAACCAAGGATTCTTGGCGTAAAATACATGCGATTGGGAAAAATGTCCACTTCTTTTCAACTGGCTGATTTATTTCCAAATTAAAAGTTCAAATGATTTAGTTTCGGGTTTATCGCGGCTTTAAAGCAGATATGTGAAACAGTTATCTTCGCAAAAATATGCAGGACTGGAAACCGTAACTAACAACCAGTCCTTTACCAAAGCTGATTTCTATTGATAAGATATTTATTCAGCTTTAATTAATCATAGTTTTAACATAAATGACGCAGAACAAGGATCCTTATGTGAAGTGAGATTTATTTGAAGCTGAAACAACTTACAATTCGTTTACATAAGCTAATGTCTTCTAACAAACTGTTTGTCGAAGTATTTTCTTTCAAGTTTATGATGATTTTACCGAAAATGTTGCATAACGTCGCCTCTCAACTCAATTTTGACAGGTAATCACGTGTTTTTTATGATGAAATGTTCTTCAGCAGGTTAATGGAAAATCTTTCACGCGGAAGGAGAAGAGGAACGTTTCCCAGAATGAGTAATTTTCAAAGCTTCAGCCGAAAATTTGCTCCAACACTCAGTCGCTATCCACAGTGAAATGTGTTGCAAATTTTCCAAAAATGGCGATCGTCATTAGACTTACGACGCGCTTCCTTGCATTCGTTCAACATTTTTGATCCGTTTTTTTATTTCCTCTCATATGAGAGGATAGTATGAGGATAGATGTCAGAGTGAGCGAAAGAGTATTTCACGCTTTGCATTGGCCTGTATTGGAACGACGGTTTTGGTCACATTCGCGATTTCTCCAGAATTTGTATGCATGCATGGCTGTGCATATATTCGGTGTTGAAAAATTTTAGGAGGGAAGGNCGTTTACATAAGCTAATGTCTTCTAACAAACTGTTTGTCGAAGTATTTTCTTTCAAGTTTATGATGATTTTACCGAAAATGTTGCATAACGTCGCCTCTCAACTCAATTTTGACAGGTAATCACGTTTTTTTTTATGATGAAATGTTCTTCAGCAGGTTAATGGAAAATCTTTCACGCGGAAGGAGAAGAGGAACGTTTCCCAGAATGATTACTTTTCAAAGCTTCAGCCGACAATTTGCTCCAACACTCAGTCGCTATCCACAGTGAAATGTGTTGCAAATTTTCCATGGCGATCGTCATTAGACTTACGACGCGCTTCCTTGCATTCGTTCAACATTTTTGATCCGTTTTTTTATTTCCTCTCATATGAGAGGATAGTATGAGGATAGATGTCAGAGTGAGCGAAAGAGTATTTCACGCTTTGCATTGGCCTGTATTGGAACGACGGTTTTGGTCACATTCGCGATTTCTCCAGAATTTGTATGCATGCATGGCTGTGCATATATTCGGTGTTGAAAAATTTTAGGAGGGAAGGATGCGTGAAGAGAATGGTCTCGTTTGCTAGAAATTCCTTAGCCTCTAGCATAGTCTTTACTGTGAGGTTTTTCTTCACAACTCCTTCCATTGACCCTCGCATATCCATACGTGGGTTTAATGACATCTCAGCTTTTCATTCTCAGAATTCAGGTAAAACCAGTATGCAGACAGAAATTGAAAAATTGGTGTTATCTGTCGATGGGCCTAGAGCTTAATTATTACAACTAGTAAAATTTGATCTAAAGGTCTAATACCTCATTCATACTTGAAAGTTAAGCCATGCATTATGATTGGTCAGTCTAACAAATCGAATTAATGGATTGGTTGAAATTTTATACCTGGCTAAGAGAAAGCTGGTTTAAATGCACCAGTGTGAATGGGGTATGAGCTAAATGGTCAGCGGCCAGCGCTTATCCAAGGAAATTTCAAGGCAATCTCTTGGCGGGAATTTTACTGCTGTACTGATAATCTCCCTCACGCACGCAGTGGGAGGTTTGTTTGCTTTATGAAGCTGATTGGTAGACTGATTACATGTTCGTAGGTATAGCTATTGATATGCTGATGGACGCTACAACTACGACTCATGGACATTCCCTTCCAGAAACGGACATGGCCTAAATCACCTGCTATTTTTTCTCAAAACCNTTGGCTTTTGGCTAGCTGCCCTTTGATACTTGTTCGTCACTACAGAAAGGATTCAATGTTCGTGATTCAGCCCAGTTCATCTGCTTTTGTACAAATCTATATAAACTTGGCTTACATTGGTCCTTGGATAATTCCAGAAACTTCTTTCCGTAATCTTCGTAGGCTCTAGAAAAAAGAAAGAAATTTTATGAACAAACACAACATATAAATCTAATACACATATCTAATACATATATCTCGCTGATATGCTAGTAAGGTCAATCAAACGAGGGACAATTTTTGGGACTCCCGGTATTTTTCTTTGGATCTAAAAGCTGTAAGACTAAACCTGTTCAGTTCATACACTGGCACGTTTTATTTACCTTCTGGCCTCTTTTCTAACTAGTAAAAAGTCTATTTTGCAATTTGATAGTGTCATAATCTCCAAACTAGTTAAAACAACCAAGACGCTGCAATTATGAAAATTTTCAAGACATCACAAAAGCACACATAGTAAAGTACTCAGTTCAAAGACAGATGAGTGCGGAAGACTGTTTCCGGGGTGATCTCTGGGGGTCTTCCATGCTTGTTGGGATGGGTGGAGTTACCTTAAATTTCTGAGTAAATTGCACTGCCTTCTCTTTTTTCTGTCCTTCATAATGAAGTGTTTTTTGTGATAATGTTTTGTTGATAAACTATACCGGGTGAGTCAGAAAAAAAGAATCCCCGCTTGGAAGGCCACTGCTTCTTGCATATTAAAGCAATGATATTGAAATCTGTCTTTTTTTATTGCCAATATGTTCAATTAGCTTCAGTAATTTACCCGGCCTTAGTCGGCCATTCCTTCCCGTGGATATGGGTGATTTTCTGCAGAAAGCCCCTTCCAAAAACCTGCAAAAACAAATGAAAACAATGAGCAAATTTTCCTTCTTAAAATTGATGACACTCACATAAATTCATGTATTTTGTCCTCTTGGAAGAAAGGAATCCCCCTGAATAGGTCATCGATACCAGGGGGGGGGACTTGTTCATCCTCCCAAGAGGATAGCACGTGCTAAAGCGTCCACAAGTCATTGCTGTAAGGCCATTGTAAGGCAGAAATGTTAGGGAAACCTGTTCATGATTTTGTGCACGTTTCGAAGGTTTTTTTGAAGAGGCTTTCTCGAGAAAATCCCTCATAATTTCAGAATGGAGCGGCCAATTTCAGTCAGGTAAATTTTATAGTAGACTTGAGCATTTCTACCATTAAACTATATATTTGCTAATATCATTGTCTTGATATCCAGGGAGCAGTGACCTTTCAAATGGGGATTATTTTTATTGACTCACCCAGTATATGAAAAAAAAGATGTAACAGTCATTTACCAGCTTTTTAAAGATCTGATGCCTGTGCTTTCAATACCCAAATAATTACCTGAACTTACTGGCATAAGGATGGACTTCCTCTATCTTTGCTGTATAGAGAATTAAAATCAGCTGTCATTTTTTCAGTAATGGCATAGAATTCTTTACTGCAGTACAAAACTTGATCATCATCTGTGACTGGCAAATCAACACCACTTCTTTCACAAAATTTCTATCAAGAGAAAGTGAACACATTTCAAGTCAGGCATTTCTGAAAAGAAGCAAAAGAAAAAGGCTGGAAATATAATTTCTTTCTGTGATGGAAAGACAGAAAGACAACACAAAAATCTTCTTCAAGAAATTGTAGCCTTGTCAAAGCAAAGTGCTTTCAAAACCGAAGTATAATCATGTTAAACTTCAGGTGCACTTGACATAATATTCATTTTAAACCCTAATGGGAATGCCCTCTGCGAATTTAGAGTCAGGTCATCAGTTAATATGAATAAAATCTAAAACTTGGAAACAGAGCTCTTTGATTTCAACTTCCAGATTAATGCAATGTTAACTCAATTCTTTTTGCACCAAGGCTTTTGGTTCAAGCTAGAGTAAAATGAAAACTGTGATAATGCAATTTCTAACCTCATTTTAAATGCATCTTTAATGAGTTATTACTTCCAAATGGAATCAAAATTTTTGGATTCCATCCAAACGATGTTGCAAGGGCATAGACGAAATCTCAGAATCTAGGCAAAAACAATTTTGATGACAAAGTTCTCAATCAAATTTGAATGAATTTCTTATAAAAATAATTTTTTGTTCTTATAAAAATAAAGCTTAACTGGTGTTGAAGTCATTCTGTTAATTCAAAAGATTGTGCTCCCATTATGGTAAAAAATAAATGCAGTTTAAAGGTGACTTGAGGCACACATTTTAATTTTTTGCAAATGAATAGCGCTGTTGAATGATGAAAAATTCCCTAAACACTTTTTGCTATCTCATTTTGTTTAGAGTTATCCACTGATTTTAAGTATCAGTTGATGACATCATTTTGCTTGCAAATCACTAGTTGTATCTTATCTTTGAAAGGTTACAGTTGTAAGAAATTTGTCATTTTTCTTGCAAAGCAAAATGACATCATCAGCCTATCCTACAAAGTGGTGGATAACTTGAAAATGAAATAAAATATCAAAAGTTTAAAAAAATATTAGATAGAAGATTAGAAGTTAATATAATTTCTTACCACAGCATCTTCAATTGGTAAACTTTCCAGCACAACAGATTGTGCTACTTCATCAGAAATTTCATCACTCACTTCTGTTCCTTTGAAGCAATCTTTCACCTCATCTCTGACACAATTTCTCATCATATTGTAGTTTGATCTGAGAATGAGCGATTCAAAAATATCAAAACAGGCCCTTGGCCTTGAGGATTAATTTTAAAGCTTTTGCAACTTACGTCTTAAAGACCCACTACTAACCAGGATCCTTTGAACACCAAATGAAAAAGCAACCGGAAGGCATAAGCACTTACAGACAATCAATATTTGGATCAGTCCTGTAGTTCATGTAAAATCTTCTCATGCATGGGGTGAGGATTTTCATCAGCTGGTCAATTGTGCAGTTTCCAACTTTGACATCAACTAGGAATAAAGAACAGTAGGTTCTTGAATAAGGATGCTTAATTAAGGCAATGATAAAGGAAAACAAACTGGCATAGAATCAAGAGAGTCTGAGAGTGATGCAACCACACTTATTTGACACTACACTACCTGAAGTTTTATGCCATGCCAACTATTTAAAACAACAAACCAGTTGCTTTAAAGGAAGATTTACAACTTGATTTCATAACAAGAAATGACTTTCGAATGTTTGAGGTTTGGTGTTCTCTTATGCACCGATTATTTATCCCATATCAAAGAAAGATAATATTGGAATCCCTCAGTAAATGGTCAAATAAGAAAATTGCTACTGACATAAAACAATTTCTTTGTTCTGGAAATGCACTGGTCCAGAAATGCAAAAAACATTGGGAACTTCACAGCAAAGATTCCTTTTCCCTTTCAACATAAAATCACACTTCTCATCTATAACTGTGACCATTGCAGAAGTTCAAAGTACCACACAAGGGATCCCAACAAGAAAGTCCACTGGCTATATGATGGCATAGGCCTAGGCATGAAGACATTGAAAATTGCTGCAGACATTTTTTCAACCTCGTTAATTTTTTCAACCTCACTTTCCCAAGCTGCACCCAGTCCGCAAAGTCTGTATGGCACTTTTCGACAAGATCTCTGGTGTGCAAGGAGAAATTTATTTTGTTCTCGATTGTTTATTATGAATAGCCTATTAAAACCTCCCTCCGTCCGGTGTGCAAGTGCCATACACGAGCTGCAATAAAACACAATCACTACTTGAACGAAGACTGTATTCTAAAATTTGGAATAATGCGGTAAAACAATTTAATAAAATTGGTTCTCTCAAATTAGATTAAAAGCCAACCCAGATAAATTCCAATTCATTATCTATGGAATAAGGCAACAAAAGCAACAGCAGCGCAAACAAACAAAAAAGCCTGCCTGGTTGAGTGGTGTCCCATCCTGGCACAAAACATCCATTCCATGCTCAGCTCAAATCTTTACATCTTTGCGACTGGTAAAGGATATGATTTACTTACCACCTTCTAAAATCTCAAAGGCATCCATTTCTTGTGGACCATCAGTTGCACTTGTGTCAGCCAGCTTCTCAGCTTCATGCAGCTTAGGCCCAAACAGCGGCCATTATTATTATTATACGATTCCAATCCTTGGTCAATACACAAGGGCACAGGAGGCCGGCTTTGTGGCCAACCAGCGTGCTAGCGTGCTGGATAGTTATTGTTTGCTTTGTCCTTCGTCTTTTTTTTTTTTTTTTT
>REGL01000031.1:153200-164874 GCA_004194395.1 Aurelia aurita complex sp. Pacific | reverse complement strand
ATGTTTTTCCACTTTTGCTTGCTAGTATGCTTTGCCTCTTGTATATCTACTTTCATTTCATTGGCAATTTGAATTATTTGTAGAAACCAAGGAAGTTCTTCCCATATTTGTGTGCTGACAACTTCTTTTATTGTTCTGTTGCTTTTCGTCTGGTTTATCCGGTGCCAAGTCATTAGCTTTCTTTTTGCTAGCTCATCTTTTATTGGCCAAATTCCAAACTTGTTTAGTTCGAATAACCAAAACGAGGTTGAAAAAATAATGGCTGCTGGCTTCTGGCTACACGTATTTTCTAGAGGGGGGCGGGGGGGGGGGCAACCGCCCCTCCTGCCCTCTCGAAAATGGTCTAAATATGTTATTTTCCTATTGTTTTGCCCTCAGATATTCAGTTTTACCCCCCTAAAAATGTGCCCCGTCCGGCGTCCCTGCCTCTAAGAAACTGCTTATAAGAAACTCAACTCTCAGATCGCCAAAAATTAAGAAACTCCAGTACTGGGAGAATGTAAGTTAAGGAACTATTTAATTTGATAAAGGAAATCCTTGAAATATTTTTAATTTACTTTCACTTGTTTCATGTATCATATTACTCGTAAGGTACTTGAGAAATGTCTAAACATTGGAAAGGCTGAAAAACGTTGTCTTGAAATGTTCACGAGGGCACAGGTAGGTAGTGAACATGAAGATTGTTATGGAACCTCTAAGAAACTCATAAGAAACTCTGAGTACTCAAAATCTGACAATTTTAAGAAACTTTCAGTACTGGCCAAAATTATTAGTTTCTTATAAAAAAAATACGTGTATTGAACTGAAGAAATCAGAGAAATCTTCGAACTAAATATTGGAATTTTGGGAAGACAAATTGTTTTACTTTTGGGATAAAAGTGAAAATGGCATCATCATCTCTCATATTAACTTTCGTCCCTGCTAGGCGTCAATTCCGACGCTGAATTTCAAAACTCCACACCATTGCCCCGCCATTGCGTCGCTACAGTCAGTCAAAACGGATAAACTCCAGCACGACAATAAGATGTCTTCATCCTTCATGAAAATTATTTTATTTCTACCTCTGTGGTTGTTGTACGACTGGAATGACACGAAGTGGGAAAAATCAAGATATGACTGACTTTTGGAGAAAGCTAAACTTTCGTCTCAAATCATTGGAAGAACACCAAAACAAAGGATTACCGAACAAGGATGGCGACATTGTGCAAAAATTCTTATATAATGTGACTGAAATCTAATTAATTGTTCAAGTTGCAAATCATCAATTAAAATAGCCTGACCATATGTGGTCCTGTTTGATCTAGAAACATTGTCTCAAAAAAATCGTTCACTATATGGGGTTGATATTTGCAGCATCTTTCTATGCAAGCATTAAAATTGGCTTCGATTAACATTGGCTGGATTGTCTTCTTATCTAGGAAATACAGAGAAAAAGGGTAAAATGAAGAGTTATCTAAACGTTGGGAAGACGTTAAAATGCAACATAAAACAGAATTTGCAGTTTGACTAACTTTCACCAAAGAAATGTTTACCGGGTAGATAGGAAGACTTCTCTTTTCTCACTGGACTCTACAAATTCTCGCTACTCATTGGTCCCTGATAATTCTATGCACCTCTCTGATTGTTACTACAACTAATTTATTCCATAAATAATTCTATTAACAAAGTTACTGCAAAAGCTCTATTAACCCCCTCTCTAGTAAGCTCCCCTCTCTAATAAGCCCCTCCTCTCCAAGCTAAAATTTTAAATAAGCCCCCCTCCCAATTAATCCCTCCCACTTATATCAAATTGCAGAGATTACCAAAGAATTTCCATTTATTGAGCTAAAGAAAGTTGCATATCAATTTTGATATGGTTTGAGATAAAACTGTGATAAAATGGCTCGTAAAATTGTATGTTGAATCCGCAAAATATGGCGTAAAAGAACTAAAAAGCTATCAAATATACTCTGGCCACTTGATTTAGTGAACGAGCCTTCCTCTCTAATAAGCCCCCTCTCTTTTAAGCTCCTCCTCTAGAGTGCCCGAAAATAAATAAGCCCCCCCCCCACTGAATAGAGCTTTTACGGTATGTAAGAAAAGCTACAAATGTAAGAGGCATCCACATTGCCCGAAGAAAATAGGGCATTTCACAAATCTATGAAATTGGGTAGAGCTAGCTTGTCAGTATCTAAAAAGAATTTGGCTCTAATAAACAGTTTGNGAACTAAAAAGCTATCAAATATACTCTTGCCACTTGATTTAGTGAACGAGCCTTCCTCTCTAATAAGCCCCCTCTCTTTTAAGCTCCTCCTCTAGAGTGCCCGAAAATAAATAAGCCCCCCCCCCACTGAATAGAGCTTTTACGGTATGTAAGAAAAGCTACAAATGTAAGAGGCATCCACATTGCCCGAAGAAAATAGGGCATTTCACAAATCTATGAAATTGGGTAGAGCTAGCTTGTCAGTATCTAAAAAGAATTTGGCTCTAATAAACAGTTTGCAAACGTTAGAATCTACATTTTTCTGACAAGTCTTTAAAATCAAAATTTTGCATGCAAAGAGCAAACCTTCATAAAATTAACCAAACCGTGGTTATAGAAATTAATGAACAAACCTTTGTCTTTCCATTTGTACATGAAATCGAGTCCATACATTGCTCTGCACTGTTGAAATATTCAATTTTTGCTCAATATTTTTATTTTGAAATTGGTCATAACAAGTTGTAAGATCTGGTCAATCTAAATGTGTACTGGGTGATCAAAACAAAGAAAATTTAAAATATTGTTTTGCCGATTTTTTTAAGTTCCGTTTTGTGCAATTATGTACCGACCAAATCACTAGTCATCTGGGAATACTGTATACTGAATACTGTTTAAAAATATTCTTTTAAAAGAAATAAAAATTTGACACAGCATCGACATTTCTTCATGGCCGAGCTTTCGTAAGTACTCAAAATGTCTTGGAAAATGCATCAAATTGTTGGCATTTAAATCTTGCGTCCTCTTGAACATTTCACAACAAAGTTCACTAAACAAGGACAGATTTGGGAAGACAATAGCACGAGTTGGTTTTGATTGACACCGCAATTCAAAGCGATTAGCGATCGCAGACAAAAGAAATTCTCTCAACCAGAAATTCAAAACAAACAAAGCCGCAAATGTAGCCCAAGTAGCTAGTGCGCTTGTTGTGCATTCAAGAAATTTCTTTAAAGGGCAAATATGAGCGTATATCGAAAGAAGAAGGATATATCTAAACATCTACCTCGGGCATTTTATTTCTTTGGTTCAAAAGCTGAGCAGTAAGCTTTTTAATTACATCCAAAAAAATAAGAGAATTGAATCGCCTTCCAATCGGCTTTTGAATCAAATAAATTAAATGCCCGTGGTAGATACTTAGATATATCCTTCTTCGTTCGATATACGCTCGTGTTTGCTCTTAAAAACAATTTCTGGAATGCACAACGAGCGCGCTAGCTACTTGGGTTTCAGAGAAACATTTGCGGCTTTGTTTGTGTTGAATTTCTGGTTGAGAGAATTTCATTTGTCTGCGATCGCTAATCGCTTTGAATTGCGGTGTCAATCAAACCCAACTCGTGCTATTGTCTTACCAAATCTGTCCTTATTCTGTCACTCACAAAGGCATTACTTATTTACCTTCAGAGTAACGCAATACTATGACTATAAATACAAGAAGCAAGTGAAGATAAAGCAAAACATGCTGTGTATATTACTACTGGGTGTCCTGAAAAACTTTCCTTGTTTGAACAGTTCCAGAAAAACAACCATAATCCCGTTTTGGGCGATTTAAACGGCAATCGCTTGCTCAAGGGCTAACTTGGATCCGTATAATTTTTGCCGATTCTTTTCGCTGACTAAAAGACCTCAAAATATGGATTTTCTGAAAATAGTCAGCTTGAGAAACCCTGGAAAGGGAGAACAATCTAGCAATAAAGATATATTCCATTCCTTCCACGTTTTACATCGTAGGTGTGAAGAGCATACAAACCCTTGTCAAATTTCATAAATTGGTATTCAAACTCGGCAATATGCAAAGTGCGGACCACATGAACTTGTCTTAGGAAGTGTAATTTTCTTCAAACAAGAAGCAAACTCATGCTTTTCACGAACAAACAGACAAATATTATCGTTCTTGGGTCCTTTTTTGGAGTTCAAGCTCCGTACTGTTGGAATTGGTTAAAAAAGCTCGATTTTTGTTTATTTTGAGCTGCAGGTTTAACACTCTCGTTGATAAACTGTTTTTGGCACTTTGGTGACCTTTGCAGGTGTTCGGATTTTCTAAAAATTAATTCTAGAAAATTATTACGCACAGATAGCATAGGTTCCAAATTTCTAAAAATGCTGGTGTAAAATTCAATGACCTATTTCTTTGAACCGAATGACTTCAAAGAAACTTTTACTATTTCTCTATAATTGTACCGTTAAATTCTTCTGAAATCTTCAACATCTTCAGAATTACACTGCTTTTCGTCTTTTTGAAGAATTCAAGAAACAAGTTAAAAAAAACTTAAAATTATCGTAATTTCTAAACTGTTTGATGCAACATGAAATAATTTCGGAGAAATCCATAGTTTATGGATGTTTACAATATGGCATCAAGCAAAAGTATGCCATTCTTCTGGTTTATGATTTAGAAATTTTATGACGTCACATCCTCAAATGAGTTGAAATGTAGGATACGCTGTAATTTCGAAAAATATTCAAAATTTCTAAAAAGTCCAACGGTAGAATTATAGATAAGTATCAAAAGTTTCTTTCAAGCCATTCAATCAGAAGAAATATGTCATAGAACTTTACCACCTTTTTACGCAGAGCTAAAGATTTGGAACCTATGCTCGTACAGATACAGAAATGAAACGATGCTCAGGTCTATTCCTGTTTGAATTTTTATAAATAACATGTACTTCTACTAAAATAACGGCTCAAATCGGGAAACTTTTCTTTGGGACACTCTGTAGTATTTTGGCACTTTAAAAACATCTTATCACCTTCCTATTTAGTGTTGATGAAATAATTGAAATTGTTAGCAAAAATGTTACCTGTGGATTATGTCCAATTCCATTTGGAGGTTTTCGAGATACAGCAAATCTGAAGAGTGTTTTGATAATTTCAAATGTCTCTGACTAGAAGAGAAAAGTTTAAGAAACTTTGCTTCACGCTCACAATATAATGGTGTGATCACAGGTAATGGGGAAACATCTTTTTTCATACATTCTGTTAAAAATTTACAGTACATATTTACTTAATTACTATACTTACAAGCTACTCTACTCTACGACAAAGACAAGACCACGGGAAACAATAACTATAACTAGTAAATTAGTGTAAAATTGGTATTAATTAATTTTTCTTTAAATTTCGGAAAAAATTTAGTATAAAAGTAACAAGTACCTCTATTTGTACTTCAGTGCTTGCCAAATCTGCCAATTTTGTCAAGATAAGATTAGGCAACCACGACAATGTTTGTGACACAAACAGTTCCGGTTCAAACACAAGAGTAAATATAGAAGTATCTGTTACTTTTATACTAATGTTTCTCCGTTACCTGTGGTGTGATGGATAGGACTGAAGCGTACAATGGAATAACAGTGAAGTTGTTTGCATGTTTTAGTTGACTTTTGAAAGTTTGTTAGTGATACAAGGATACGATTGAGATTTCAAAAATCTATGCTAGAAGGTATCAGTGTCTCTTATAACTTAAAAAGCAAACGTGATCAAAGCCAACATAGGGCTCAAATCTTTAAAAAGGTCGGTGTAAAATTCTATTGCAGTTTTCTTTGAAATAAAAAGGAACTTAGAGTTTTTTGCTGTAAATCTACCGTGGCAACTTATTGAAATCTTCCTTAGTTTCAAGATGGCAGCATTTATTAAATTTGAGGCTATGACGTCATAAACTTCTAAATCCTAAACTAGAAAAGCTACAGATTTCTGCTTGCCACCATGTTGTAGGCCTTCATAAACTATGGTATTCTTTAGGTTATATGTTTCCTCTCTTAGTTTAGGTTTTACGATGGTTTAAATTTTTTCAAAATTTTCCATGAATTTTTTCAAAAAATAGTTAAATTGCTGCCATTTTGAAAAAAATCAAGATATCAAAAAATTTCCACGGCAGATTTACAGCAAAGTAACATAAGTTCCTTTCAAGCCATCCATTTCAAAGAAAAATGCCATATAATTTTACACTGACCTTTTTAAAGATTTAAAAGATTTGAGCCCTATGCTATTAAAGCCAATATAAACTTGTAGCTTTAGCAATAGATATAAAGAGGAGGCTCTTGGAAGTTAAGATGCTCGAAACATTTTCTCTCAAGAATCTGGTAAATAGACCATTTTCCATTTTTTATTTTTATTTCTGGTTCGAGTACAATACATCGTTATCCAGGATCTCATGTGACACATCCACATATGTATATATGTATCAAAGACATATGTGAAAGAAACAAGGGCAGATTTTGTAATACAATAGCATGAGTTGCTTTTGTTGACACCTCAATTCAAAGCGATTAGCGATTGCAGACAAAGGAAATTCTCTCAACCAGCAATTCAAAACAAACAAAACCGCAAAAGTTTCTTTGAAACCCAGGTAGCTAGCTCACTCGTTGTGCATTCCAGAAACTGTTTTGTAGGGCAAACATGAGCGTAGATCGAAAGAAGAAGGATACATCTACACATCTGCCGCGGGCATTTTATTTGTTTGGTTCAAAAGCCGTTTAGGAGGCGATGAAATTCTCTTATTTTTTTGGGTGTTATCAAAACATTTACTGCTCAGCTCCTGGACCAAAGAAATAAAATGCCCGCGGCAGATATGTAGATATATCCTTCTTCTTTCGATCTATGCTCATGTTTGCCCTTAAAAGCAGTTTCTTGAATGCACAGCGAGCGACCTAGCTACCTGGTTTCAAAGAAACTTTTGCGGCTTTGTTTGTTTTGAATTGCTGGTTGAGAGAATTTTCTTTGTCTGCAATCGCTAATCGCTTTGAACTGAGATGTCAACAAAAGCAACTCACGCTATTGTATTACAAANGTAGATCGAAAGAAGAAGGATACATCTACACATCTGCCGCGGGCATTTTATTTGTTTGGTTCAAAAGCCGTTTAGGAGGCGATGAAATTCTCTTATTTTTTTGGGTGTTATCAAAACATTTACTGCTCAGCTCCTGGACCAAAGAAATAAAATGCCCGCGGCAGATATGTAGATATATCCTTCTTCTTTCGATCTATGCTCATGTTTGCCCTTAAAAGCAGTTTCTTGAATGCACAGCGAGCGACCTAGCTACCTGGTTTCAAAGAAACTTTTGCGGCTTTGTTTGTTTTGAATTGCTGGTTGAGAGAATTTTCTTTGTCTGCAATCGCTAATCGCTTTGAACTGAGATGTCAACAAAAGCAACTCACGCTATTGTATTACAAAATTTGCCCTTGTTTATCAAAGACATATGTGAAAGATCAAAAAAATCTTCTTGTTGCGTGTAGTGCAATTGTACAATGATAAACAAGTAAATTAAGTAAAAATAAGCACTTTGATGCGAATTGAAATAAGCACGACATTTCGAGCATAGCCCGTTATCAAGCAAAGAAATATTAGTAGAACCGACACAAATCAAGCTAAAAGAACGGCAGATTTTAAGGATAAGAATAGAAATCAAGGGAATCGATGTGACGTGAGGACTGAGAATAAGAAAGAGATGTAGGAATAAAATTTTGAAAAAATAGAATGTTATTGGAGATGTGTAACTTGCTTGTTGAGTCCTGAAGGATACAATGTTCCAAGTTTTAAAATGATCCGTTTCTCCAATTTTTTTCTTGTCGTGCTTTCTGTAGATGCATATAGGAGGCCGAGAATTAACATATCATCGAGAATTGACATATATATGAAAGATAATAGGGTGTCTGTACCTCTATCTGGCTCCACTTCTGATCAGGATATTGCTTCTCAAAAATCTCAATAAAGTCATTCCAATGGATCTAAAATTAGAATCAAAATTGCAATGAATGAAGATAAAGTGGAAATAAGTCACACATCAAACTTACAAAGCCTCCAAAAAGGTATTTTTTAAATCAATATAAAAAGTTTAAACCAACTAATTAAGAACTAAACTACAAACGAACTATTAACGAACTACTTTACAACACTACAAGGACGATACCACGGAGTGCAAAAGATCATGACTTCCCCCTGATGGCCATTACATAAAGAACATACCACTAAAATACATCTAAACATACAATAGACGATTACGCTAAAGATGGCGGTGAGGAAAATTTTACCAAGATGCATTGGCATTCGATTAAAGAACGCAATGCATCTTGGTAAAAAGTTCCTCCCCACCATCTTTAACGTACTATATATTACAAAAGGCGAGACACAAATTGTTTTCACTGATAAATACTTGAGACAGTTTCATATTGGATCCTAGACAAGCACAGGCGATGATGATGAAGGACCAAAATCCAAACCGAGAGAACGATAACAACAACAACTGCCGTCGTCATTGCTCCCCGCCCAGAACCCCAACCAGGGAAAATACCTGAAACAAAGTAGACTTGCTCCAAGTCTATTCAGTGGACTATCAGCATTAAAAGAATATAATTACTGCCGCGGGGGGTAAGGTACTAAGGTGACCCTGCGAAGGAGAAACGAGTACAAACTCGTTTCTCCTTCGTAGCGTCACCTTAGTACCTTACGCCCCGCAGCAGTAATTATATCCTTTTAATACTGATAGTCCATTGAATAGACTTGGAGCAAGTCTAGAAACAAAGTGGCTCAAATGAAACTCCCAAACGACAGAGGGATGACAAGACTGCTAAATGATCAGACAGAACATCTACCGTACTAAACAAGCATCGCATAACTCTTGAAAATTGCAAATAAATCGAAAATAACTCGAGTTTGGAGAGAGATGCGAGCGACCCCCAACTTACCGCTGCAGAAGATGGGATTCCCCTGTCCTGTTTGATGGTATTTCAAGAAATTTAGTGAAAAATACCTGTTTCAAGTCTGCTCCTCGGTAATTCATGACGGTTAAGTGTTTTTGGTATTCTTCAAAGTCAGTTAATGAGAATGCTCTGTTAATATGAAAGATTTGAAAGCTATGAACTACAATCTCTGCAAAGATTCTATCAGCGGTTCAAAATTTTCACAAACCATTAAAGCAACATAAAGAGTGAATAAACAGCAAGGGTTGGATGTCTGCTTAGTTACAGGCTCATGAATTAAAAAAAAATTCAAATGATTTGTATGTACTTTTTGGCAGAAAGGCCAACTTCAACGTCAAAACTTGTAGCAGAAATTGGATTTACGGTGCACAGGCGTAAGTCATTTAAAAAGTTTGGATATGGAGGAAAATTTGAGCTTTCAAGATTAACATTTTATACTCTCAAAGCACCAATATCAACAAACAATGTATCTACGTTCAAGTTAACAATCGAAGAACATCTTGAGAGTGATTGGTCATTGACTAAAGCTAAATTCTCATCGCTGGAGCCAACAAAATTTGTAAATTTTTTTCTGGGACACACGGTAATAGATCTTAGGTAGCGTTGTAAACTTTTATATTGAATAGTTTCAGTTTCAGTTTCATAAAATTTAAATTCCACTTCATACAATTTATAGTCCTAACTAAACAAAGAGGAGCTAACTAAATTGTATGCAGGGAATTACTTAAAGGATGAGCTCTCTCAATAGGTAAACTAATCGAGGAGAGAGCCCCCCCCCCCCTCTATAGAAAAAGAAATAGAAAAAACACTGACATTATGGTAGTAGTCTGCCTATACTTACATATTAGCAAAGCGGGTGTAAAATATCTTGTATGCATATAACTTCAATGGTTCTACCGAGTTCAATAACACCATGTATCGAACATCAAATTTAACTTTGCCAATTTCATCTCTGTGGAATAAAACTGAATCATCCAGGTATTTGCAAGCGACCTAGAACAAGAAAATAAACTTTTTAAAGACCGATTATCGACCAGCATACTTTGCGATGGTTTTCTATGTTTTGCTTTGCACTCCTTGGTACCGTGTTTCGAGTTTGCACCCACGTCTAAGTCTGTGAGCAGAACGAACTCTCATACATGGAATAATGGAATATGAAAGAGACAGTTAGGCTATGTTAAAAGCAAATCCAATGGAGCCTAGTTCCATCATCAGATAGGAGACAATATTAAAGGGAATCGACATAATTAAAAGCTGGCCCGGGCCAAGTTAAAAATATAATCTATTGTATTCAACAACTTTGGTGCCTGCCGTTTCATTGTGTGGCGAAGGAAACAATAGGTTTGTGGGTGTTTCTTCGGCCCATTTATATCAGCTTGTCGATATAGCTATGTCTATTCCCTTTAATAATATCATTGCTCGTTGAGGAACAGAGCCATTTGTTACAAATTTCTCCCTAATTTCTGTCATGGCAATATTGTTTGATGAGATCTTAAAGAAAAAACAAAAACGAGGAACGAAATAGGTGGATTCGCTGACTGGTTCGACCTATTGATATCCAAGGCTTTTTCATTCGTCAGAAGGGCTTTCTTTAATCTAATTAAGATTGATCAACAGTCTAAGAGTACAATTTCTTCCAGATAGGACCAAGGGTTTGTGCAAGGTCGAAAGCTTGCATTTACAATATCTAAAAATACCGCATTCAATTCGAAGTTGCTAATGCACCGTGAACAATGCATAGCCAGAGAAACAGTGCTGTGAATGATTGCTTTCTTTGTTTTGTTTACACACAAGCATACATAACATTGCAAATTCTCTTTGATTTCAAATTAGGGAATTGATACAAAAATTGACATTCGGTCGAGGGCTCAAACAGCTTAAAAGTAAAGTTAAATCACCTTTGGTCCACTGTCTAAAACACGTATAATTTGATTCAAATTGTCTGTAATTGTATGCTCTAAACCTCTGGCTAAATTCCAAGGCTTGCACATCCAAACGTTATTTAAATTCCTAAAAAAGATGAAAACAATCCCAAACTGTGTGAATTCAGAATAGTGCGAAACTTGTATAGTACTTTGCGGAATTTTCATTACTGGTTTACTTCCCCTCCCTTGTTCTTTACATTAACACGATGAGGGCAGGGAAAGGGTTTATTCCACTAACACTTAATCTCGCAAAAAACAGCATAAAACGCCTTTTTAGCCCAAAAAAGAAGTGAAAACTTCAACTCCCTTTCAAGGTAATTTTGATTAGAGCTAGATGCAAAAAAAATTGCAAAGAGGAGAGAACGTCTAAAGGAAGCATAACGTTAAATGAAAAATTGGAAAAAAAAATTGTAGAGAGTGACCATCAACATACCTTTCTTCTCTCTGCTTGAAATGTTTGATAAATTGTGGTAATTCATTATACAGGTTGAATGTAGTGGGTAGCCAGCAAGGTCCTCTATCCTCCAATTCAGTATTACTTATTTCATGTCCATCTAATTTGCAACTCCTCATTGAAACCTCAGCAATTAGATCTTTGCATGTTAAAATATTTTCTGATGGAAACTGATTGACGACTTTTCCAGGCGTGTCAGCTAATGACCTTGGAATTTGGAGGGATATCGTATTATAATCTGTATTGATAGTCTGGGAAAGCGCGCCTCCTTGGCCTTGTTAAATACCGGGTGAGTCAGAAAAAAGAATCCCCGTTTGAAAGGTTACGGCTCCCTGGATATCAAGACAATGATATCGACAAATA
>REGL01000031.1:127349-138960 GCA_004194395.1 Aurelia aurita complex sp. Pacific | reverse complement strand
GGAGTAGCCTGCTATCAGAAAATGACAAAACTTAAACTAACGAAAAGTGCAGATCTTGTATCTTCTCTCGTGCAGGCATCCTCAAACTATCAGAAATGTGTCTGCAATCAAAGCACTTTGATGAGTACAGTAAAGATGCCAGCAACTAAATGTGTCATTATATTTTGTGCCTGTGAGTGGCACTTGTGTATATCAACGAGGCCTGCTCTCATACTAGCTGCTATGATAAGTGCCAGATGCGCCTAAATGCTACCTTAGTGTTGTGTTCCAATGAAAGATAACAGACCATTTACCAAGCAGAAAACAAGATTTGAACAAGCAATTCTTTCTCGAAATGTTTGAAACAAGAGATTTTTATTTCAACTTTTAGATAATGAATAATGAAGATTGACCAGGTTGAATCGCTTGATACAAACCTAAACTCTGGTTAAGTAAAAAGGATCGTGCAATCTCTACTAAAAATCTTTGCTGGCTGAGGGACTATACATTTATTTCATTACAACAACCAACACGGCTGAAAACAAAGACAAACATATTCTAAAGCATTGTTCAAACAAGTTCATTGTTTTCATCTTAAAATGTTTGCCTGTACCAAGTACAGAGTCAGTGAAGCCATTTTTCACAGACAGATGTTAAACAATGTTTACTTGGCTGTGCAAAGCTGTTAGCATTGTAAAACATTTATGCAATTATAACTCTCTAAAACCTAGTATCTGTGTTACAATAAATTGCTTCTGCGCCAACTGAAGGTACGGCACAGGGATACCAAAGCCTTGCTACACTGACAAGTTGAGAGGGGACAGTACTATTAGCGAAAGGAGTGTTTATAGTTTGGAGATCTTGAGAAATTTCTTACTCTAGAGCCATTCCGTCATGATCTCTTCAATATACAGTACCCCTTGTGCACATTAACATCTGAAGAATTCTTTATAATTCTGTACAATAGGATTAAGAATTCTGGAGAGGTATAAAACACTTGGACAATTGTCAAAATCATTAAGAATTTCTTAAGAATTCTAAGACTGTCAAAGAACATTAGGCTGGTACTGTACGTAGAACTCAGTCTGCAGGGTGTTGACTTTCTGTACAATTTAAACTTCAGCAGTATTAAGTCAATTTGATCACAGTGCTTTCATAAAAACATATAATTATTCATAAGGATGTACAAAAGTTTAAGCTTTGATGAATCCAGTTTTGATAATCGTTAAATCTCTCAAAAAATGGTCAGCCTTGTAAAAGACCCTCAACGAAATTTGTTTTAAAGTTAGTAAGTTTAATTCATCATGGGGAAAACAGTGTAATAATCTCATCTGGAATAATGCTTCTTGTAATATCATTGAGTCAGTTAGCCACTGACCATCTGGATAAAAGAATTGATCTATGAAACCAGCACTTAGAAAACTGCATAAACTGGCCTCTAGACTCGTACTACTAAATGTCATTTAGGCCTTCTTCAACTAATTACAAATAACTCTGGGCTCTTTTTACTCAAATACACTGCTAAAGGGAGCACTGCACAAGTATCTAAACAATACCCTTGATCAATTAAAAACCCTAGAAACTACTGGCAATAGTTCACATTTTTTAACTGCACTGCTGTCAAATGATCAGTCCATTGCAGCCACTTATTGGTAAGAATAAATTATGTCTTCCTACAATTTCAGCACAGGAATCAAGGCAATTCCAATATTACACTACCTTCCTCTGTATGTAATTGCACAATGCTACTTCCTCCAAACATTTTCACAGATAAGGAATAATGAAAAATGCCTACAATGATGTTGTCATCTGACCATTCAAGTGTTAGTTCACTGTAAATTTGGGAAGTCCTCGTCATAATGCTCCACAACTGCTGGCTCCTTCTCTCCAAATCCTCCTGACATTCTTTCCTCATGTCGGTCACTACCTTCACGACCACCTCTCCTTGAACCTCCACGTCCTACTCGTCCCCCTCTACCTCCACGTCTATTTCCACGGCCACCAGTATTTCCACTGGTAAGTCTAGAGTCCATTGCGGCATATTTCAGGTCAAATTGGAGGAAATTTTTTTCCCTGCCAGAGGTCTTGATTTTCTCTTCAATAATCTATGCAAAATAAATGAAAAGAGCATACTTATAGTTATGCATTCCCATTTCTCAACAACCAAAAACACAATGGCACAGAAATATTTGAATTCAGCTACATGTATATCCTCTCAGAGAGTGCCAAAAAGTTGTAATCATCATCTTTCATACGGTAATTCCAAATGAGCTCATCACAGAGGATCTACACTTTTTAAGATATTGCTCCTAGTGGTAGTAACTTGTATTGTAACACTTTTAATGGAATATGAAAACATGTTTACATACCCTTTTGGGGAAGTATAGGGATCCATCTTGTTCCTGTTCATCTTCGGTCAGTTTTCTCACGGTAACTGCGTTCTTTGGGAAACTTTTTTCTCCTTCATTAGCTTGCCTGACTCTGTATGTTGTCTGTAGTTTCTCCTTTTCCATCATTGACTTGTATTCATCCAGGGTCATTTCCTTTGCTTCTTCCTCTTTGGGAATTGATGGATCTCCTTCACCTGCTCCCTCAATGCTAGAATAACAAGGGAAAAAATATGTAGACATACTACATAACTAGAAGCACGAATGTGCTAATTAACTCGTTCTTTTTTCTGTAGAAAAATGGCCACAAAAAGGAGATTCAGCCATGCAACTTTATCTGAGGAATTTCCAATTTCTTTAGATTTCTTTGGATTTATTCATAAGAAATTTCTGAAATCAGATTTGGACTTAGCATCCAATTTTTGTCCAGAAACAAATTTTGAGCAACCAAGTGTTGATGACATTGTATGACTTTGAAAAATTGTATATGGACTAAATTCTGGGTGCTAAGTTGTAAATCTGGAGTGAAAAATTTTGCACAAAGAAAATTGACAAGACCCTGTGACATGGTTGTGAAAAGGTTTATCCAGCAGACAATTCTGTGATCCAAAAATATGAATTGTTGTTATTGACGAAGAGCAGGTCCTCTCAGAAAGTGCCTTAAAATTTGTAATCATTGTCTTTCATACGGTAATTCCAAGTTGTGTTCATCACTGAGGACAAGATGGCAAAGTCCTGTGAAATAGACTTACGTTTCCTGTTGTTCAGATTGTTCAGCAGCATCAGCCCAAGATCCTTTGACTTCATCATCCATCTGTGTTACACCATTGGCCTCTTCACTGTAAAAGGTGAGATCTATTATAATACTGACAAGAAAAAAATAACACATAAATATTGCAAATTTAAAACTTGAATCACTTTTAAACTTTCTAATTTTCAAGAGTATCATCCTATTTTGAATTTCCTTTTCTGCATATACCAAGGAACTCTACAGTAGTAGCACAGCAAACAAACAAACCAAACTAAAAACAAAGCCTTCTTTAACATTTTTACCAACAGTTTTTTCATCACAATTTCTAACAATCTTTGTTTCTTACAAGATAACATGATTTGTTCATCCATCCTCTCAGATCTGGTGCCAGGATATCGTAATCACTAAATTGTCATACGGTAATTCCAAATCCTAATCATCACTGAGGACATGGGCAAAGCATGCTACATTTGATGTGATTTACTGCCCCCCCCATACGCTCTACTTCAGAGTTGCATAAAAAATTACAATATATATATTACTTACACTACCTACAAATTACTATACAATACTACCGGAACGATACCCCAAGGAGCAAAAGGCTGTGACTACCCCAAAGCCATTTAGACATGGAGCTAAAACGACTATGGTCTGTCTCAAATCACTTGCCACGAGAAATATCTGCGATTAGGTTGACTTACTGTATGTTTGAATTGGTAAATTGGGCATTATCGCAAATATTACGTGGCATCTAATTGGAGATTGACATAACTGCTTATGACTGGACACAATTATTATGTAGCTGTAACAACACTTCATGCTGTTTATGAACCAATCATTACCTTGCTTCAAGTTCGTCTTGTGGTGTTCCCCAGTTGAATGCCCCTGATCCTTCTCTCTTCTCAGTTGCCTTCACAGAACTGGAAGGGTAACTATTGATCAATAAAAACAGTAAAAGAGGGATCGAGAAGTCACAGAGTTTTAAAGAACCTACAGCGAAATACTTTGTTATATGGAACACACTGCCAATCATTAGTTTTTATAAATTCCAGAAAAATCTGAAATTATGTTGTCAGAAGATGATGGTTGAGTTATTTATTGAAATAATTCAAGAGAGGGATACAATATTAATTTAAACAGCAACTGAAGCATTTACAATTGGGGTTTCATCTAATGCTGAAATGTTATTTAAGATTTATGGTGACTTTAGTAAAATAGACAGTCCCCTCAGATCTGGTGCCAGGATATCGTAATCATTGTGTATCATACGGTAATTCCAAAACCTAATCATCAATGAGGACTTGATTTAGACTGTTCAAATTGATATGTGATTCACAGGCAGTCATACAGCTTTATCAATCTTAATCTGGTTAGCAGCGATTACGAAAACTTGGGACTCCTGTCTAATGATCAACTAAAAGGTGGCTCAATCAATTGAAATATATACATACATACAAGTTCAATACATACAAGTGTGCACTTTCCACTTTGTCAATGCAGATAAAGCCAATTTGATAAATTTGACTTGCAAGTGAAAGTTAAATATAATGGAAGTTACCTTCTGTCACTGCCACTATGCCTGTCAAATTCACGACCTCTTCCGCCTCTACCTCTGCCCCTGCCTCTTGGTCTTGAAAATCCACGTCCTCCTCTTCGTCCAAAGCCATCTTCCTGCTGATCACCTTGTTCTCCAAATCCCCCACCAAAGCCTTTCCTTTCACCACTTGATTCACTGTCATTTCCAAATCCTTTCCTTTCACCAAACCCTTGTTTATCTCCAAACCCTTGCCTATCTGCCTGCCTATCTCCTCCAAACCCTTGCCTGTCTCCAAAGCCACGTCTTTCTCCACCAAAACCTCCCCTTCGTTCTCCACCAAAGCCTCTTCTTTCACCCCCAAATCCTCCCCTCCTCTCACCACCAAAGCCACCTCTTCTCTCACCTCCAAATGGTTTGTGTTCTCCGTCATCTTGTTGATCATTGCCTTCTTTGCGGTCACCAAAGTCTCCCCTTCCTTCTCTAGGGGGCCTGTCTCCACCTGCTCCTCTTCCCCTGCCTCTCCCCCTTCCTCTTCCTCCTCTTCCTCTACCACGCTGTTCTCCTCTATCTTGTCTTTCAGGTTTGTCTCCTTTTGGCCCTAAAGAGCACAATTCTTTTAGAGTGGGTCAACTAAAGATATTCATAATATTCTACAACGTAATTGACAGCAAAACCAATTCGAGGGGGATATTTTGCAAATATGTGATATTTTCTGATGGATTTACGTGACTCATGTGATCAGCTTTTGGGCAAATAAGAGGTTGAGTATTGGATGACTTTCCACGCAGTCCAATGTGTTTCATGTGATCAGTTTGAAACAGACTCGGTTTAAACCAATCAAAGCATCCAAAAGCTGCATGCATGTCAGCATTCTGTCAGCAGTTTTAATGACAATGCAACTAACTGATATATATATGGGCACACTGCCTTTACTCATCATTTGGCATGGAAAAGGTGTTACCGTTACGATAAGCGTACACACAGATAAAATCAAGGGGGCTGCCCAAAACATTCAATTGTTTACAAACTTTTTTGCCCCACTATGGGTGGACTTTTGCCTGAAAAAAGCTGATTTTTGAAAAATTTCCCAATATTGGGGGCTGCCACTCTACCAGAGCACCCTGGCTTGTATGCTTCTCTAGGCGTTACTGCATACCCCTTTTCATTCAAACTTGGATAAAAGAAGTTTTTAGGAGTGATCTAAAAGACAATTCAAAAGGGGTACAACAAGAACAATCCACTTTGAGGATCCCAATGATAGAAACACAAGGAAATAGCTCAAAGCCTGTGGTTCGTGAACCAATTTTCTAAAGTTGTACTTGTCCTCTCAGATCTGGTGCCAGGAAATCGTAATCACTGCATTTTTCATACGGTAATTCCAAATCCTAATCATCATTGAGGCTACAATTTAGATTTGACACAAATGGCAGGGTAGCTAGGAGGGCATTAGGGCGTGGTTTAACCCAGCTTTATCAGAACAATACCATTGTGTGTGAAAGAAATAGAAATTTTGGCACAGAAGAAACACTTACTTGCCATGGTGTGGTGTACTGGTGTAAAAATTGAGTAAAAACAATTGAACTGACATTTCATTAAATTGAATACAACTATTGTTTCATGCTATAAATTACTTCTCCTTTGGCATACCCTTCATTCAGCATACAAAAGATATTCTCAAGTCTGGCCATACTGGAAAGGACAGCAGATCTTGGGCAAAAACACTTCAAACCAAAAATAAAACAACAAATGCAGGTGCAGACAAGCTCCCTAAGAACAATAATACACGGTGCACAGTTCTGAGTGCCCATCATTTTTTGGAAGAAAAATGGCACAAGCTTTTGTTGCAATAAATAGAAAGAGTTTCTTCCTATAAAGTTGTGCACAAAGACAATTTTTGAAACTGTGTGAACTGATATTTGACAGTAATAATTTATTGTTTTCTCCAGTATTTATTAAATTTCTTCAGATATTATAGGTGCAAGTGATGCGAGTTTTATTCTGAAATCTTGGGTGCACCTATTATTACACGCCATACTTTCAGACTGGCTTGTTCGAACAAACCTCATCCCTAATAGAAATGAAGGAGTGAGTTTATACAAATTGACTCTGTGTGCAGAAAATAACCCTTTCCTTCTGTGACCTAGTGTGCTGAAAAGTGTCATGTTAAAAGTTATTCTGTTCAATTCAATAGATCTTAAATTTGCCTCATCCATTATTTTGTTATTTTGGCAGTTTCTGTTAATTGTACAGCTTCAAGAGTGCAAATACAGAACAGGGTTGATCAGGACACTTCCTGATTTTGAAACATCAGACTTTTGAACACTGCAAGATTTGTAAAGGGCCTTCCGTTTTGAAAAGAAGTTGCTTCAAAAGCCTGAAAGTGAATTGGACCGACTCTGCAAAAAGCGTACAGCTCTCAAATATCATAAATTGTGAGGTTACAGTGCGCCTGAAAATGTGCATCACTATGGAAATCATCCACTTTGGTGATTGTGATATCTTGTGAACGAAGGAATGCCGACATGTTTGTTAAGCTGGGAGAAGCTGGGTACCTGTAATAAAAAGCGCGTGATGAAGCGTTTTCAGCGTCGGTCTTTTATCTTGCGGGATGTTTTCCAAACCTTCTCCCATAAATACTCCTGATAAATCTTGTGTTTTATGAAAATTAAGCGGTATTAGAGGCATAACCCAGTCACAGAAAGGTACGAATAAAGGCGATTACTTCGAAGAGTAAGGACGGGAGGAAAGTCGGATGTTGCGAAACGTGTTTCCTGAAAGCACGTGCCTGCCTTTGGCTGCAAGTGAGCCATGAAGATAGCACTTCATTTACAACTGAAAAAAAGGCTCACCTTCCTTCTTCACATCTTCAACTACAGTTTCTTTGGTTGTAAACGTCTGTACTTTCTCTTGGGGCTTTGCACTCTGCTTGCCACCTTTCTGCTTCTTCTCGGCCTTCAATGTCTTCCCTTTTTGCTGGGCTTGTTGTATCAGCTCGAGGGGATCATCCTCAAAATCTAGCCCTGCAAACCGATTGCCAACGTCTATGCAATATTCAGATTCGTACTGCATTGCAGGCATTATTGCTGCTTCGATGAATTAGGATTTTGTTGAATTCCTACAACGACATGAATCCACCATTTGCTTCACCTCGACATACGCAAGGACGAGACAGCGTGACGCACGGATTCTTGGGATATCCAACGCCTTCACATTTAACAACCGCAACGACATGCACGTGACACTTGGCATTTCCCGCCAAAATATCCCACTTCAAATAGCCTGCGTGCACTGCAAACAAGGAAAAAAGGTGCCAATGTGTTGGCGTTGTTTCGCGGGCTTTTTTATCATTTTATAACTACAGAGCTTTTACACTTACACTCATTTTTTTTATAAGAAACCGCTTATAAGAAACGGTAGGCTCAATTTTTCGAAAGCTAAGAAACATCCCTACCTGAATTAAAAAAGCTAAGAAACTTCTTTAATTAACAGTTTTAATTTTCCTGTCGTACTCAAAAATGTTTTAACACTGCACAGTTACAGCAACTGTTTGGACATTATTTTGAGTGCGAATCATGTTATTTACTTGTTTTGAGATCTTACTAAGTAATTTGGGAGGCCTTTAGACAAAACGAAATCAACTCTACACTTCAGGCATTAAAAATATAAGAAACATGTAAGAAACTTTTGGTAGCCAAATGGCCCAAAATTTAAGAAACTGCCTACCAGCCCCAGACCTTAGTTTCTTACAAAAAAATGAGTGTACCTGCCTGTGGTTCTTTCGTGGTGATGAAAGCGATCCATTTTATAGAGGAGGCAATGTTAAAGTCAAACACATCCCAAATTTTTAATCAGGCAATAAATATTTTGAAGTTCAGATTCTGGCAACTGTAATAGATTATTGTATTATGATGATGATGATAGTGATAATTCTTGTCTTCAGATGTTTGCATCCTTGCACTTTTCAATTAAGTTGCTTATGAACAAAACCAGCTCTTTCACTAACAACGATACAATCCTTACTTGAAGGGGGACATGACTTGGAAATAAAAACAGAAGGGTATTACAATAAATTAGTAGCACAATTTCAAGGGTACTTTGCAAGGGTACTTTGAGATTAATATGAGGCAGGCCAACAACTGCCTGATGAAACCTTGAGTTTCAAGGCTTCAACTGTCTTCAACTGAAATCATAGGTTCATTGATATCTGTATACAGAGTGGCAGTTAAACATTGAGAAAGGACAGCAGATTGCTGGAAAATTGTGTATGAATTCTTGCTGCATACTACCGAGTGACCCAGAAAAAAGTGACCCCACGCAATCTGTTACAGAAATTAAGTAAGTGGCCGACTGAAATGCTTCAATCGTTTTTCTGTCGCTAAAAGACTACCATATGCTATGAGTATTTTTCGCAATTTTTTTGGCACGGTAAATTTCCAAAACTGAGGATTTCGAGGGAAAGGGCATGCCTGAAATTCTTAAAAAAGTCGTCAAAAACAGGCAATCGATGTACAGCCGTTTCAAATCTTTAAAACAATGAGGAGCCTGTTTCATTTCAACCTGGGAATAGGCAACCCAGTTGGAAGTCTGCAGAGCAAGTTTATTGTCCCTAGGTACTTAAAGATATTCTTAGGTAAAATGAAACACGCTTCTCGTTGTTTTGAAGATCTGAAATGGCTTTAAATCGATCCCCTGTTTTTGATGACTTTTCAAGGATATCAAACCTGCCATTTTCTTCAAACTCCTTAATTTGGGAACTTTACGGTGCCCTAAAAAAATTGCAAAAATACTCATAATATAGGCTACTCTTTTAGCGACAGAACAACATTTGAAATATTTCAATCGGCCACTTAATTTTTTTCTATAACAGATTGCGTTTGGGTCACTTTTTTCTGGGTCACCCGGTACTACAGATCAAACTTCTAAAAAAATCCCAAAGAAATTGAAAAATCAAAGATGCTGTTATCAACTGCTGGAATGAAATCAGTACAAAATTTTTGAATTATTTCCATACAATGAAACCTGAGTATAAGAAAAGATTAAAAAGTGACAGCATACACAGGATATTTAATTTAACTGGACAATTTCTCATCTTAGTGCAATATTTGTGCAATATTCTAGCCATAATTGTCATTCAGAAGTTCTTTTAGGGCTGGTAGATACTTTTTTGTCACCTCACCAGAAGCCAGAGTCTCCATTTTGAATGACATTTTTTGATGATAACATAGTGCTGTTTTTTGCTCTAATCTTTGATAGGCAAGTCAAATATGATTGGTTGATGAACTTGACGATACTGAATATTAACAGATGATGCATTGATATAATTTGTAACACCATCAGTTGTAATTCCATAACCTTCATGAATATGGCCGAATATATGATACTTTGGTTTTACTCTCTCTTGAATTGTTGATAGGAGCTCTGCACAACCAGCTCTCATGCCATCTTGACATCTGTCTCCATGGCCAAGAGGTGGCCCATGGGTAATCAAGATATCAATTCCATCAGGAATTCTATTCCATTGTTCCAGACAATCATCTCCTCTCTTTAGATTAAAACCCCAACCACCAAACTCTGGCTGCCATGGTGTCCCATAAATCTGTATGCCTGAAACTTCAGTTCCCTCATCTTCAAGATAGGTGCATTTTTGCTTTAGAGAGTCTTTTATTGCCTGGAGGTCAAATGATTTGCCTGCATGAAACATACTTGCAATACCACGAGATGAATCATAGTTATCAATATCAAATGTCAAATCATGATTACCAGCTATCACAATCATTTGCTTAAACTGGTTGCGAACACGGTCAAGGAAATTGATAAAATGCTGCACTTCATTTGGGCCTCCTGTTTGTGTGAAATCCCCTGCATGGAGAAGAATGTCACCATCAGGGAGTTCCATGTCATCAGTCTTGTTATGGGTGTCTGAAATGCAAACAAAACGTAAATGGTTATCTGGCTTCCTCGACTTGTATTCCATCGGTTTCAGAACTCTGAAATTATATTTCCATTTATTTGTTATTGAAATTTTATCATACAGTGTCAGTGGTTTGTTGGAAAGTTCGTTCACCTTTATCTCTGCTTGTTGAGAATGAGAGGCCATCATATTCCGTTCCAGCAGGTTCTAGTAAAATGTTAGTGGGTTCTTCCTTTGATAACTGCACATTCTTACCACACCCAGGAATCTGTCAAAATAACAGTTTGTTCTGCTTCACATGACGACCAAAAGGTTGGGTAACCTCCAAAATAGTTTTGTTTTGTTCACCTACTGAAAAGCCTAAATTAAAATTTTCGAAACTAATTCTAGGCTTGAAGCGAAACACTTCAACCTTAGCTGTATACGGTGATTTAGGTGCCACCCCTTCAACATTAAACAGTATTCTACGGGTCATAAAATTCTGGCACAGAATCGTGCAAATAGATGATAACACTTTGGTAAAAAAGGCATTCCTAGAATCTACTTCTCTACCAGATAATTTATCGAACTGGTTAACTACTGTTAAAACTACACTGAATCTGCTTGGCCTATCATCAATTTGGAATAACCCTTCCAGTTTCTCTGAAAAGGAAGTATGTAGAAAGTTAAAGTACGAATCAGCAGCACTTTTTAAGAAATTTTGGCATTCTGAAATATCCTTAGCCTGTCTAAACTCTGATCGGAACAGTAAACTACGAACTTATAAGACATTTAAATCTAATTTTAAACTAGAAACCTTTTTGACTAAAGACCTAACTTTCGAACATAGAAAAGCACTGAGTAAGTTCAGATGTAGTGACCATACACTTTTGATTGAGGTGGGGAGGCACAAAGGCCTACAAGTGGAACAACGTCTCTGCAAAATGTGCCAGTTAAACCTAGTCGAAGACGAATTTCACTTTTTGACAATGTGCCCAGCATATGATAACTTAAGAATTGACCTACTGTTAACTGCAAATGTCGAGCCCTTAGACCCAAAGATACAG
>REGL01000031.1:111070-127206 GCA_004194395.1 Aurelia aurita complex sp. Pacific | reverse complement strand
CCTTAGCATGCCAACCTCATGACACCTAACAAAATTTGGGCAACAAGAGCTTTCACAAGCCTCTTGCGCCCAGAACTAATTCGTCCGACATTAGCCTTTCTAATCCATTGCTGTTCTACGAATCTTAACGATACGGGCACTATTTATACAGAAAAGTATCTCATTATTAAAACAAAGGAATATTCTAGAATTATCTAAACGTTGCACCACAGACTATAATATTACGCGAGAATTTGCAATACTTCCAAATAGGGTAACTAATGATTATGACCTTACAATAAAATAGCTTGGGTAAGGCAAATCACTAATCCTTCTAAACAAAAGAAACAGAGGCGGGGGATTCCACTTGGTGCATCTAATGCCTTTCTGACGTAAGTGGGGATGTCTATTTCAATACAGATAATGACACGTAATAGACGACACCCGATGATTACGCAAAATGACGCATCAGGGCCTAAGTAAATTCTTCCACAAGGGCCTAAATCTAAAACCATAGTTTCTTCCAAGAGGGCACCTTATACTAAAATTAGCCGTATTACAGTATATATGTATGTAACATTTGCCATACAAATTAACGAAATGAAAGAAGGCTATTTACATGCGTACAATATGATAAAAACTAAGATCTAGTATAAAAACACCCCTAGATGGCAGGGATAGCATTAAAAGGTCAGTACAACCTTGTTTCCATAATGGTCCCTCCAGGGGTATTATAGAAAAGTTTTCGTGAAAAAAAAGGGGCAAAAATATTTTGTGTCAAAAGTAGAATGTAATGGCTCATTCCTAAAAAAGTTAAACAGCCTGTTTGGCCTGTTGTTTATGCAGTTTTTAGAAATTTAATAATATATATGGGGACTGTTTTCTTGATTTTGGAGGTCTTTAAAGAAATTGTCCTTTATCTTATGTTCGAAACTGATACTGCGTGGTTGGTTGTGCCTGCTTGATTGCCACAGCTTTGTTCTTTTGCGACTGCTACTGTGTTCCGCCGCAACAGCATATATGCTGAAACGTAACTGCGGTGTCAAAAACCCATGGTTACAAAATATATAGCACATGGTCACGCTTTGTGCAGCCTGTCCAAACCCCTTTCTCCTCAAAGGGGTCTGCAACACAGACTAGCTTTATGCTGTATTTGTACGTCTTTCCTATCCCCGGCCCTAGCTGCTACTTTGCCCCACTGGTAAATTTCCTTAAAATATGCTTTGAAACACAGCGATGGTATTGATCTATCGCCTTCCTCTCAAAAATCTGAACGAAAGAGAAAGACAAGGTCGAGAAAATCACAATATGTAAGCATGGAAAAATATTGAATCAATAAAGTGATCTATATTCATACAATTTGCTTACATAGTATTGGACATAATCGATTAAGACAATGCAAATTACAGCTACCTCAAGCTAATTTTAGGTATCAGAGTTTCATGTTTGAGATCAAGAAGAAAAGTCATGAAAATCAACTCTCTACACTATAGAAAATTGCATTAAAGATTGCGACGAGGAAGTTCCTTGCAAAATGCTCAGTTTATCGATGGAATTCCTACAGAGGTAAAGCATCGTTTAAGATTCTTAAATGGAACGAAACGCATCTCGTACAAAGTTCCACGTCGCCATCTTTAGCGTTATCGTCAAGTAGACTAAAGGAGACCTTACTTTTGAAAATTGTAGATTGCTTCGTCGTTATCAAAAAGTATCATTTTCGATGGCAAGACACCAAAATTCTCTTGTAGTTTGGAGTCAACTTTCCCCCCGTCAGCATCATAGCTGCCAGGTCAGGTACAGACAGGGGTGGGGATATATTTTGCGGCTCAGCATTACTACAGGATCAAATCCTTCCCCTGAAATTGGTGTTTCTGTAGCATCTTAATGTTTGAAAAATTGTTCAAGAGAGTTTATTTATCAATTTGTAACCAATTAGTTACCAATTTGTAAAAGTTGAATTGCATCTTACCTGGACTTTTCTAACTCACTGAAACACAACAGAATTTTTAGTCTTGAAATTGTGAGCAATACCTGCACACAGAAATAACATGTTTCTCCCTTATTGCTGCATCAAGCGTCACACAAAAATGAGCAAGCGTTATCGAAAATGGTGTGCGTTTATCCTTCCTATTAGTGAGTTGCGGCTCATGATTTCAGAGAAGACACTTACAGGGGCTCCGTCGTCAAAATGTAAACAAAACGATGATTATTGCAGCTTTTTGAAAGGTGATATCACACAGGATTTTCGTATTTTTTTTTTCAAAATGCAAGTTGCTGTTTAGGCATTAATCATTGTACTTCACTTAGGAACAAACCAAACATTCATATCTTCTACGATTGCTCGGATATAAGTGGATTTTTAACGGTCACTTTTTGGTGGCTTGGGTGAAGCCACCAAACAAACTGCAGAGAACAATGGATGAACAATGGATAATCCTCGACACGTGCGAGTTTTCGGATTTGTTTACCGTTTGACGACGGAGCCCCTTTAACGTTTTTCGTTTATATGCAACGCAATAAAGTAATACGATACCGCTAAAACCTTCAACCCCAGTTTCAATCAAGCCAGTTTCCAGTTTCAGTTATTTTCAATCACAGGTGGCGGAGAATGATTCAGTATTTTTAAAATGGAATTGTTCAGTTTTAAGATTAGTAAAAACAAACCTTTCTTGCCAGTTAAATGTGTCTGATTTCTCTGTGAATCTGATCCACTACTGCACTACTGCTATTTACTTTAGTTAGGCCAATATGCGAACGACTGTTTAGTGTTGTTGCGGTTGTCTCAGAAATACTCAACACTAAACAGTTGTTTTGGCCTAACTAAAGTAAATAGCAGTGGATCAGATTCACAGAGAAATCAGACACATTTAATAATAATAATAATAATAATAATAATATATCAAATGAGGGAATACGAGGCTTACAGCCTATAAAACCCTAGAAGTTGTATTTGTGTTCGCGGTGGAAGCTATCATAACGTTTTTCAAAATGTAATACTGTCGTACAGTTGACAATCTCTTCGGATAACTCATTCCACGATTTTACTATTCTTTGTGAAAAGAAGTTTCGTCTTACGTTATGGCGATTTCTTTGCTTAAACAGCTTGAGCTCGTGTCCTCTTGTTTTGGTTGTGCTTAACTTGAAGAAATTTGTATGGTTCAAGTCGACGATACCTTTCATGATCTTAAAAACCATTATCATGTCTCCTCTCGTTCTTCTATATGCAAGAGTTGGGAGATCAAGGGCAATAAGGCGTTCAGTGTAAGTCAAGTTTCTCAGCGATGGCACTAATTTCGTGGCTCTTCTTTGGACGCTTTCTAGCGAACGAATGTCTTTAACGAGGCTTGGGCTCCATACGGCGCCGGCGGATTCTAACAAGGGTCTAACTAAAGCTTTGTACAACGTGTTGAAGGTTTCTAGACTTAAATACTTGATCGTTCTTTTTATCGAAGCGAGGACACCGTTAGCTTTTTTTATGCAAGATGCGATTTGTTTTTGAAATTTTAATTTGGTATCAACAATAACTCCTAAGTCTTTTGTCTCTTCCGATTCTTTTATTTCGATTTGACGATTGTCTTTTTGGTCGATAATATAATAAGTACTTGAGTCTATCTCCTCTCTATTCTTAGTGCTTACGTGCAATTTAGAACACTTTTGTGCATTTAGGGGCAACTGCCACTGACTGGACCAGTTTTCGATTCGATTTATGTCATCCTGAACGGGTTGGCTGCTGCCTGAGTTTCTTCGGTACAATTTCAAATCGTCAGCAAATATCTTCACGGAACTATTTTCAATGCAATCTGGTATGTCGTTTATGTAAATAAGGAACAATAAGGGTCCAAGGACGCTACCTTGCGGGACTCCACTTAAAACATTCGTCCAAGAAGATTTAAAACCATTCAGTACTACTCTCTGCTTTCTGCTATGGAGAAAAGCAACGATCCATTGAAGTACGTTTCCTCTAATTCCATACGAATTTAACTTCGAAAGAAGTCGTTGATGGGGTACGGAGTCAAATGCCTTTGCGAAGTCAAAGTATATTACATCGATGCTGTTACCTTCATCAAGGAGAGAAGTCCATTCTTCTAAGGCTTCTAACAACTGTGTTACACAGGAACGTTTTGCTCTGAAACCGTATTGATCATTCGAAAAAAGTTCATTTGTATCAAGGTGTTTCACGATTTCATTCTTGAAAATTCGCTCTAACAGTCGACAAATTATGCTTGTAAGACTGATCGGTCTGTAATTTTCTTTATCATGTTTAGATCCTTTTTTAAAGACAGGAGTTATATGTGCCCATTTCCATTTCTCAGGGATCATTCCTGTGCTGAAGCTGGATTTAAAAATTAAGCACAAAGGGAAAGCAATAACTTCTGCTGACTCTTTTAATACTCTTGGGTGGATGCTATCCGGACCCGGCGATTTCGATGCATTCAAGGACTTCAATGCGATCAATACTAATTCTTCAGTTATGTTAATATCTGTGAGCGGAGAGGCGAACTGTCGTTCTTCTATTTGCGGAATAGACGATAGGTCTTCACGAGTAAATACTGAAGTGAAGAATTGATTGAGGACGTCAACTTTTTCTTGCTCAGAATTTGTAAAGCGATTGTCACCGACCTTTAGGTCAGGAACCCGGGATTTGGTTTTTAGTTTTGAATTTGCATACCGCCAGTAATGTTTATTGTTTATTTTGATGTTCATTGCAATGTTTCGTTCAATTTCCTTTATTCTGTTCCTGATAGTAGTTTTTACTTTATTACAGTGTCTTCTATAACGTATGTAATCATTCCCATTTTTTGTTATTATCCAACGCTTATATGCATTGTGTTTCTTTTTTAACGCTCTCATCGCATAGTTATTGAGCCATATCGGTTGTTTCTCGTTGTTTTTTGAAGGGTTGATTTTGCGTTTTGGTATGCATTGTTCTATGGAGCTGCTAAGTTTAGCTTCAAGATAATTCATCATGGCCTCAGTTGACATGCCTTTAAATTCCTTATTCCAGTCAATCTCCTTCAAAATATTTCTAAGTTTAATATAATCACCGTAATCATATGAGAAACGTTCTGATTTATCACCATGGTTGTGTGACTCTTCGATTTCTACTATGTATTGTAACTCTAACGTCAAGTGATCACTCGAACCAAGAGGATCATTGTATAGTAGTTTTTGAACAGAGTTTTCATCATTGGTCAAGATTAAATCTAGGCAATTCGAAGTTTGGTTGTGTCTGTGTCTTGTTGATTTATTTACATGTTGGGTTAAGAAGGAATCATCAGTTAACTGGCAAGAAGGTTTGTTTTTACTAATCTTAAAACTGAACAATTCCATTTTAAAAATACTGAACCATTCTCCGCCACCTGTGTTTCAATCAACAAGAAGGCAACGCATTCATCATTTTCGACTAAACAGCTACCGTAAGTCCTCGAATAAGCCTCCAGGGGTTTATTTCGCAAACATTTTTTTTGGGTGGGGCCTTATACAACGGGGGGGGGGGCTTATGTAGCAGCAGCCAAAAGCATTACTAGGACTAATGTTTTTCCTTTACTTGAGTTACTTGAGTCTGGTCAGTATGCCTCTAACAGTATACATTGGGATATATTGTTTTCGAGGCAATATCTAAGCCAATATCTTGCTCGAAGGTGGTGGCTTATTCAAGGACTTACGGTACAGTATTCCCCTTAATTTACCACTGTGACTATGCTTTCTTAAATTAGAAATAAAATCTAGCAAATTTTAAATTTCTACATCCCACGAATTTTATGATTAATCAATAATCAGAGATCAAAATATACTAACAATTTATCAGTAAAGCGATTTTGACCCTGTAGCTTCAAATAAAGCCCAAGCTTCATTCAATTCAATGAAAATTGCTTTGGCCAGTTCTTCATGTGGCGTTCCTGTGTGCTGCAGGAGGAACAAAGAACTAGATTTACCACAGTCGTCGTAGTATCAAACCTTGGCTAGAACTGATACACATCAATATAACTACGATTCATGATGGTAACTGTACGATTAGCGAACTACATAGATGGCCTAGGCTATAAGTTCAAAAAGACCGATGTTAAAACACTTCAAAATTTAGGTCCTCCGGCCGCAAAAACGCAGAAACTAACTATTAGTGCTGTCAACTTTTGAGGATAGCAGAGGGGATTTTGTCACTTGGGAATTCTTGTAACTTTTTTCAAATTTTAGAGACAAATCTTGTGCCATCTGAAAGCCTATCTCAGCCTGATTTCTTATATGCAATCAAATTTCTCGTGAATTGTATAATTTTGAAAATCTTTGGAAATAACGCTTTACCTTTTTCCGTCTTTCTGTTATTGTCAATTTGATACAGTTTGCATTTCTTCCATACTTTATATCTGGATTACTTTCAAAATTATAGCATTCTCTATGATTCGTTCAGATCTGAGGTTCTGGTGCATAAATCATTTCCACGAACAGAAAAATGTCGAAGTTTTGAAATAATAAAGATACCGAAGAAAAAAATGCCAATGGAACATTACATCGACTTTACGCTCAAACAAGTCATCTGAAATAAAAATTGTAGTTAACATCTATTTCTTAAGAAGTTCATGTGCGCCGATGCTTTAAATCAGACATGAAAGTTTCATAATGATGAAACAACAAAAGAAGAACAAACCTTGTCAGGATGGACAGATAGACAAGCCCTCTTCCACCATTTCCTCACCTGTAAATAAATATAAAATAATGCATATCAACAAATCATCAGTGTTTATTGATCATACACTCTTGTCAATGATTTAAAATGATTAGAGAATTTAAAGGGTATGGAATTACGCATTTAAAACCTTATTCTGAGCTATAATCTTTAAGCAGCATCGTTTATTGCTTAAAAGCCATTATTGTGAGATCTTTCATTTTCCTGCAAGTCTACAAATTAGTTTGCGTTTTTTCTGACACTTAAAGGGGCTCGATCGTCAAAATATAAACAAAACGATGACTTTTGCAGTTTTTTGAAAGGTGATATCACACAGGATTTTCGTATTTTTTTCAAAATGAAAGTTGGTGTTTGGGCATTAATCATTGTACTTCACTAAGGAACAAACCAAACATTCATATCTTCTACGATTGCTCAGATATAAGTGGACTTTTAACGGTCCTTTTTGGTGGTTTGGGTGAAGCCACCAAACAAACTGCAGAGAACAATGGATGAACAATGGATAATCGGCGACACGTGCGAGTTTACAGATTTGTTTACTGTATGTTTTTGCAGCATGCTTCAAAATCAGGCAGTCAACAAAAAGAGCCAAATGTACTTATTTTCAAACCAATCACAAGATCAGCTATGCCTGGCAAAATAATTTAGTCATTGATGTCTTGCCAAAAAAGAAATTTAAAAATCGGCCTTATAATGAAATTTTGATGATTTTTCAAACAGTTTTTTTGGGACACCCGGCATCAAGCCCAGGGGAATTTTCCGAGCGGGCGGAATTTTACGCGATAAAAAGTCATTCAACCCTAAATTTCTATTCATTTACAAAACGAAATTGTCTCTTGTGAACAAAAGAATTTCTGTCCGCTCGGAAAATTGCACTGACCGGAAACTGGCCTTAACAATGAAATCGACATACTCTGAATTCGAGAAAAATCGTGCGAATCCTTACAACTTCGAGGGAAGTCTACAAAGGCAAACTTTGTTCAGTTGAACAAGGACAGATTTGGTAAGACAATAGCACGAATTGGTTTTGATTGACACCGCAATTCAAAGCGATTAGCGATCGCAGATAAAGGAAGTTCTCTCAACCAGAAATTCAAAACAAACAAAGTCGCAAATGTTTCTCTGAAACACAAGTAGCTAGTGCGCTCGTTGTGTAATCCAGAAATTGTTTTTAAGAGCAAACACGAGTGTTTATCGAAAGAAGAAGGATATATCTAAACAACTACCTAGGGCATTTTATTTCTTTTGTTCAGAAGCTGAGCAGTAAGTGTTTTAATTGCATCCAAAAAATAGGAGAATTGAATCGCCTCCCAATCGGCTTTTGAATCAAATAAATTAAATGCCCGTGGCAGATGTGTAGATATATCCTTCTTCTCTCGATCTATGCTCATGTTTGCTCTTAAAAACTATTTCTGGAATGCATAACAACGAGCGAGCTAGCTACCTGGGTTTCAGAGAAATTTTTGCGGCTTTGTTTGTTTTGGTTGAGAGAATTTCCTTTGTCTGCGATCGCTAATCGCTTTGAATTGCGGTATCAATCAAAACCAACTCGTGCTATTGTCTTACCAAATCTGTCCTTGTTGTTCAGTTGAGAATGAAGTGTACTGCGTAGGTTGCTGCTTGATTACTCACCTGGTTCGGTTGAATAAGTTCATGCATTCCAATTGGTTTCCATCTGTCTTCTCCTTCCCATAATACAGTGTCTAATGAACATATCAGGGCCCGAATATTTCTTTCCTTACCATCAGACCAATCACGAATCTGAAAAAGAAGAGATGGTTCACACTTAGTGATATCTTGCAGACTAAACCGTCGAAGCTCTGGAAGCTCTTCATAAGAGCTCTTGAAGATATAACTTTGATGACATGAATTAGCTTTTTACACTAAAATAAACTGCATACCCAATTAAGAACGCCAAAATTAAGCTGCGTATCAATTAAGCCTGAATGTTCTCAAGTTGTGAAAATTGTGTACAAATTAAACCGCACCTATGTGAAAGATATTTGAAAAGCATGAAAGGGTAAATTCAATTTTCTAATAAAATATTTTTTTACTCATGAAAGTATCAAGGAATCGTGGTTATATCAAATCATTACGTAGTTCTATCAAGTTCCATATTATTGTAAGCCGCTGTAAAAAATAAGCCGCATTTAAGTAAGACTATTTATTTGTTGTGCGGCTTAATTAGGTAGGGGGTTTGTTTTAGTGTAACAAGGTAGTGAAGACATGGTCGCTGTTTAGACCAACTACCCAATGAACTTTTAAATTAACAATCTCAAGGAATATCCTACACTGGGCGTGGTTAATGCAGCATAGGTTTCAAATCTTTAAATCAGCGTAAAAAGTGGATGTAAAATTCTATGACCTATTTCTTCCAACTGAATGAAAACTTTAGCTACCTATCTATACTTCTACCGTTGGACTTTTTGAAAATTTTGAATATTTTTTAAATTACAGCATATTTTATATTTCAGCTCATTTGAGCATGTGACGTCATCAAATTTCAAATCATAAACAACAAAAATGACAGACTTTTGCTTGATACTATATTGTAGACATTCAAAAATTAAGCCTTTCTTGGAAATTATTTCATGTTACATTAAAACAATTTAGAAATTACAATGATTTTAAGTTTGTTTGAAAATTCTTCTTCGATTCTCAAAAAATAAGAAACACACTCAAATTCTGAAAATATTGAAGATTTCACAAAAGTCCAACGGCAGAATCATAGCAAAATAGCAAAAGTTTCTTTGAAGCCATTCAATTCAAAGAAATATGTCATTGAATTTTACACCAACCTTATTAAAGATTTGGAACCTATGCTGGTTAATGCATCTTCCGTTTGATTCAATAGCTTGAAATGAACTTCAGATACTTTGCTAAACAACTTCTGGACTTCTAATGAAGCAACTTTGAAACATCATCGTAAATCCAGAATCAATTGAGGAAAAGCAGTACAATCTTCAAGAAAACCATCGTTTATAAGTCTGTAATATATGGGGATATGCAGAAATCTTAGCTTTTCTGGTTTACGATTTAGTAAATTGGCCAAATCACAACCTCGAACCTGGTTGAAAAATAGAAGACGCTGTACTTCTGAATATAATTATGATACAAAAAATACCTCAAATGCAATTACAGCAAAGTATCTGAAGTTCCTTTCAAGCCACTAAATCAAACATCAATTAATTTACCATTTACCATCAATTCACCATCATCTTACCATTCGTATAATCGTTTTTAAAGATTTGATGTTTATCGTTTTACTTGCAGCCATGTGAACAGAGGGCCTTTGAAACATCTAAATAACAAAGAAAATAATTCAACCTTTCGTTTAATTGGGTCATCATCTTCTCTAGCAACTTGCTGTGTCAGCTGCTTTAAAGTTTCCCTTTGTTGTTCACTTGAAGGCTTGAATCCCTGTGCTCCAAGAATGTCACTGAATTCATTGCTGCTGGCCGGTCTTTGACCTATGAATAATATGCAATACTGAAAATAATTCTAAGCCGTTTAAGCAACCATTGTCACCCAGAGTCCTTTGCGGGCACGCTGAGATCTCTAATTGTTTAAAAATCAAATTTGGCCTTGAGCGGAAAGCATCGATCCACACTGCAGTAATTGAACTGATAGAAAAGTTTTACTATAAGTCAATGAGCCATCTAAATCAATCATACATCTGGTACCTTCATGAAAGGAAAGCGATTCAATACGATCTCAGAACTAAGCATCTATGTAAATTACCGATTACAAGGACAATAAAATTTGGCATGGAGTCGCTCTCATTCCGAGGAAGCTTATTGTGGAATAATCTAAACGATGAGATAAAGGAGCTACCATCAGTTGCAAGCTTTAAAAGAAAGATCAAAACCTGGACGGGTGAACAGTGTAATTGTAAAATTTGTAAGTAGCCTGTCCATTATGGTATGTAGCTTGTAAATACTATTTGTTAGACAGCTTTGTAAATTATATTGTAAACAGTTGGTATTAATTAGTTTTCCTACAACTATTGTCACACCAACTGTAAATAATGATTATGATTTGATTTGATTTGATTTGATTTGATTTGATTTGATTTGATTTGATTTGATTTGATTTGGTTTGGTTTGGTTTGGTTTGATTTGATTTGATTTGGTTTGGTTTGATTTTTGATTTGATTTGATTTGATTAGTCCAGTTGAACTGTTCTATCAGCTAAACTACTGTAGTGCGGATCTATATTTTCCGCTTGGTCGATTTTCAGACAGTTTAAAATTGTAGCGTACCCGCAAAGGACCCTGGGTGACGCCGGCTCCTTAAAACCAAATGATATCTTGGCGTCATTTGTAAACATGTGGAAAATTTCTAAGATAGTGTCATAAAAACATTTCCTCCTTTCAAGAACTGATTCTGTTTTACAACTTTTTTCCAACACATTGGTTTCCATTGAGTTTTTCAGAGCGATAGTACCACTCCCTGAATTTAAAAAAATTAGATATCCTCAACTGTCACAAGTTAAAAAACTGCTTCTGTGTACACAAGAGTTTCAATCTTCAAAGGCAGTTTTTAATATCACAACTGGAGAAAATCTTGGTCTGTCAAATTCAATATTAGTGCAGTGTAATAAATTGTGGGTCTGTAAATTGAGGGCAAAAATATTTAATGCTTACCCCATCCACCTCCCATTCCACCCCTTGCCGCTTGATTTGCACCAAATACACTAGAACCAGCAAATGCACTGCTCACGTTGTAATTAGGTGCAGATGCTGTTGGCGTCGGCCGCTTTGGAGGTGCTCTCTGCTGCGTTGGTGCTTTCTGTTGAGTTGGCGCCTTCTGTTGGCCAAATGAACCACTGGATCCAAATGGTGATTTAGTGCCCTGGGGTTGAGAAGTCCGCATTCCCGAGGCCGGTGTTCCAGCTGCGTTCATTGGTGATGGAGATCTCTGATTCTTGGACGTTCCCGCTGTTAAATTTCCGAAATCAGCAAAAGGATCAACTGGTTTACTAGCAGCAGCATTTCCTAGGTTAGCACTCGAGGAAGCGGATCTGTGCATGCCTGCATTTGTATTGATCGCTGGTGCTGTAGGCTTGAGAGATGACGTGAAGTCCGCACTTCCCCAGTCTCCAAGTAGATCCCCTTCGCTACTACTGTGTCGCATAGGACTTGATGAGGTGCTGGAGAACGCATTGACGTTACTGGAAGGCAGTTTTTCATTATGAGGAGAGGATGGGAATGGATCCACAAAATTATTCGATCTGATTGAAAATAGATTTTCATGTTGTTGTGTATCATTACTTCCGTGTGCATGTCGATCGGTTAGTTCTTGGAAAGGGTCATCGTCATCATGTCCTCCAAACAAATCACTAGTACTTTTGTTTTTCTTTAAGCCAGGACTTCGAGTGGCGTTGGAATTACTGGCTGACTCTGATGTATCAATTAGAGGCGGTTCTACGCTTGTTGATGGTAAATTAGGCGTGCTTGGGCTTTTTAAGACATGTTCTCCGCCAACTGAAGTATCAGAGGTACCAAAATTAAGCAAAACTCCATAATTATTGTTATCATTTCGCGAATTTTGCGATGATGTTTTCTCAGGTGCCATTGTTCTGTCTAAGTTCGTCTCAATTCGTAATGCACTGAATTCGTTATTAAATAAGCTCTGTGTCGTTTCTTGTTGTTTATTTGTAGTCGTATCAGAGCGTAAATTCGCGAAATCATCATCAAATAAATTGTTCGATTGGACAGTGTTCTTAGAAGCAGGTACAGAGTTGCTCTCAGGAGCAGGTACAGAGTCAAAACTGAAACCAATGTCAATAAGCGGAGCTGATGATTGGACAGTTGTTATCTCTGTATTGCCTTGGGAATCCGTTGAAGAATCGTCTGATTCTGAGCCTGAAGGCTCTCCAGCTACAGTGCCCCCACGCAGTTCAGCAAAGCCAGAAAATGAATTATCTGGCTCCTGTTTGTTGGTAACCGGAGAAGTACCATTCTGTTGACTGGACCCAGCTGAATTACCGTCACTCCATTGAAGATTATCGAAGAAAGTTGAACGACCAACTTTTTTATCATGGTCCACATCTAGTTTACTGGCATGTATATCTTCCTTGTCAACTTGAAAGCCTTCCTCACTTAATCCTGTGAAGTGAAAGGGTGATATTGCAATTTTGAAAGAAATTATTGGACAATAAGGCCAGGGATATACAGTGAAAGAAGTGCTTCGTTCCCTCCGCTCATTCACAGTCTGTGCAGCCCAAACATGGGTGGTTAATGATTGTTGAAGCTTTGGTCTCTTGCAGAGGAAATATTTCTATACTGCTAAGGAGGAGCTAGCGAAAGAGATTGAATATCTCAAAATCTCTATGGCAGAGCGATATAAATTTTCCTCCACAGAATCATAATTCAGGTGTCTAACTCATGAGGTGTCTAACCCATGGTCCAAGTACAACCAAAATTCATTGTTCATAAAATAAAATTTCAGCAAATTTAAGTCTTTTGCGGGTCCTGCACGATCATAAATTATGACGTACGAAAAATCATTTACCACAGAACTGCTAATTCAGATAATAAAATCTAACTTGCTAAATTGCAATTGGTCACGAAGAGTGAGTGGCCGAGCGGCTTATACAGTTTCCGTCAGGTGACTGAAGTTAAGCTCGGTCGAGTGAGGTCAAACTCCGAATGGGTGACCTCGGAGGCCTGACCTGGCAATTCACCTCGCCGGCCTTCGGAAGGGACGTCAAACTAGGGGTCCCATCATGCCTGGATACGGCATGCATAGTGGGCTTAAATTAGCATTAAGTAGCAAGAAATACTTCCAGCCCACTCAAAATGAATTACTGAAAAAAAAATAGTTCTGTAGATTTACACAATTTTGCCAGGAAGCTGTTTGTATGACGAAGGGCTAGAAATGTATAGGAATAGCACAACCAGCTTCTGGGGAGGAAAACCAACTTACAAATATTTGCCTTTTTTTCTTTTCTATGACTTGTTAAAACTGGTTGGAAAATAATAACGCAATTTCTATCACCGTACCTTAAAGCTAAAACAGTGTGAAATGTGGCCACAATTTCTAGTTCGTTTCAAACGCTTCTAAAACATCTTCCAAGTAATGAAGGTAAAAAAGATTTTGATGAATAAATGTTCCCATTTAAAAGGGCTGTACAAGATTTTTGTAAATAAAGATACAGCTCAGCTGGCCAATATCATTTCTCAGCTTGCCAGTGGCCTTTCGTGTGTTTGGCCTAAACATACCTGAAACTCATCTCTCAGAAAGTTCAGGATTTTTGGATGTTTTGCTTGCATAGCCCCCTTAAGTTTGTGAGCAGGTAAACAAACAAACAAACAAACAAACAAACAAACAAACAAACAAACCAACAAACAAACTAACAAACAAACAAACAAACAAACAAACCAAAGACGCAGTTTGTGATTGGGAGCTAAAAACCTAAGCACAAAAACGAACAGTCCCCAAAAGAAAACACTTTACTCATCAGGTTGGAGTAACAAATTAACAACTTCATACCAAATTCTTCTCGGCATTCCCAATATTCTTCTTTACTTGCAAAACATGGATATGGCGTTAGTTTTTCAGCATTCATTTTGTCCCATGGTTCTGTGTAGGGCTGCGTGGATGCTGTTTCACTGCCAAGTACTAAGTCTAATGTTACGGCGAAGGAGGATGGATATTTCTGGTCATCATTGTCCGCCAAATCAAGTTCATTTCTACAGATAAAGATAATTAAGGTCTGTATTAGTAATACGAAGCTCTCTAGCACTATTATCTGACAACCTTTTGAACAGAGTTGTAAGGTAAATGGGAGCTTTCTTCTTAATTGACATGTACAGTGAATCGCAGTTAGGGGAAGATATCTTTTCCCATAGTGTAATATTCCAATTCCTTTTGATATGTTTTTTATTCATAGCGGAAATATGATTATTTTGTGTGTTTAATCGCCGAAACTGGTTCTTTATCAATAACGATTTGTAATTGTTGTGCTTCAGAGTTTTCAATGCCTTTCAGCTTCTTTCTACCTCCTATTAGGAGATATTGTGCATAGTATTTAATATTTAAACTTTAACTGTTCATACGAAAGATTTTCCCTCAAAAGCTGTTCATAAAAAGTCCGTTGATAGCTGATGACAAACGCTTTCCGCGAACTCATGCCCAGTTGTATAATACAGCAATCAACAAATTTTGTTAAAGTAGTTTCTTTTCCTTTATTATCCTTACTTGATGGCCTCGGGGTAGACACTGCCTTTACTCCCTGGGGTTGATCGTCCTGGTAGTATTGTAGAGTAATTTTGCAAGTAATGTAGTTCGTAATCTGTATTGTAAATTTTATTTGGAATATATTACATAAAAAAAATCAACAAATCTACGTTAGACTGGTATTCTTTTAGAAATTTCGATAATTTCAAGCTAGCCCTACTAAAATATGGATTGGTCTTTCAGCCATGCAACTCAATACAACTTTAAAATGACAGAATCTAAAAATAGTACCAAACTTTGCAAAAGCTTCGCCTCCATTTTGTATTTCCGTCAGTAACTCAGTAACGGTGCTTATTAACTGGATGTCGAGAAAACATGAAAAAATCTTTATCGTGGCAATGAAGATTAGTAGCTCGTGGCAATGACGATTACGTCGAGGGGCATTTGATCAAGATGCATTGGGTTTAATGATCGAACTCCTACAGAATCACTGTTTGCTGATTCCAATATAGAACAGACAAACAAAGAATCCAAATCTTTAAATTGGTGTAAAAAGGTGGGTGTAAATCCTTTAACGTATTCCTTGGAATCGAATGGCTTGAAAGAAACTTTAGTTACTTATCTATAATTCTACCACTGGACTTTTCAGCAACCTTGAATATTTTTCGAAAATACAGCGTATTTATAAGAGGACGTGATGTCATCAAACGTCTAAATCGTAAGCCAGAAGAGCGAAAGACTTGTGCTTGGTAATATACTACAGACATTCATAAACAATAGTTTTCTTGAAAATTGTTTGCGTGTCCTCAAAAATTTATAAATTGCGATGGTTTTCAGTTTTCTTCAAAACTTTTGTTGAATTCTTAAAAGGAAGGGAAATCCTGTAATTCTGAAAACATTAAAGATAACAGAAAAGTCCAGCGGTAGAGTTATAGTAAAGAAGATGAAGTTTCTTTGAAGTCGGTCAATTAAAAGAAATAGGTCACATAATTCTAAACTAAGGGCGCCTACCTTGTAGGAACTGTGTTTATTCGAGATCGACTATTATACGAGATCCCGGGGGGGGGGTACTTGACTAGGGAAGTGACGGGGGTGTGCGGAAAACCTCTTCACACCCTGCACCGTCGCATAAAAAATAGGCCAAAAGTAAACCCTGTCGCATAAAAATTTTGCATCTCAAATATAGTGTAGAACGCAATTTTTGCTTGTGATACCCTGTCGCATAAAAATTTTTCATCTCAAATTTAGTGTAGAACGCATTTTTTGCTTGTGATACCCTGTCGCATAAA
>REGL01000031.1:95219-110981 GCA_004194395.1 Aurelia aurita complex sp. Pacific | reverse complement strand
CTAGGTCAAGTATGGGAGTACCCCCCCCCCCCGGGTACGAGATAACCACATGGAAACAGACAGCGTGATCTTTGATTGGTCAACACTAACATACGTTAGAATTTGAAAATCACTGTAACTTATGTTATACACGGATTAACAGGACCCTGGTAGGCGCCCTTGTTTAAACCAACCTGTTAAAAGATATGGAACGTATGCTGAACAAAATCCATTGCATCTTGGTCAAATGCCCAACGACGACATCTTTCCGTAATCGTCTACTCTCTGTCAGCATTACTCTACTTTTAAATCACCTTCTTTTCCAACAAGATTCAAAGTTTACTAATTTTTTTCAAGGAACACTTACCGAGTAAACTTTACATTAGTTGTGCCATTTTCAATAAACCCCGTATGGAACTGCAAAGTGAAAACGCTAAATGATGTGAATTTCCCCTGAACTTTTCCTCCAAAAGTTGATCTAGCATGGGAAACCGCTATTGTGACGTCACCATGTAACTTCGTGTTGACGTTGAAATCGATTCTCCTTTCCGTGACAAGGTATTCTCTGAAGAAATAAGATAACGCATGATGCTATGTGTGTGACACTGAGGAGCGGGCTGTGGGGCAGTTTTTAGTGTGTGCTGATTGGTGACAGGAGAAAGTTTCGGCTTTGGAAATATCAGAAATATCAGAATCTACAGAGTTGTTAATTTTTTGGCATGGTTAATTCAATGGTCCAGTTATGCAGCTATCATTTTATCGCCCCGACGCCCCCACCCCGGGATTGGCGGGGCTGATGCGGGGTCATTCACGTTTTTCTCTTGTGAAAGTGAGCGATGTCTCCGCCTACCGGGGCAACATTCTTGTGCGAATGGGAGGCGATAGCTCGTGTTTGTCCCCGGTTAAAGCCCCGCGCCTTGCTATGCTCAAGCTTTTGACGAGAAGCGAATCGCCCCGGGTGTAAAATTTTTCAGTGAACAGGAGGCGAATAGCCCCGCATCGGCCCCGTCTATCCCGGGGTGGGGGGTCGGGGCAATAAAATGACAGCTGTATTACTTCGAGCAATCGTAAAGTTTTCTTCTTCCGGAAATAGATTATAAAATCAAGGCTATGAAACTCTTATCTTAGACTTGACATGTTAAAGTCTCAGTCCCGTCCGATCGTTCAGTTAACGCTCGCTCACTCGAGTCGCTCTCAGAACTGACTGAACGATCGGACGAGATTGAGACTTTAGCAAGTCAAATCTTAGACCAAAGGCTTTTACGCTCAGATTTCACCATTTCACATTTGGTTATTCATGCAATTGAATACAAAGAATAGTTGCAGCAAGTTCAAATTTCAATGATTTTGGACTCTAGTGCATGCAAACATATTTTTCTCCTTGCAACCAGATAAAACATGCTTGAAGAGAAATTGAAATATGTTCAACAATAGGAACACTGGGGTTTCCTTTCAAAATATCGCCCTGGATACGCTTGGGTGTAATGCTACTGCTTTTGAACTCCTCATGTCTATAGCATTTATGAATTAGCCGATGTGGATGACTTTGGAACCCAATACCATTGCGCTTTGGACATAAGGAAAATGGGACAACCATGTTCTTTGTGATCTCAAAATTTTCTTCGTCGTTTACGATATGTAAATTAATTGTCCATGAGATACGACTAGATAGGCTACTTTCGCTTGACCTTGATACATTTTGAGAAATTTCTTGCAGGATTTTATGACTGGAACGCTTCCTACGACCGCCAGGTGGCATGGCTTTTCATGTCCTGTTGGACTCACGGCGTAGAAACATAACGACGGTTAGGCAATAACGAAGAAAACAACGCATTGATGAAATTACAAAGAGATTGGATGGTGATTAGATCATACCTCATTTGTTCAATTTCTTGTGCCGTTGAAAGAATTCTCTGGTCACCTTGAAAAATTTCGATGAATGGACGACAACCGGTTCTAAAACAACGAAAGAAAGATCATCAGCAAAACTATTACATACCGGGCGAGTAAAAAAAAAAACAATCCACGTTTGAAAGGCTACAGGTCTTCGGATATCATATCCTGGATAACTGATATCAAAGCAATACAACTGGAAAATACATCGTTAAATAGTTTAAATATGTTTGAATATATTTAAATATAGTGTACCGTTGAAGAGGGCCTAACCATTCGAGAAAACAGGCATCAATTCGGTCTTTTACGCTTTTTATTCTTTATTTCAGTGCTGACTAGTTTCGCCCACTAGGGCATCTTCGCAGAATACATTTAAATATATCTTGAATACATATTGAAATAAACAATATCTAAACATATCTTAAAATTAACCTGAGTGTAATCGGCCATTCCGTTCTGAAATTATGATGGATTTTCTCAAGAGAGCCCCCTTCAAGAAACCTTCAAAATAGGCCTAAAATCACAACCAAATTTCCTGCCTTACAGTCATGACTTTTGCATGCATTAGCACATGTTATCCCTTTGAGGCGATGGATGTGTCATCACTCGGAGCATAACAAAATTATTCCGGGCGATTTCATCCTCCCAACAAGTGATAAAACATGTTGAAGTCATGTCTGTGAGGCAGAAATTATAAGAAATTTGCTCATGATCTTAGGCCTGTTTTGAAACTTTCTTGAAGGCTAACTTTAAAGATTGTCTTTCAAAGTAGAATTTTTGCCAGTGTAAATTTTACTGCCGTACATATTTGCAAAGCAAATTCAGCAGGGCAGAGAGTTGCATCAAAAATATATATTAGAATCTTGACTCTTCAAGCACAATAGAGCACAATAGTATTTTTGAAATTAAGCTATTTAGTGAAATAAATTTTTGAGTCTGATCGAATCTATTTGTGAAGATTGAGCTAAACATATTTTAATTCGTTTACGCAACATCTGCAACCGTTGATGTGGAGGCATATTCAAAACATATCACCTTGCTTTTCTCGCCATAAAACTAAATATTTTGCTAATTAGGGCACTACAGAAAATAAAAACAGAAATTTGCTGCTCGATCATGTTTTTCTTGGAATTTGATGACAATGAAAATGAACGGCTTTCTGAAATAAACATGGCAAGTTGATTATAAACACGAATGAAAAACGGATGGCAAACAGATGGCAGATAGAAAACAGTAATGGAAAAATGAGCTATGCAGAATCACGAGGAACTTGAATTTGATTCTCAAAAGGTTCGAGTGGTCGACATGAGAACTTTGATATCGCCATTGTGTATTTCTTTAAACAGTCTAAATATCGGACTCATCGTAATAAACCCACGACTAAAACTGTTAAATCCTGCAAGAGAGACAACGAATTGAAATGAAAAACCCAAAATGAGGTAAAAATAAATTAATAGCTGCAATAAAGAGCAACGTTGAATAACCGAAGTTTTTTTTAACCAAACAGAATACGTTTTGGTTGACAATCGAAATTTCACATGCTTTATAACAAGCAAATTTGGCTCCTTTTTGACTGTGTATGCTTACTGGCGAATCATAAAGCACAGGACACGAGCTCACAGAGGACTGATCTCTTCCATCACCTCCTCCACCGATACTGATGATTCAGATAGCATATAAAGGCTCCAAATCTTTAAAAATTTCCGTGTAGGATTCTAAGACCTATTTCTTTGAACCAAATGGCTTGGAAGAAACTTTATCTACTTTGTTTTAATTCTACTGTTGGACTTTTCAGAAATCTTCAATAGTTTTCAGAATTACAGCATATTTCATATTTCAACTCATTTGAGGATGCGACGTCATCAAATTTCTAAATTGTAGACCAGGAGAGTGAAAGACTTGTCAAGCGACACCATATCGTAGACACTCAAATCATAATCATAAACGATAAAACAAATTCTTCTTGATAAAAACAGAGTCAATAAGTCAACAGAACAAGCATTGTTCTATTAACTCGATATAACTCACAAAAAATGGATTTCTTGGAAATTATTCTAAGTTTTCTAAAACTTGAGAAATTACACTGGTTTTAAGTTTTTCTAAATCTTTCTTGAATAGGAAGAAAACCCTTCTACTTCTGAAAATATTAAAGATTTCAGAAAAGTCCAGCGGTTAGAATTATAGCAAAGAAGCTAAGAAGCTAAAGTTTCTTTCTTGTAATTCAGCTCAAAGAAAGAAGTCATAGAATTTTACACGAATGTTTTTAAAGATTTCGAACCCACTATGCCTGCCAAAAGTCTTGGAACACCTCTGCTACTTTTGCCTTGCTTTGCGATTTCCCCTCCCCCCTTAGAAAAATGCTGTTCTGTGACGATAAAATGGGATGACAAGACGATTCGCGATTCTGATGGAATGCTGAGACAATAACCTTGCAAATCAACATGGTTTCGGGGATGACGGGGTATTTAAACTACCGTAAAAGCTCTATTGGGGCCTATTTAGTTTCGGACACTACAGAGAGAGGGCTAATTCACAAAATTAAATGACAAGGATGTAAATGATAGCTTCAAAGTTATCTTTTACCTGATATTCTGCGGATCCAACATACAATTTTACGAGGCAAATACACAAATTCGACACAGCTTTATCTCAAACCATATCAACATTAACATACAAACTTATTTAGCTCGATAAATGGAAAATCTTTGGTAACCTCTGGAATTTGGCAGGCATTGCATGCTGATTCAGATGTCAACGATGGCTCCATGAATTTCCATAATGATAAAAACTAAAGAGATCTTATAAAGAACTACTGACCTCGCTTTATTGAAGAAAGGAACTGGGCTCATCGTAACAGTCTTTAGGAATAAAGGCCGCTTGTGAGGAATGATCTTTGGCTCCCAAATTAGCTGATTTACATAACGCAGGTATCTGTAACATGGAGATAAATATCAGGAAAAGACACAACAGGTCTAAGAAACTTAACTTTATACACTGGGTTGGGCATATTGGGTTTCTTGATTACATGTAACTTGATACATACCGTGTGTCTCAGAAAAAAGTACCCCCTTTTGACTGGAAATAGGAACCAAGCAATAAGATATCATTGCTCCCCGACTTCACAGCTAGATTTATCAACGTTCAACTTAGATGCACGTACCTTGCATTTAGAAATCGTCCACCAAACACCGGAGATACAGGTTCGCAAAGTCAAAACTTACAGTGCACCCAAAACCAGAGGTTTTGAAAAGGGGCCTAGTCATGATTTGTGTCGTGGACATTTTCCAAAGTACCTGTAGACTTTAATTTTCCATGTTTTGCTTTTGAAAAGAATAAAAGATGCATGGACATGGTGCTGATTAAACAAATATAGTAAAAATGTGGTAAGAGTGATAAAGTCGTGCCAAATCTCCAAAATAAGCGTGCAGGTGCTCCTTTTCTTCTTCTTTAATACAAAACACTTGGGATCGAATGCAATGCAAGGACCGTTTCCTCAAAGGAAAAGTCACTTCAAGAACAATTGAAGTAATTCAAGGTATAAATCTTTTCAAAAATAAAAAGTAAAGGTCAAAGTCGAAAATTCGTTTGCAACATGCCTGTTTGTTGTCAAATTATGGCTAGGCCATTTCTCAAAACCTCTGGTTTCAGGTGCTCTCCAAATTTTGACCTTGTGAACTCATATCTCCGGTGTTTGGTGGTCGATTTCCAAATGCAAGGTATGTGCATTTAAGTTGAAGACCAAAAAATGTAGCCATGAATTCAAAAAGTCCCGAAATGTTATCGTTTTGTTGCCTTGTTGAGTCAAAAGGGGGTACTTTTTTTTGNTAAACAAATATAGTAAAAATGTGGTAAGAGTGATAAAGTCGTGCCAAATCTCCAAAATAAGCGTGCAGGTGCTCCTTTTCTTCTTCTTTAATACAAAACACTTGGGATCGAATGCAATGCAAGGACCGTTTCCTCAAAGGAAAAGTCACTTCAAGAACAATTGAAGTAATTCAAGGTATAAATCTTTTCAAAAATAAAAAGTAAAGGTCAAAGTCGAAAATTCGTTTGCAACATGCCTGTTTGTTGTCAAATTATGGCTAGGCCATTTCTCAAAACCTCTGGTTTCAGGTGCTCTCCAAATTTTGACCTTGTGAACTCATATCTCCGGTGTTTGGTGGTCGATTTCCAAATGCAAGGTATGTGCATTTAAGTTGAAGACCAAAAAATGTAGCCATGAATTCAAAAAGTCCCGAAATGTTATCGTTTTGTTGCCTTGTTGAGTCAAAAGGGGGTACTTTTTTTTGAGACACCCGGTACATATTTTATTTTTGAATTAAAATCAAGTTTAAAAGGGTGAGTAAGTCAGAAACTCTTATTCATTGAAGACATATGCACATTTCAGTGGGAAATATCGTTGTAAATTAATGTTGAATTGCGCAACTAACATGCCAACTTTAATAAAGTGCTCAAGTTACAAGCGACTTAATGAAAATATTTGTTCTCAGGTTCCGTCAAAACAGACCTAAAATCCTCGACTAAATCTGCTAATATTTGAAGTTATCACGGATTATCAAGTTATCACGGATTATCAAGTTATCACGGATTATCAAGTTATCGCGGATTATCAAGTTATCACGGATTTTAGTTCTGATTTTAAGGACTATTAGATGAAAAAGTTGGATAAATTGCTGGAAACTCGAGACTGATATGACCGGTTTTGAGCAAAGCTTTAGTATCTAAGTGGATATGCTGGTAAGACAATGATCATCAGTTGAAACAATTTGACGTAAAGTTGGGAAGCCACAAGCTGAAAAATCTACAGATTTACATCCGGTATTGAAAATTTTCCAAATTTCAGCTCTTTAAATCACACGGTTCCAGAATTATGAACGGACAAACATGTGAAATTTGACGTGATCAGCCGTTAGTTGCTGCATGGGCGTGATCAACTAAGGAAGGCTAACAGTTTCCCTTCAAAGAAGAATCTTGCATATCAAAGTTGTTTTTTCCTGTACTGGCAAAAGATTTTATTTGGCACCGAGCTCATCACTGTTCACTTTCACTTTCATCTTCATTTAAATCATTAGTACGTTAATTACCGAGGAAGCATTAACTGCTGTGCGTTAATTACTGTGCATTAATTACCGAGGAAGATGTGGAATAAAGGTGTGGCGCAGTTAACAGCAATTTCACTAAATTGCATAAATTTCACAGTTCATGATTCTGGAAAAGATTGACGTAAGAAGCTGACATTTGAATATTTCATGTACAATAAATCCCCGCTTATAAGAATATACAAAACTAAGAACCTACAGGGTGTTGTTTTTCTAAATTATGCACCTCGCAATCAAAAACCTGTTTCAATTTGATAAAAGAGATATGTTCTTATAACAAGGGTAATAAAGTTGATTTTTGATCATCTTTATCAAGTTCACTTTTTTCCCAGTTAGCTGTCAAAATCGCAACCTTCCCCAATCCTATTTGTATGCTTAGAATTAGTTAGTAGGTGCGCAATAACATTGGCAAAACGAATAACAGGGTTGAAAATCACTTGGTGATGACTCCTAAACGGTTTAAACAAGGGACCGTTCAAATAAGAGCCTTAAGAACCTTTTCCCCTGAAGTTTGTCCAATGCTTTTAAAATAAGAACCTAAGTCAGCCCGGCTCTCAAAAAGAAGAATCTTATATGCGGCCATTAAACTGTTTCTCCCGTTGGAATACCTCCGCAAACAAATTCAGCAAATTTGGTGGGAATCAAAATTTCCATCTCGCTATAACAGACCCTCTAAATAAGAAAAAACGACTATCTTACCTGCGTTGGGAAGGATTTAGTTCGATGGACTGTCCAGGTGGACATCGTCGCAGTGAAAACATGTCTAGAGCCATGGATGGTTTCTTGAATAACTTGCAGAAAATCAAGAACGCTGCAACCATGATTGCTGATGCAATTTTACCATCCTGAAAAAGGTTGATCCACTTTTATTGTACGAATTACGGCCTTGAACTTTGAAGAAATTTTTATTAAATCGCAGTAGATTGATTAGCAAAACTGTTAGAATTAGAAAGAAGGGTTGCTCAGGTTCTAATGTGATGAATCAACGAGGTGAAATAATAACGAATTGTTTCCCTGCAGAGGATGCAGCCGTTTGCCTTGATTTACACCGCTTACGATGTCTTCAAATCAAATTGTGGAAGCGCAAGTTAGCTGAGAACTGTAATCACTGGGGTAGGCCTAAAGATAGGGAGCGGGAGGTTGATTTCCCTATGTTGTGATACACCATGAGACGATTTCTTTCGGTTTAGTTGAAATTATTCTGAGAAATTTGGATTAACAAGGGCAGATTTTGTAATACAACAGCAACAGTTGCGTTTGATGGACACCTCAATTCAAAGCGATTAGCGATTGCAGACAAAGGAAATTCTCTCAACCAGTAATGAACGCAAACAAAGCCGCAAATGTTGCCCCGAAACCAGTAGGGCAAACTCTCACCTTGTGCAAGCGAAAGGTGATTTTTAAGAGAAGTTATGTGCTTATGACGAAAGAAGAAGGGTAAATCTAAAGTTCAGTCTGGCGGACTTTGTTTATTTTGTTTCAGGAGCTGTTTTGTGATCGTTTAATTTAAGCCGTAAACATGCAAGAATTACTATGCCTTCTGCTCGGCTTCTGAATCAAATAAACAAAATCCGCCCGACAGAACTCAAACATTTGTTTACATAAGTCAAATATAATCGAACAGCCTACCAAGCAATGAATGGCAACTACGTTCCTTTTGTCTTGTCGAAGAAAATTGTTGATCTTCCGACACAATGAAATAAGTTGACTCAATGAGGGTGATTTCCGTGGGTTCCATCCACTTTCAAAAACCTTTGGAAAAGGAGAGAGAAAAATATTAGGCTGTGGCGGTGATATTTGGAAGTGTTTCAGCTCAAATTGGCTCATAAAAAGGTACGCATGAGTTTGGTGGGCAAGTCAAAGAGAATTCTACCGGGCGTGCCGAAAAAAGTAGTCCCGTTTAAAGAGTCACCAAAATGCGATTATGGCATCTATTATAAAGATTTCGCTTTCATCTCTTTTGTCAATGATCATATTTCAACATGATAAAATATTTGCATTCATTACTTAAAGGATATAAACTGACATGTTGAAAAACCTCATTCTGAGCTATATTTGTAACACAGCATCATTAAAATCTTGCGTAAGAGCCATGATGTTGCGATTATTCATTATCCTTCAAGTCTACAATGATTGCGTTTCTCTCTGACATTTGTGACAACACTAGAAGCTTGATGTACAAAAGGAACTTAATCTAAAAGGAACTTAATCTGGTAAGCATCACTGCTTTTTATGCTTGAAAACCAGGCAGCTCTAAGATCAGCAATAGTTGGGAAATTAATTTGGTCTTCGATCTACTTGGCCAAAAAAAGAAATTAGAAGATCAGCTTTGTAGTAAATTTTCGGTGACTTTTTAAGCAGGAGCACCTTTTCCGCACACCCAGTGCCGCTGTCTAAGCCAGGCCAACTAAAGCGATAGCAATACCAGATATCAGGCGATAATAACCGGCTAATCAGCGTTTTACTAGCAAGATACTCTACGATATTTGGTTATAGCTTTGAGCTCAAAGCTCTTTTGTCCTATGTCAAGCACACATTTCAAGATATTCAAATTTGGTAAAAGCATTTATCTCACAGACAAAACAAAGATCTGCTTCTCGTGAGGCAAAAGATTTAGACAGATATTCTCTTCTAACGCTTCTAAGGATCTAAATCATGTTGACATCATCTAAGTTTGGCTTCCATATTCCATCGATCAATTACAGCAAAAACCTTCAATCATTCAAAAAGTGTACCTTTTTTCACACTGAAAATTAGAGCTTAAATTGTAAAGACGACAACAAGGAAACCGTAATTCACAATTGTTGTGCAAGAAATCAGCAAAAAAAGGTTGATAGCGGACGACGCCTACGCAGTTTGTTTAACGTCAAACAGTATACACGAAGCAATTTGTAGCAAACGGAAGCTACTGAGAATTTCAAATCAATGAACAAATTTGTGTTTTAGGATTTTCAATAAATGTTTTCATCAAATACTTAAATTGGTAGTAAGTGCTTAAATTGGCAGGAAGGAAACAATACCAGCTATTTGGTCTCGTTTTGAACATTCAAAGACATGGAAATCTTCTGAAAACAGAAGATGTTGGAAAGACAAATAATAAAAGTAAAAAACTCTAGAAATGGCAGAAAATCCAAAAAAGATAGCTAATGGCCTAAATTTACAACTTGAAAACATCCGAAAAAATGGTAGCAAGCGTTTCCCTCGGGCTTTAATTCAGACATATGACTTTCGGCCTAGTTATCGCTACTGCTACCTAAGCTACCGAGAGAGTAAAAAAAAAAGAATCCCCGTTTGGAAGGCTGCTGTTCCCTGAAAATCAAAGCTATAATATTGAACACTTCTTGTTTTATTGCCAATATGTTCAATTAGGCTCAGTAATTTGCCCAGCTTTAATCGGCCATTCCTTTCCGTAGATATGGGAGGTTTTTTGCAGAAAGCCTCTTCCAAAAACCTGCAAAAACGAGTGAAAAACAACGAGCAAATTTCCCTTGGCTTTCCTTCCTAAAAATGATGACACACATGTATTCACGTATTTTTGTCTTCTTGGGAGAACTGAAGCTCCTTGAATAGGTTATTAATATCAGGGGGAAGACTTGCTCATCCTCTCAAGAGGATAGCAAAGGCTAAAGCACGCAGAAGTCATTGTTGTAATGTAAGGTCCGTGAAAAGCAGAAATGTTAGGGCAATTTACCAGGAAAGTTACCAGGGAATGTTACCAGAGAAATGTTACCAGGAACCCGTGACCTTTCAAACGGGGATTCTTTTTATTGATTCCTCCGATATTAGCTCCACGTCACTGAAATTAGGACTTATGTTGCAGTGTGGTTTCCGCTTAGGCCCAATTTTAATTTTCAGACAGGCTGAAACCTCGACGCGCCCGCAAAGGACCCTGGCTCATTAAGCGGTGGGCAACATACCCTGTCATTAAGTTTAGTGACATTGTATTGTCTCTGTGAGATGTTTATGACAACATAATGATCAGGATATTTTGAATCAAAATATTCCCTGACGTCATCAATTGAGTTCTTGTATGTACTTTCAATTCCTTCAGCCGGAAATGACATCACTGAAAGAGAGAAAAAGGTCATAAGGTAATGAGTGGCAACCAAGTTAAAGAGCCCTGGGCAACATCAATACAGTGCGCCCCTTTTCTTCCTTGTTTCCCTGTGATTACGAGTTTCTGCTAGGCAGAAAAGATGGCGCATAGCCACTCAATTCAGTAATCCAGTAAGAAGTCCTGAAGGCCGGGAGAATCAAATCAGCAAATTGCACAGGTAGCTGAAGAACGTAAAGGATGATGGTTGACCAGGCCCCTTTAATGTGCTATTGAATAGAAACAAGGTTTAAAGACGCACAAAATGCAGAATGTCGCGCTTGCACATCGTTTAGCATGCACCTGGACTGATTACCTAAGTCCCTTGCATCCCCCCCCCCAGTAAACCTTGCACGGTTGAAGAAAGCAACATTATCAGGTCAAAGAGCAAAGGGAAACAATGGACTCTAGGTAATAAGTCTAGCATGCACCATCAAGTGGGTGACAATTTTTGATATTCCGATAAGATATGACGAAATGTAACGCAGGCGAGGTGTCACTGTCTGTTTGCGGAAAAAAACTTACCTGCCAGACCCGAGGCTGAGACGCGAGATGGAGTNAAAGACGCACAAAATGCAGAATGTCGCGCTTGCACATCGTTTAGCATGCACCTGGACTGATTACCTAAGTCCCTTGCATCCCCCCCCCCAGTAAACCTTGCACGGTTGAAGAAAGCAACATTATCAGGTCAAAGAGCAAAGGGAAACAATGGACTCTAGGTAATAAGTCTAGCATGCACCATCAAGTGGGTGACAATTTTTGATATTCCGATAAGATATGACGAAATGTAACGCAGGCGAGGTGTCACTGTCTGTTTGCGGAAAAAAACTTACCTGCCAGACCCGAGGCTGAGACGCGAGATGGAGTAAAATCTCTCTTCCGTGACATCATCATAAATTAACCAATAAAAATCAAAGAATAGTACAATTCACCTCACCACATGGGTGGCTCTTTTTTACAGGGCAAAATGTCACCTCGCCTAGGTGGGATTCCATCTTTTTTTGTAAGGCGAGAAAAGAGTTATTGCAAACCAAGATTCTCTGCTGCCCTAAAAGTCGACTTTTACGTAATTTCTGGCCTAGTCTATGTTCGTTTTGCTCTTCATTTGGCGCGCAAAGTATCATGGTTATCAATGGGTTTTTAATGAATGAATCAAACAGCTGATGAAATGCATACATCTTACCTATTATTCTTCCAGTGATATATGATATATCCAAGTCATTTCTTACGTAACTGAAATGATAAAAATTAGATTGCATATGCTGCTGCCTGTTGAAGGTCTATTCAATCGATGTTCGTTTCTGTTATGAATATCAAATCTCATTGTCTCTGGCTTTGCTTAAAGGGAAACAACACGCAATCTCCAAAATCAGTTTCTCAATCGAAAATTTTCATTGATGCAAATGTATAGCACTATTGAATTATAACAATTAGAATGTGAATTTTTCTATATCTTTCTTCAGAACATCATATTATTCATTAAACGATTTATTCTCCATTTTTTGTATCATTCAACAGTCCTTTTCATTTTCTGCAATGAAAATTGTCGCTTCAGGTCACCTTTAAGCATCTTCTTAAGCAGGTCACCTTAAATTCTCCAAGGCTAGCATTTATGCTCACGATACCAATATAACGATTGCATCGAACGATGTAGCGAAACTAATTGAGGATGCACATCAAGAGCTTTCCAATCTCTCTGAGTGGATGAGGGTGAACAAACTCAGCCCCAATCCCAAAAAAACTGAATTCATGGTCATAGGGCATCCACTTAGAAGTGCTTAAACTAAATAACTCTGATATCAAAAGAGTTGACAAGACGAAATCCCTCAGAGTGATAGTTGATGAAAAACTAAGTTGGGATGAACAGTTTAAGCGCAACAAAGGCAAACTGAGTGGCGGTCTTGCAGCTTTAAAAAAATTGAAAAANGATCACGATATATTACTCAAAAAATTACGTGCATATGGAATAAGAGGCAAAGCTGGGAATTGGTTTGAATCCTACTTAAATAATAGAAAACAGTTCTGCTCTCTGAACGGTCAGCATTCTAAAGCCAGAGATGTAGCCTGTGGTATTCCCCAAGGTTCTTGTTTAGGCCCTCTTCTTTTCATCATTTACTTGAATGACTTGGAAAAGTGTCTTAAATTCTCCAAGGCTAGCATTTATGCTGACGATACCAATATAACGATTGCATCGAACGATGTAGCGAAACTAATTGAGGACGCACATCAAGAGCTTTCCAATCTCTCTGAGTGGATGAGGGTGAACAAACTCAGCCCCAATCCCAAAAAAACTGAATTCATGGTCATAGGGCATCCACTTAGAAGTGCTTAAACTAAATAACTCTGATATCAAAAGAGTTGACAAGACGAAATCCCTCAGAGTGATAGTTGATGAAAAACTAAGTTGGGATGAACAGTTTAAGCGCAACAAAGGCAAACTGAGTGGCGGTCTTGCAGCTTTAAAAAAATTGAAAAATGTTGTTCCACAATCCCAATTGTGTAATGTATATTATGCGTTAATCGAGAGTCACCTGCGTTATGCCGATGTTATCTGGGGTAGTCTTTCAAAAACAANGGGGGGTACTTGACTTAAATTTGCACGGGAGTGTGCCCACGAAAAAATTTTGGTTTACCCTGCTCCAGAATTTTTCGCTCAAAATGATAACCTGTTCTAGAAAAAATTGGCGAAAAATACACTCAAAAACATGAAATTTGACCGAAAAACGACCCGATCTAGCAGAATATTCCCCTTTGGCATGTTTTCACAACCTGCTCTAGAAAAATTGCCTCATTTTGATACCCTGTGCTAGAAAAAATTGGTGAAAACGATACCCTTCGGAGAAATACCCTTCGGGTAAAAACGGCACATCCCCGTCGGAGAAATATAGGGGAGACCAGGGACAATTGTAACACTGGCTCTCATGCCCAGCAAAAAAGTGCAATAAATCTGATTTTTGCACAGAACATGCTCATTCTTACCCTCTACGTATGACTTGAGACACAGGAATATTCATCCAAGTTTGTGAAATTATCGGGGAAAAAACATGTTTTTGAGCACAAAAGTAAAAAAATACTTCCAATGTAAATTTTTGTCTGAGAGATTTTGCTCTTGAGTAAAAAAGTTCATTTTCACATGACAGCTATGACATCTATTTAGGATCACAGCTACGTTAAAAGTTTCAAGCTCCACAGCTTATGAGATGTGAAAATGGGGTATGATGAAAGCTGACCAGGTCAGGGGCAATTATAACACGCTGTTACAATTGCCCCGGTGTAAGCCGACCGATGGCTTGGTCTTGATTCAATTTCTATTCGAGGCGAACAGCATGCATCCATGCAGTATTATAGAGTTGAATTTTTGAAACATTTAAACAATAATTCCTTTGATATAAAACACTTTTTCTCACAATTGATTCATTTGTTCAATTGATTCATCGAGCTTTATAAAAAAAAAACAAGTCTGGAGATCTGAAATAAGCAAGCTTTCCAACATTTTCTCAGCCTCAGGGGAGGGATGATGAATTGGAATGTTTCACATCAAAGATCTTTCGTATTTTCATTTATCTTGAACATGGTTCTTAGCAGAAAACGGACAACAAACCGAGGAGAAAATCTGCATTTACTGCCAGAGGCAGCAGGATGCGTTTTAAATCAGGCAAAATCCGTACAATGCATTGCCAAAGAGATGAATTCATGTCACGTAACCCTGACAAGATATTGCAATAAATTAAGAAGTATGGAAGCTCCAAAAGCGGGCTACAATCCTCACACAAGTGTATTTTCAAAGGATCAAGAAAAGGCGTTGGGCCAATAAACAATAAACACTTCTTTCCCTATATTAGCTTCAAAATCTCTGGTCTCACTACAGATGAAGAGAAGAGTGGATACCTAGCATTCATATGTTCTGCGTTGAGAAACAAAAATAGCCGGTGAATGATTCTCTGTACTGATTTTAAAGATGTGTTACAATTGCCCCGACCATGCGTTACAATCGCCCCGTGTTACGGGGCAATTGTAACACTTGACCACTGGTTTTAAAACTTTCACGATGACACGAACTTTGGCTCTGCATGAATGAAACTTAGTTCTATCTCATCCCAATGGATGCAAGTATAATATNCAATAAACAACTCTTTCCCTATATTAGCTTCAAAATCTCTGGTCTCACTACAGATGAAGAGAAGAGTGGATACCTAGCATTCATATGTTCTGCGTTGAGAAACAAAAATAGCCGGTGAATGATTCTCTGTACTGATTTTAAAGATGTGTTACAATTGCCCCGACCATGCGTTACAATCGCCCCGTGTTACGGGGCAATTGTAACACTTGACCACTGGTTTTAAAACTTTCACGATAACACGAAATTTGGTTCTGCATGAATGAAACTTAGTTCTATCTCATCCCAATAGATGCAAGTATAATATTATCTAACCCGAAGAACGCTGTTGACCATTATTTAGACGTTAAGGCTGATTTTCCAAAAAGTGTTACAATTGTCCCCGGTCTCCCCTATTAAGTACCCCCCCCCCCGGGTTGCAAACGCAAGAATAAAAGATGGCTGGTCGGCATCCTGCTTAAACGTAGAAAATCTTTTCCGTTACGAAAGGAATGTCATGACTTACGAGATTATGAACAGACTATGTCCTGAAAACCTCTGGGATAAATACAAGCCAAGATCTTTTCACTCGACCTACAATA
>REGL01000031.1:73763-87710 GCA_004194395.1 Aurelia aurita complex sp. Pacific | reverse complement strand
GGGGGGGGGGGGGGTCACTGTAGATTGGTTATTCTTTTTGTGTAATTCCTTGTTCGTCTATTTTTGTATTCATTTTGATATCTGTTGAATGTAATAGCCGCAGGGTTGCAAAGTATTTTTCATGCTTCTTGTACTATCGTCTTGTAATGTTATTGTTTGCAAGTAAATTGTACATTGTAGGAGAATTTATATATAAAAAAGGCAACAGGTTGATTCGGTAGTTATGTCGTTTGTTAAAAGATGCAAAAGAATTTATGGTGAATTTTGCACATAATTTTGTGCAAATAATCCCATATTAATCTACAAAAAAGTCAACTGACCTGTTTTAATTTGAGACACAGAGAGCTAGATTCCCTTTAAACAATTCAATTTCAGGTTCGTTAATTTGTTTCACAGTGTGCGACAGATGCCTATGACATCGGAGATTCATTTCTGTGGGTCATTTCTGTGGGACATAGAAATTGCTTTAAATTTGCGCGTGAAATGCTGTCAATGCCTCAACTTTCACATCACATTCTGTGGGCGTATGGAGAAATCTTTGTGAAGGCTGAGCCATGTACACAGCATTTCACATGCAAATTGACTATAATTAAATCAATTGTTTAGATTTAGACCACCAGACAGATTTCGGTCAGGCTATTACGCAGTGTGGACAAGACATCTACAGCATTTGCAGGGTCAATGTTTCGTAGAGGGCATTTCAAATTCATACGCCAAGCAATTAACTTACTTGTTTATATCAAGACAACCAGACTTAATTTGTTGACACTAGATATTCATAGAGCTTGGCTTTATTGTTGTTGTACAGTGTGCAACAGATGTCTGCAAGATCAGGAGCGATTTAAAACGATAAATCTACAATTTATGAAGTGTTTTACGTTCAAATGCAACACAGTTCAAATGTTGCCGGTCAAATGCTTTCCTTAGATGATGAAGCAATAAACTATAAGAACAATGTTTTGATTTCAAACAAAGCTTGCTTCAGTTGTTGAGAAGAATATAATGGGTGACTGGAAAATTGGCAGGTATGTGTTTCAGCTTCAATTCCAAGTAGTTTGCAAAAAGAATTTTATGTTTAGATGTACTATTGAGCTACATTTGCAAGCAGATGCGAGGCAAGAAGCTATCAGGAGAATTCTCTTCTTAAAGAAGAAGAAACACAAAGAGAAATCAATAAAATGAACCTTTTTCAATCTCCAGGCAATTATAAAGTTCTTCTTTTGAAACTGAAAACTTAACAGTTAACTTTTAAACCATAGTTTAAACTTTAGAAAGATGCTAACTTTTGGAAGATTTTTTGCGCCTGTTCGTAACTTTGCAAAGTAAATCAAAACATAATTGTTATCATTGTACACGTGTTTTTTATTACAAGAAACTTGGATCAGCAGTTAGTACTAAAAGTTCCTTAATTTTGGATGAAAATGTCGGTGTTTTAGCAGTAAAAGTTTCTTAATTAGTTTCTTATCTTTTGGGGTCTAAAATTGCCATATTAGTTTGTTGAAGTTGAGCCTGCTTATCGACAAAGGGCTTTTATTTTGCATTGATAATGTCACCACGAACAAGCCATGCACATTAAATAATTAAAGCAAAAAGTTATAATTTTTTGCAGTCAAAACTTGATATTTACAAACGCGATGCCGCATGAACCGTAATCTACCGACTCTTATTCTAGGAATAAAATTTTAGAGTTCCTTAATTGTTCTTGAACGTAGTAATAGAGTTTCTTAAATTTTTGGCCATCGTAGTACTGGTTTCCTAGCCATTAGTTCAGTTTCTTAGTCAATAGCATAGTTCCACTTTGTTTTCACTTGTTTCTGGTATTATGTTTACTCGAAAGGTACTTGGGTAATGTCTTGGCAGTAGCACAGTTTTATAAAACTTCTTTGTGAAATGTTCAAGAGGGCACAGGGTGTAGACATCCAAGGAACCAAGAATGTCATGAAATAAAACTTTCTGCACAAGGATATTATTCGTTTGCCAAATTTAAAAACGAGTGCAGTGTCCTGACTTAAAGAATCAGCTTTTGACATTAGCTTAGTTTCACCCTTAATTAGCCTCTTGTTTTCCTATGTTATAGCAATTATTCAAGGTCCGAGTTTCTTGTAAATTGGTTTCTTAAAGGCGGGAATTTATTGTACTGCGAAGAAAAGTTCTGCCGGTGTTTATGTAACTATTAATGAGTTAAAACCACGATGTTTTCTCACCAAAACACCGAATAACTTCTTCGTAGGCTCGAAGTCAAACATAATCAACCCTGTTTGTGTCACAGTCCACCATTTGTTGTCTAAACAATCTATTAGTAATCACGCGAGTAATTTGATTGACGTTGCTAAGTTTATAAGCAATGACTAGGCAGCGATTGGCTAAGAAGATGTGAATAACGGATATCTAACAAGGTGGCAGATAAGCAAAATTTGAACAAAATCGTCTTGCAACCGTCATGCTTTGTGAATACATTCATTTATGAACTCTTTGCTGTTACCATTTTCATGGTCCACGAAAATGGTCCCCAATAACAATGAGATGGCAAGTGGAAGGTATGCTGGTTGTGGAGGCCCCTTTAAAGCAATTCATGCTCTGTTAAAAGGCTTTATTATTAGAAAATATATTGATGGTGAAAAACAGGGCTCAAAGACAATTTTTCCTACAGTTTAAGATTGTAAATGTTTTCAGTACGAGACAAGCAAACAACAGACGGCGTATTTTTTGTTCCAAAAATATATCTGGTTGAAGTCGAACATATTTATCATGATTAACCAGCTCTTATTATTGACAGACTCATCTCTTAAATATCAAAGAGCAAATGTGACAATACTTTGAAAGTATGAATGTAGAAGATATTTTAAATCAATTTTGCTGCTAATTGTGCCATAATGAAAACACTTCAAAGCCCTTCTTCTTTTTTAATGAACTGCCCAAGTCTAATTCATTTCCTTTCCCTCCTTCTTTCTTTCCTTTTCCCCTCCCTCCCTACCTCCCTCTCTTTCCTTTCCTTTCCTTTCCTTCCCTTCCCTCCCCTTCCCATCACTTCCCTTTCCTTTCCTTTCCTTTCCTTTCCTTTCCTTTCCTTTCCGTTTCTTTTTCCTTTTAGGCACCTTCCTTCCTGGAAAATGTAAGCATTTCAGCTACCTTCGTGGTAGCGCCGCTACCATCCTATTTCCTTCTCCATCCCTGGTGAAAAAGAAACCTAAACCGTACACTCTACCAAGATATAAAGAACACTCAAATTCATGATTATAATTGATGAATATTCTTCAAATTTCTCTGAATGCATGACCGACCCAATCAACCACTATATATGTTGAGAGGAAGGAATAGGCAGTCGATGTATGTAAAGCACAGGAAAGCATCTTCTACTTTTGATGTAAGATAGGATCTTCGTGAGGGGACAGGATGTAAACATGGACAATGCTATAAAGCTTTTGAGAAACCGTTGAACAATTTTGAGTACTCAAAAAACTCTTGTGTTCTTATGAAAAATGCGCTTGGTCTAATTGGGCTCTTCAAGTTTTTCCTCAAGTTTTTCCTCAAGTTTATCCAAGAAACACAGAAAACGATTTGGCGTGAGTGAAACACGAAGGAAGGATTACAATTGCAGGTCACTGCCAACCTCTCGCTGAGATTTGAAAATTTGTAAATTTTCCTCTTCTTTGGAAATGTAATCAAAATATGTAATATTGCAGAGTAAATAAAGGCAGCTGAAAAAATGCGTAAATAACAGGATAACTGCGACTAACACAATATGATCAACTAATAAATGAAAATGTACCGCAAGGAAATTAGCCAGCCGTTTTTTATTATCAAACAAAACAGTATCTATTAATTTCAATATAAAGCAATCCTATTTAATCATTTACTCAGCTGCTGAATTTACATGCAATTCTGTGGTAATTTAAAACAGAGGATGAGGAAGGGAACGAGGAAGCTGTGGCCTAGAAATTCATTTTACTTTATTGCAGACAAATATCGGGGGAGTAAAAAAAGTGAATATGTTTAGTAGGCTGGGGAGTAAAAATTACGTGGCTGACATTCAAAACTAAAATTTTAATCTGTCAGTCAATAGCTAACTTTGATGCGAACATTTTGTTTGGTAAAATCACTCAGCTTGTAGACCCAGAAATGAAGAAAATCCTGCTAACGTGTCTTAAGAGGTAATTAGTGAGAATTCAGGTATCGCCAGGTCTATGAACGAGTTTTTCTGTAGTGTGGGAAGTAATCTTAGTGTTAAGATACCACAGCAACCCAACCCCCTTTTGTGTGGAGAGTACAAAATAAATGAATCCACTGAGCAACCGACTGAATTTAAATTTCATCATGTAGATATAACTACTATTAATAGAGCTCTGGGTAAAATGAAAAAATCACTTGGGTTTGGATCAGATGGCATTGCGAGTAACTTCCTTAAAATTGCATTCCCCGTGATTTGTAATTCCATCTGTGATATTTTTAACTTTTCCATATTTTCGGGGTCTTTTCCAGAAAGTTGGAAAATAGCCCGTGTGGCCCCTATTTTCAAAGGAGGCAAGCCTGATGACCGTTCAAATTACAGGCCTATTTCTGTTCTACCGGTCGTTTCAAGACTCTTCGAAAAGGTTATATATGATCAGTTATACCAGTACCTAGATAAGCACAAGTATCTAGCGTCTCACCAGTCAGGATTTCGTTCTCTGCATTCGGTTGTGACATGTCTGCTAAAAGGAACTAGTGATTGGTACATTGACATAGACAGTGGGAAGTATACTGCGATGATTTTTATAGATCTCAAGAAAGCATTCGACACGGTTGACCATCAAATACTCTTAGATAAAATGCAATTTTATGGAATTACTGGACTTGCGCACAAATGGTTCAGTTCTTATCTTGATAATCGGAAGCAGTACTGCAGAGTCAATGGCACAACTTCTAGCATTGAAAATATTGATATTGGAGTGCCACAGGGATCGTGCCTAGGGCCTCTTCTTTTTCTACTATACATAAATGACTTGCCATTTGCTCTAAAGAAAGCAAAGGCAACCATGTATGCCGACGACACAGCAATTTCGTATTCTTCTGATAAAAGTGAGGAACTGGACCTAGTAATCAACGAGGAGCTGTCGTACATTGAAAGGTGGCTACAAGGCAATAAGCTTTCCCTTAATGTTGTTAAAACCCAGGCTATGATAATTGGTTCAAAGCCAAAAATTAAAAAACTAAAAAACAATCTTAGCACACTTCCTTCTTTCAAAGTAGGGGGCGAGGAAATCAACCTGGTAAACGAAACAAAATACCTCGGGGTCATGATTGATAATTGCCTTACCTGGGAAAGTCATATAAGCGCGGTTCAAAAGAAGATCTCCAGAGCTATTGGCCTATTGAAGTATGCAAAAAATTTTGTTCAAACTGACACTTTGATAAATTTATATAGAAGCATCACGGAGCCACATTTCAGCTACTGTTGTTCTGTCTGGGGCTCTTGTGGTGCTTCAAAGCTAGACGTGCTTCAAAAATTACAGAATAAAGCAGCCAGAATAGTAACAAATAGCCCTTTCGATGCATCTGCAGCTCCTTTGCTCCAGAGACTTGGTTGGCCATCTGTACAAAAGCTGATAAATAAAGAAACAGGTTCTATGGTTTACAAATCTCTTAACTCTCTTGCACCTCAATATCTTAGCGATCTCTTCGTGAGATCGTCCGAGGTACATCCAAGAGAGTTAAGAAACTCTAAAACAAACCTTGCAATACCCATGTTGAGAACTGGCAATGGCCAAAAATCCTTTGCTTATCGTGGGGCCAGTCTCTGGAACAGTCTTGATTTGGATACAAAGATGGCTCCCTCAATCAATGCCTTCAAGTCCAAAATCAATGAAAAATAAACCTTTTATATATGGAGGTGTATCGCTGTAAATTAATATATCTTTAATTTTGACGTATTCCGCTCTTTTTATTGTAAATTTTGTAGTATATAATTCTTTAATTTTGTAAGTAATTTTTTGCAGGGCCAATTGTAAAACAGTATTTATACTGAATTTGTACCCTGGGTAAACAATTTTAAAATGAAAATGAAAAATTAAAGGGGCTGGATAAGAAACCGTCGGGGAAGTTTTGATTTGGCTGTTTTCTGATGAGCTAATTCATTGTGATTATTGAACGAAAATTCAAAATAGATGTCTTATCTTGGAGATTAGCCCTTGCACTTTCTTCTGATACAAAGTAAATCTCCATATGTTTTGGGATTGCTGCGATATAAATGGATTTCCAACAAGCATTTTCGTTGATCTTTCACCCAAAGATCAGATTGTATCTAGATAAGGATCTTTCCTTTTGAATTTAGCTAATTACAAAGGAATTTCTCCTTTCAAAATGCGATATTTGATGCACAAACCGTGGATTTGTTTACGTATTCCTTATCCAGCCCCTTTAATGGGAATGAGAATTCCACATTCGATTCTGGTCCTGGTCCATGAATTACTTGCCATTGAAATTTGAATTAGATACAATTATCACTTTTAGAAATAGTGTCTAAATATCAATGGCAAGAAATCATGGACCAGACCTTTTAGCTATTCTGAAAAGAATCAGAATAGAAGCCCTAATGCCACTCTGTCGAGCGTCGCGTATAGAAAATGTATAAAAATAACGCTCGATCCAGGCTCTTTTGTAGAATAGCTAAAAAGTCTATTGAACGTGGAATTCACGTTTCCATACAAACTACTTACCAGCATTCTGTTTATTTTTGTGTCTAAAAGATGAGCGATTTTCCGAACAAAAATTTCTCATCTAAGCTGGCATTTGATTGATAGATTAACAGTTCAGTTTTGAATATCGGCCACGTACTTTTTATTCCACAGCCCGACAGTCGTGTTAACTTTGTTCTACTCACCCGGTGGCCTGTTCATTTTGAAAGGATTTCAATTATTGAAAATCTCTTTTGCAATGAAGCTTCTATTCAATCAGAGTGAATCAATTCTAACACACCTCTTTAAATATGCTTCAAGCACAAATACGTTACAGTATCCCCCTTCCCTTACGATACAACTTTATTCAGTTCACCACCGTAGCCATAGAAACACCATTCAGATCTCGAAATCTTCCATGTGCATTGTCTCCACTTAATCGATTATTACAGGATCTAAATTTCAATTTTGATTGTTGGAACAATTTCTGACCTGGAAAACCAAAGCATGCGTTTGCAACGAGCAAAAATCTAAAAATGCCCCATTTAGATCAAAGATGCACACGCACCATGAACAGTCAAAGTGCTAAATGCAATGTCAAAGTGTTTCTTTGTTCTTTTTATAGACAAGCCTATTTACCATTGGCCACTCCCATTAAGAAGACCTTTGTCTGGAGAGCAGTTACGCTACGAAAGTATTGTAATGTAACGGGTGTCCAAAAAAGTACTCCTGTTTCAAAAATCACCAAAAATTGATTATCAAACCTTTGATAAAACTTTCTTTTTTGAGTTGTTTTGTCAAAGACCCAAAAATATTCATGGATGATAAAATGTTTGCTTTTGATAAAGCAAGGTAGAAACATTACACGTTGAAAAGCCTTATTTTGAGCTATAGTTTTTAAGCAAAATACTCAATCTTGCTTAAGAGTAAAAATTTCAGATTTTTCATCATCATTGAGGTCTGCCATGATAGTGCGCATTTCTTTCTGTCATTTATGATCAAACTAGATGCTTTACATGCACAAAGAAATTGATCTGGGAATCATCAGTGCTTTTTTTGCAGTATGATTCAAAACCAGGTAGTCCTAAAAAGAGCTACATTTGCTCAATTTTAAACCACCTACAAGATCAGCTACATATTGGGAAATAATTTGGTCCTTGATATACTTGACAAAAAAAGAAAATTGAAGATCGGCCGTTAAATCTAATTTTGGCGATTTTTGAAACGGGAGTACTTTTTTTGGGACACCCGGTATAATCTTATGTAGTATCTGGAATGTCTTAGTCTTGCTGCTAAAATTAGACTTCGGCAGCTGTTCAGCACCAAACTGGGCATGGTGTGAAGATCAAAAAAATCAAACTGACAGCTTTGCATAAAAGAAAAGAAAAGTTCATTACATCAGCCAAAAGATTAAAAATAACAGATGATAGTTTATCAACACCTAAAGAAACCGATTATCGCAATCTCTGATACGCATGACTGCTTTCTATTCTCAAATGAACTCGCGTTTTCAAAGATCCATTAGATAGCAACGAAATAATAAAATGACCCGAAGCAAGATGAGAAACTGTTCAAAGATTGTAAACATTATGAGCTTCCTTTAATTCAAAGATAGACATTTTCCAGCGTAATTAAATTTCTTATTGGGTTGGCAAATATTAGAAAAATCCCTACAGTTTTAATCTCCAAGCAATTGCTCTTGCTTCATTTCACTCCAGATGAGAAACTGTAAAAAATTGCCAACATTGCGACCTTTTTTTGATGTAAAGATAGACATTTCCAGCGACTGAAAATTGCTCCTGCGGTTGGAAAAAATTGCAAAATTCCTTACAGTCAATCTTCAATCGCTCTCAGTCTTAAATTCAGAGAAAATTGCTCTTACTCCAGCCCACTCAAGCGGAGAAACTGCAAAAAATTGCCAACATTTCGATCTTCTTTTGATGTAAAGACACACAGTTCCAGCGTAAAAATTGCTCCTGTGATTGCAAAACATTGCAAATTCCTTACAGTCAATCTTCAAGTCGTTTTAAGTTTAATCTCCAAAAAATTGTTCTTATTCCAGTCCACTCAAGCGGAGAAACTGCAAACAATTTCGATCTTCTTTTGATGTAAAGATAGACATTTCCAGCGTATGAAAATTCGTGAAAATTGCTACTGCGGTTGGCAAATATTGCAAAATTCCTTACAGTCAATCTTTAAATCGCTCTCAGTTCTAATGTCACAAAAATTGCTCTTATTCCAGCCCACTCAAGCGGAGAAACTGCAAAAAATGCCAACATTTCGATCTTATTGTTATGTAAAGATACACATTTCCAGCGTATGAAAATTGCTCCTGCGGTTGGAAAACATTGGAACATTCCTTACAGTCAATCTTCAAGTCATTCTAAGTTTTAATCTCCAAACAATTGCTCTTACTCTGGTCCACTCAAGAGGAGAAACTGTCCAAAAGTTGTCAACATTACAATCTTATTTTCCCCAGCGTAACTGAATTTCAGGTTCAAAGCAGAATCTACCATGGATTTACAATCAACAAACTGAGCAACGGAATGGGAGGATAACTGCATCAAGAAGACGCCAACAGAATCCAAGACAATATGTCTTTCGAACTCTGGGTGGTCAAGGAAGGACTAAATCTGAACTATTCTCTTCTCCCTGTGTGAGTTTCCTCTGGACTGTTTTTACGAATTTGATTGCATCTACGGTATCTGCCGACAATAGCTCAGTGCGTATCGCTTTGTTAGTTCACAGAATGTTAATCGATTTATATGTCCTCTTGTTTTCTTCACATGTGTTGGGTTCCCAGTCTTTTAGCTCCTTCTCGAGCATGGCTTAATTAATAGAAAGAAAAAGTACAGGATAGGAATCGACAACTGGTTGTTTAGAAAACACATAGAGTCGCATCCTGTGATATAATCTCCGAAAACATAAGAAATTGAGAGAATTCACGAGATCCAAATACAAAACTTTCTGATTCGGATTCAAATAGCTGATTTAATTAAATTAACGCCAATCCATTCATATCAAAACATAAATCTCTTGAAAGGCCGATTTCTAAGATGAGCATTGCGCTATTTGGCAAGCACAAGACGAGAAGCTGTGCAAAAAATGCAGAATCTTTCGGTTTGTATGTGCAGAGAAATACATCAATTTTTTGAATATGTAAATATCGAGTTGGAGAATTTGAAAATTGGAAGAAGAGTACAATTTTTCATAAGCGCAAGCAGTAGCTACAAAGCAGAAAAATTCAGTTTGTGAGTATCAGCAAAGAAAATACATCAATTTTTAAGTAAGTAAATGTCGAGTTGGAGGATTTGAAAATTGAAAGAAGAGTACAATTTTTCATAAGTGCATGCAGTAGCTACAAAGCAGAAAAATTCAGTTTGTGAGTATCAGCAAAGAAAATACATCAAGTTTTAAGTAAGTAAATGTCGAGTTGGAGGATTTGAAAATTGAATGAAGAGTACAATTTTTCATATGCGCATGCAGTAGCCACAAAGCAGAAAAATTCAGTTGTTGAGTATCAGCAAAGAAAATACATCAATTTTTGAGTAAGTAAATATCGAGTTGGAGAATTGGGAAGTTGGAAGAAGAGTACAATTTTTCATAAGTGCATGCAGTAGCTACAAAACAGAAAAATTCAGTTGTTGAGTATCAGCAAAGAAAATACATCAATTTTTGAGTAAGTAAATATCGAGTTGGAGAATTGGGAAGTTGGAAGAAGAGTACAATTTTTCATAAGTGCATGCAGTAGCTACAAAACAGAAAAATTCAGTTGTTGAGTATCAGCAAAGAAAATACATCAATTTTTGAGTAAGTAAATATCGAGTTGGAGAATTGGAAAGTTGGAAGAAGATGACAATATTTGACCAGCGCATGAGCATTTGCTAAGCAGAGTATCAGAGCTTGTGTGTGTTATGTGATAGAACGCCGAAGAGATCAATTTCTGAGTAACTAAATATCAATTTTGGAAAATTAAGAACAGAGATAGCTGGAAATTGCACAGGGGGTCCAGGAATATTAGTGAAGAGACTGTAGTTTTGGTTTCTTTGGTTTCTTGTGATCCGGATTGTGAAAACAACAGCTGTGTAATTGCAGTCATAGCAAAGAAAACCTGAAAAGCGATTGATAAGTCGAGGGACCGAAGATCGCAATTTCTGATACCAGACATCCACAAAAACTTTAGGTCAAGAATGACCACATGTTTGCTTTGCTATGTACGTCCAAATTGCTACTACCCCCAAATCGGTATGCAATAATGACTTACACAATTTAGTAATTCACAATACAAGAAGAGCCCTCATTATAGAATTCCTAGGCAATTTTGAAAGTTGTTGTACGTCTGACAAATTTCAAATCAAATCTCACCAAGAACTCGGTGCAACCTGCGTGCAACCTAAGAAATGCAATAGAACACATTTATGGGCTTTGAAAATTTGTCAAAAACTGACATTTTGAATTTCAATAAGAAATATCTTCAATTATGCCATATCTGTAAAAGACAGATAAGTGCAGGTAGCTGGTAATTGGCATGTGTAAGCGATCAGGTGATATTTTTGGACAGTAGAATAGCCTTCTCTGATAACCAACTGTTTGTGATTGGAAAGGTCAACATCTCTTTTGCGAGCATGTCATCTGTTGTAGACAAGAAATCTAAACAATCGTTGGAGGTCAGCGCTTCTTCTACATGATATTTTCGCAAAATGACTGGGAGTACAGCTTGACGAAGCAAAATATTAGCACTCATAGATTCATAGATTCACATTCAATTTTTCTTATTGTCGTATTTACTTTCGTGTCGCTTTTTGGCGTTCCTGCTTTCAATTTAGAGATTTTTGGGAGTCTCATCTTGGTTAAAAGAAATCGCCCGATGGTGCAGAAATGATCTGAACATGGCTTTAAAGAGAAAAGTATGTTTGCATGATCAATAAGAGAAAAGTATGGCTGCATGATCAACCCACAAAGCTTTAGTATCCGAAGCCCTGATACTCCTTTACAAAAACACTCCTTCACAGAAGCACGAACGTCCTGCTAGTGCAGAAATGATCTGTAAGTGGCTCTAACAAGAAAAGAGACTGACTAATGAATCAACCAACGCAACTGTATCTGAGCCCTTGATAGTCCTTCACAAAAATATTTTTTCGAAGAAGCAAGAACGCGCCCGGGAAAATCAACATTCACATATGATCCTGTCATTTAAGGTATACAAACATAGCTTTGAGATTAGTGTCTTGGATCTGGGCGTGGGTATAAAAATGAAGAGCATTGATCAAGGAGAGTAAACAGAGTTCCTCCCAAAGACGGTAGCTCATGTGAAATAAATCAGGTACAGTAAAAACCCGCATCTAAGAACCTATAGTTTATTGAGAACATACAGGCGGAAATTGTCCAATTAGGCTACCATTTTAAAAAGCCTATCCTTTAAAATGGCAGAAAAGAGATGCATTGGCCAAGCATTATGGTTGAGAAGGCTCAATTTAAATACCACGATAAAAATTTTACTTGCTCTGAAGGCCTGATAACAAGAGCAGGGCTAGCCCTGTTATCTGAGGTAGGTGGACAATCTTAGGTGATATCCGTTTGTCAATAGGAAACATTTAATAAATCTGAAACGAGATTGTATGGTAAGTGGGCCAGTTGGCCAGCTGGGATCCCACATCTGCGTAACAGAGCTGGCACTGTTCGAAATCGAAGGGATGAAATAGTGATGTTTTCTCATATGGTCGCTTGTAAGGGCCGGAACCAGGGCTGGCTTCCCAAAGTTTTTTAACTGAGCATGCACTAAGCCACCATATTGCCAATGACTTCATTTTTCCCGCCAAAATCACTTCACAGCTTTGGGGGTGAATTCACACGCAACATTCCCTCCCTGTTTAGCGAGACAGTCCAGCCCTGCATGGCCCTACTTACACAATCAGGCCCTAAGAAAGCAGAAAAATGATCCCATACAGAAGTTTAGGTAAGCTTCACCAATCCTTCAGTTCTCAAGCAAACATGCGGTGTTCCTTCCTTGTGGAATATCTGTGTGAATTTTTATTGGAAGGTTTGTGGCTGCGAAAGCATATTGGTGTTAAGTAAAAGAACAAATATCGCTTCAATACGAAATTATTTTGGATTGAAATTAATGCATAATAAATGATTGATTATTTATCTTGACTATTTGTCTGGAATAAAGGGCGGCATTTCCACCCTTACACAAGTAAACTATACAATCTGCTGATTTTCATTCATAATCCGACAGCTGCAAATTCTTATCTCTCAGTGAAATCACGCTATGTTTTGCAAACAAACCAGAAAGTTTCAGTTACATAATTGCTCTGCTCTTTTACTCTTTTTGATCACATTTTCCAGTTACAAACAATACAAGATCATAATGGATATTATATGATTTGTGCTATCTTAGGGGTAAATTTGTCATATTTCAATTAAAATTCAAGGGCTAAAGCTGAAACGCTTCAAATGATCACAGTTATCTTGCATTCATAATGGGCAGTCTGAACAAATTTAGATAAACCCAGTTTAAAATGGATAAAGATTAGCTCTGGGTTAGGTCAGATTTCCTGGATTAAACTGGATTAATTTACGCCTGAATGCACTTCTATTCAAAAACCTGATTCGATTTGATTCGATTTTTTTTACCCATGGTTGCCCCTCAAAAAGAACAATTGATTTACAGGGGGCCACGCTAAAACTTACAATAATAATAATTTACAATGAATACGAAGTTTGCTATAAAACCTAGACTGATTACAATTTGTCATAAATAAACGAAAGAAAAACGAAAAGAATAACTGAATGATTCATGTTTGCATTTTCTTTTTAACCTGCTTCAATTATTTTCAGCGTGAATGGTGTCATTCTCCCTAATGAAGGCTGATTTTCGGTCAGTGGAATTCTCCGAGCGGGTGACAATTCTTTCCATAAGAGACTTCTAAATTTTAATTGGCTACCTAGTTCTCAAACATACTACGAAATTGCACAACATGATTTAAAGGCAGTCTGTCACGCATCTGATTGGGTGATAAGAACAATACAAAGAATAGGAGAATTGAATGGCTGGTGATCCTACTGACTTTCTACGGTCGTAAAAAGTGATAACGATTAGCCGTATTTTGTTTCAAGGCAGTCTGTCATGCATCTGATTGGGTGATAATGACAATACAAAGAATAGGAGAATTGAATAGCTGCTGATCCTACTGACTTTCTACGGTCGTAAAAAGTGATAACGATTAGCCGTATGTTTCAAGGCAGTCTTTCATGCACCTGATGTGGTGATAAGAACAATACAACGAATAGG
>REGL01000031.1:60354-71551 GCA_004194395.1 Aurelia aurita complex sp. Pacific | reverse complement strand
GATTAGCCGTACTTTGTTTCAAGGCAGTCTGTCATGCATCTGATTGGGTGATAATGACAATACAAAGAATAGGAGAATTGAATGGCTGGTGATCCTACTGACTTTCTACGGCCGTAGAAAATGATAATGATTAGCCGTACTTTGTTTCAAGGCAGTCTGTCATGCATCTGATTGGGTGATAATGACAATACAAAGAATAGGAGAATTGAATGGCTGGTGATCCTACTGACTTTCTACGACCATAGAAAGTAATAACGATTAGCCGTCCTTTGTTTCCAGTGCACAGATTCACAAAGACATCTGTTGTGTTGAGCTCTTACTTTATTGCAGCCAATCATGTGTGTGGTGACAGTCTGCCTTTAAAACTGCACTGTAAAACTGTAAAAATGCAAAATTGCACAACATGTCAAGTAGATATGATCGTCACGCCCTTTCAAATTTCTTGACATGATTGCTTGTTCCAGACACTAAAGGCTACTTTCTCCCTAATGCAGGCAAGTAGCAGCAGATACATTGCAAATGAAAATGTTTTCTACATGTTTGAACCCCGTATAATTTGCCAGTGCAACCAGATTTTTATGCCATCAACGATTATAAAGATACAGCTAGATTCTGAGCGAAGAGTTTCAGGTGTGTTTAGCCTAAACACACGGAAGGCAGCAGGCAGGCTAAAGAAATTGTACGCCACGCACCAATTAGAGAGGAATTTCTTATTGAATTTGATTATATTGGCCAGCTGATCTTTATCTTTGCTTACAAAAATCTTGTACAGCCCCTTTAATCCCGTGATTATAATCTCCTATGCAGAGGTTCTCCTCTCCTGTTTTTGCATTGCAAGGATTAGGACATTGCGTAGCGGAATTACTGCGATTATATAAACATATTAAGCTGGGAGTCTTGGGCAAGATTTACGATGTCTTCTTAAGCCCATGGCTCAAAATATATGTTTTTTAAAGATATCATTTAAAGTCATCAAGTTATCATTTATCATTGAAGGTGTTGTGGCGCAGTGGCGTAATCCTCTGACTTTGCAGCCAGAACAGTCACGCGGAGTGGGTCCGATACCCAGTAGGACCCCACCACTTGAGTGTCATGACAAGGGGTCGCGGACTCGATTAGGTCTGCTCTATTTCTGCGATCCCAGCGCTTGGCGCTGAAAAACGCAGCTTCACCTTCACTTTCTTCCACGTGATTTGACATGATTGTCGTTGTTGCCAAAATAATTTGGTCTTTGAAACAATTGAACACAAAAGTTTTCAAATTAAAAATTGAACTCATCGTTATAAACCCACAAACGTAACATTAGACACTGTACACCGTTATCTGTGGAAAGAAATTGTTAACAGGAGTAAAAGATTTTTTTCACAGATTACAGTGTCTAACGTTGCGTTGGTACATGATTACGATGAGTCCGTTATTCAAAGCCATTTTTAAATTCTGTACCGCAAATCATGTGTTTTCAAGATAAGTAACGAAACCAAAATTATGAATTTTTTAAGCGTCCAACCTTTTTCTGCATCACCCGCTAGGTTCTTATGCTGTCGCAATAACTAACCAAGAATGCAACAAACACTGGGTGCGATAACAGCAAGAAATTTCTGGCGTTTTCTTGAGAATAAATTTCAAAATGCCACTCAACAGACAGTAAATTGACACCAGCAACATAAACATGAAACTTAACTATATTTTGTTTTGTTTCAGGTCGAAAAGTCAAAATAACAGAGGAAGGAATACAGCGGAACATTGAAAGAAAACATACAGAATGATATCAACAGATGGAAAATTTCAGATGAAAATAAACGATCATATTAATATTGACTAAATGTTTGGTGTAATGTTACAAAGAAATGCGTTCAACAAACTGCTCAAAGAAATCGACAGTTTATGAGATCAACCTATGAAAGTTGTTTTGCAGATTAAAACCAAGAAATAGTGCGAAATTGATCATCACAAAGTAAATGATAAAACAGAGAAATAAATTTAACTACTTAAAGAAAAAAGGCTTGTTCGAAGTCATGGTGTTTACCAGAAATAATGAAGCAATTAACAGCATATAATGAAGCAATTAGCAGCATATCGGTCGTTACAAGAATTAGAGACATTACAACAAAATGATCCCACAAAGTACTCAAAAAGTATCAGATAAACTTGAAAGATCGACTGCAGCAACAGCGACAGATATTACAATGAAATGAATATATCAGCTTCTCAACGAGACTGTCTATGATACAAAGTTACAACAGTCATCAATATCTTGTGTTTTAGCAATCATATCCAAAAGTTACCGATGATACAGTGAAATAAAATCAACCAGCTACTCAAAGGCTATTTCACAGAAAGGAATCAAGAACCAGTAAGATATCAATCGTCTTTAATTTAGAGATATCACAACAAAATACATTTATGAACAACTGAAAGAAGCCGATAATCAACAAGATCATTTTATAACAGTCGTGGCTTATCAGAAAGCAATCTACAATCAATGCCATCTTGAATGTCACAGACACGACAATAAAATAACTAAAAACATAATCAACGAGATCATTTTATAATATTGGCTTATCAGAAAGTAATCGACAATCAATGCCATCTTGTATGTCACAGACACGACAATAAAATAACTGAAAACATAATCAACTAAAATCATGACAGTCTTTGAAATTTATGCGAAGAGTTGATTCGCAGAAACGAATCAAGAATCAGCACCATATCGATCATTCCTAAGTTAAAACATTAACGCACAAGAGTTGTTTAGCAGAAATTAATCAAAGATCAGTCTGTATATATCGCTTTGATTACCAGGCAGCATTGCAATGTTATCTAAAGATGATTACAAGCACTATGGGATGATTGAGCGATACTGAATCATACCCGGAATCATACTAATCTAAAGACACACAATTGTTTTCAAAATTAAGATGTTTACGAGAAACTATGACTGATATTGTAATAGAAAATAAAGAATTTGAGAATCCAAAGAAATAATCAAACAACAATCTTCAGAAGGTAGCAAACAAAAACTTTCGTTTGTTCGAATGTGTATGCATTTCTATGAGGCAGCATATCTATTCTGCAACATACTGGCTGAATAACATGCAATTGTCAAAGCCTCTTCAATGGAGAAAAGTAGATTGTTGCTACAACTGTCAATTCTTGCTTAACTAAGAGGCATACAAACTATGGTGCTTTTGCGCCAATCTTTAGAACTATATATACATGACCTCGAAATGTTAATTTAATCCCATGAAAATTGAAGGGATATTCAGAGAAACAAAAATAGGCTGCAAGATCGGTCATCAAGTGGAGGTAAATGACCCTGGATTAATAATTCATTGATTTCTATGGCCATAATTTGGATTTTGTTGATTGGGTTAATTGGCAGTGGGGAAGGATCGGTAAATTAGAGCAACTAAATTCGTGAAGGAAGTAAAAATTCAACACAAATCGATTGACGTTATCTGAAAACTGAACTTTCACAACACCAGAAACAGCCTTGAACAATTTCATGACCTTGGTTTCGCTGGAAAGTAGATTAAAAATAACTTTACAGACATCAAATTTGTCATAAAGGAGGTGCATGTAGTTAAGGAGCGCGACTTAACTGCTTAAATACGCCAACGAGATTTGGCCATGGTGAGTTGTCGTTTGGTAACCATGGATTGAGTGACGCAGAGTACATTGGTGGAAATAGAATTTCAAAGGATTATCGACTGACTGATTTGATAAACCGAGGAATTAACAATCAGGAGGCAGAGTTAATTGGGATCAGAAGAAGACAGGTTAAAACAGAGAGACCAGCTCGAAGATTAACCCATTTCCAAGCATAAAGGAACAGTTGCTGAACAGTTTTCCAGAACGCCTGTACCAGGAACTGTGGTAAGACTTACTCTTTAAGCTCTAAGATTCTTGCAAACATAATGAAGTATTACATCTTCATCAACAGCTGAAATGCATTGAGCTGCACAAGGAAAGTTCTACAAACAATTTCTACAAAACGCCGCACTAGGCATTGTAGTACGACTTCTAACTCTTCTACTTTTGCACGCAAAGCTAGTGAAGTTATTGAAATTTCATAAACTGCTGAAATGCAATGAGTAACANCCTCGAAATGTTAATTTAATCCCAGGAAAATTGAATGGAAATTCAGAGAAACAAAAATAGGCTGCAAGATCGGTCATCAAGTGGAGGTAAATGACCCTGGATTAATAATTCATTGATTTCTATGGCCATAATTTGGATTTTGTTGATTGGGTTAATTGGCAGTGGGGAAGGATCGGTAAATTAGAGCAACTAAATTCGTGAAGGAAGTAAAAATTCAACACAAATCGATTGACGTTATCTGAAAACTGAACTTTCACAACACCAGAAACAGCCTTGAACAATTTCATGACCTTGGTTTCGCTGGAAAGTAGATTAAAAATAACTTTACAGACATCAAATTTGTCATAAAGGAGGTGCATGTAGTTAAGGAGCGCGACTTAACTGCTTAAATACGCCAACGAGATTTGGCCATGGTGAGTTGTCGTTTGGTAACCATGGATTGAGTGACGCAGAGTACATTGGTGGAAATAGAATTTCAAAGGATTATCGACTGACTGATTTGATAAACCGAGGAATTAACAATCAGGAGGCAGAGTTAATTGGGATCAGAAGAAGACAGGTTAAAACAGAGAGACCAGCTCGAAGATTAACCCATTTCCAAGCATAAAGGAACAGTTGCTGAACAGTTTTCCAGAACGCCTGTACCAGGAACTGTGGTAAGACTTACTCTTTAAGCTCTAAGATTCTTGCAAACATAATGAAGTATTACATCTTCATCAACAGCTGAAATGCATTGAGCTGCACAAGGAAAGTTCTACAAACAATTTCTACAAAACGCCGCACTAGGCATTGTAGTACGACTTCTAACTCTTCTACTTTTGCACGCAAAGCTAGTGAAGTTATTGAAATTTCATAAACTGCTGAAATGCAATGAGTAACACAAAGGAAAGATTGCCAGGAAGATATAGAACCGAGTCTTTCTTCAAAATTATAAGTGTATTGTATTCCCACGGTCCGTAATAATGCACCAGATATCACACAAATAAGATACCATCCACATCAAGTAGAATGAGCTGTTAGCATCTTTCCAAACTGATGAAAAGCACTGAGTACATGCAAGGGAAGACTAGAGCCTTTCGTCACAGCAATATTTGTGTAATACTCATACAAACAGGTCAAATCAAGGTTGAATGGGTAAGCCAAATTGTATTAAACAAGCTGCCTTCCAGGTCAAGTAGATAAAGTCGAAGATATTTCCTGACTGATGAAGAGCACTATGCAGCACAAAGGGAAAGGTGATGAATTTGAGTCTTCCATCACAACGATAACTGTATAAAAATAATACAGACAGGTCAAATAAAGGTTAAATGGGCAAGCCAAATTGTAATAAACAAGCTGCCTTCCAGGTCAAGTAAAGCAAGTCGAATATATTTCCTAACTGATGAAAAGCACTGTGCAGCACAAAGGGGAGGCTGATGCATTACAGCCTTTCATCACAACAAGAGCTGTANTCAAGGTTGAATGGGTAAGCCAAATTGTATTAAACAAGCTGCCTTCCAGGTCAAGTAGAGAAAGTCGAAGATATTTCCTAACTGATGAAGAGCACTATGCAGCACAAAGGGAAGGGTGATGAATTTGAGTCTTACATCACAACGATAACTGTATAAAAATCATACAGACAGGTCAAATCAAGGTTGAATGGGCAAGCCAAATTGTAATAAACAAGCTGCCTTCCAGGTCAAGTAGAGCAAGTCGAATATATTTCCTAACGGATGAAAAGCACTGTGTAGCACAAAGAGGAGGCTGATGCATTACAGCCTTTCATCACAACAAGAGCTGTGTAAAGTCCATATAGACAGGTCAAATAAAGAGCGAATCGCGCGCAACATTGCAGAAAACGAGCTGCCATTTCATCACAATCAAGTCTGTAGGGCATTTCAAGCAGGAAGATCATTACTGAGGGTAAACGAGCGAGCTACATTACAAATAACAAGCTGTCGTTTCGTCACAACTAAATACCTTGGGCACCTTAAAACAACGAGGTCGACTTAAGAGAAAATGAGCGAGCTACAGTGCGGAAAAAGCTGTTGTTAAATCAAGTCAAATCGATAACAGTAGTGGACATGAACGATTAAACTCCAGAGGGTTCTTGGAATACAACTACTGCCTTGAAAACACCACAAAGAAGATAACATTCAATACCAGAAAACTGCACTTTCTGTTGTCATTTTCGTTGTCTGTGTCAATCGGTGCACATGCGAAACTCAACTTAACGCATTCAACACAAAGCAGTTTTTAGCTGAGTCACAAGCAGTCAACATAAGGCAGTCATAAACATTCCGCCTTCCACGTTATGCGCTAAAATAGTCGCGATTTGATATCACGGAACCGAATACCCTATTGTTTCATCGACAATCAGCTTATAATTGTACTTCAAAGCATCAGAGATAAACCTATTGAAACTGAGTTGTATCTGGATCTTGTTATTCCTATCAAAACCAGTTTACAAACTATTTTCCAAGCTTTTGAGACAAACACAGCCCTACTGAAATGGGATGCACATACTGAGTCTCCTTGGCTACTCATTCAACAATGATAAAGATTTTAAGATGCTTCCAAGATATAGCACAGCGCTGATCTTTTAAGAACAGATTTCACAAGCACTCTATAGATTATCGTACTAAAACGCGTGAAAGCTACAACGACCTAGACAACTAAGATCGAGTCGGATATCAGACATTTTCATTCAGCAGACTGAGTATGGCGTTCTTCAAGTCGCAGTAAAGTTGGCATCAATATACAAACTACACAAGACCCGAAATAAAAGTTCAGTTTCAGAACAAAGACTCTAAATAAATTATTCTTTCCGGTAAATCTTGGATTGAAGTTTATTCGTCTCCCGTGAATATCTGGCGTGAGTCTCATTTGTATATCTGGTGGTTACGTCTTTCAGCCAAATAATTTGACATAAAATTACTCACGTTGAATCGCCGGCAACTGTGCAAGCTTTTATTTTCCGACATCTTCTAAAGATAATGGAGAATAATTCACCAGAAAAAAGAGTCTAAACTCAAGGATCTTAGCTTAACAGCTTCCTTACACAACAGCATCATCAACATCCAAGAAGCCCAATTCAATAGACCCAATTCAACATACATAAAAGTTGGCAGCTAATAGTTCCTGTCGCCTTGTAAACTTGTACACTCGACCCACAAGAAGCCTACACTTAAATATGACAGTATGGCAAGCTGACCTGACAGTTTCTGGCAACGAATCCTTAAACAACAGCCCATCAATAAACAACAAACCTAAATAAATGCAACGAATTTGTTAGGTTTGAACTTGTAAAGACGCACTGAAGCGCATCATCAACGTAGTAAAGGATTTTGCAACATCAGCTTATAGCACTTGACCGTTGCTCTTCATTTAGCAGTTTCTTGAAACACTGGGAGTTCTACAAATGATAACAACACTGCCCACACCCGTTTTATCTTTCATGGAAATGAATGAGTTACGTGCGAGATGAATTTCAAAGATACGCCCGGGAAGATATTGCATGAAAGGTTGTGATCTTTATCAAGTTAGCTTCAAAACATCTGAACTTTGTAACTCACTCACGCAAACAGTAGGTTCTCACAAACCTGTGAAAGGTCCAGTTTTCAGCATCATAAAGAATTACCAACTGATTGAGCCTCGCTGACCAAACGAACACTTCCCGCATGAGTGTATCCTGGATATATAGCAAAACTTTTGAATATCAGCATTATTGAGGCTGTAACGCCGTGGCTCGTTACTTCCCTGTTCTACTCAAATATTTGTGTGATACTAATTGGCAAACGCTTCGCCTTCTGCTGCATTATCGAGGTAAAATACTTTCTGGTATCAGTTAATTACCGAAGTACTGGAAGTCCCTGCAGAAAGGTATCGTCTATATGCAGCAATACCTTGGAATATGTCAGTTCACTATTCATGAGGCTGCTTCTCCGTTTCTCGCTATCTCGCTGGGTTACGCTGGTGCTTCAGTGATATACATTGGCAAAATGCTTCGTACTTAATTTCATCATCAAAGAAAAGGACGGATTTCTAATACCAGCTAATTACCATTATATTGGGAAAATTTAACTCTCGATGACTAATCTATCCTGTATTTTGGAATGCTACCTGCCAATCTTGTGTTTCTGTGATGCGAATTAGCCAAACATTAATCACATAAGTGTATCATCAACATAAAGAAGAAACTGGAATATCTGCTGACATCAAGTGATTGAAGAACTATATTATATACAAAACTGGGCATACTACAACATCTTATGTGTTCTTCGATGATAAAAGTAAATTCAAGCTCATCTTAGTTTTGGGCCCATTGGCAAAGGTGTCATCAACGAACAATACCACACTGGAATATCTGCTGACATCAAATGATTAGGTACTCTATCTTATTAACAATCGGCCTATAGCCTTATACAGCCAGCTAAATAAAATGGATAAATAATAGGCCCTGATATAGCTAGCCGAAATTGGTGAATATTTAGCCTTCATATAGCAAGCTGATACTGATGAATATCAGGTCCTGATACAGCTGGCAGAAACAGATGAATATTTTGTCCTGATATTACTAGCTGAAATAGATTAATATTAAGCCCTTTGATATAGCTGGCTAAAACAACACAATCAGCCCTAAAATGTTATTTGAAGACAAGCACAACTTCTACACCCTCATGATCTGTCAAGGCATTATCTCATTTATTCTAAATTTTGCAATATTTGTCATATTAGTTTATTTCAAAAAACCATTACTGATGACGACCAACAACAAATTACTCTGCTCAATGACAATAGCTGACATGCTTGTTGGAATATGCGGAATACTATATGGCGCATTACTCAGAGCAGGTCAAAGTCCAGTCATCTATAAGATCTGTGCAATCCTTCCTATGTTCTGCAGTATGTTTGCCTCGATAACATCCATCATTATTTTAACAGCAAACCGTCTTATAGCCATAAAATACCCGCTCCGGTATTATTCAATCGTCACCACGCAAAGAACACTGATCACATTTGTAATTATATGGGCCATTCCGGCCACGGTATATGCAGCTCAGACGTCGGTTTATCTAACCACTACACTGCGAACCGAGCTAGCAGTGCGGTCTTATTTGACGACCATATTCTTTACGGTAGGATCTGCTGTGCTCGTTGTATCAAACTGTTTCATGTACGCAGCGGTTAAACGGCAAATGCGGATGGTCAAGGCACAAAATCGTGCAACGTGTCATTTGAAAAACCTCTCGTGTCTTGCGACAGGCGGAATGGCATCCTCTGCAATCAAACAATGCGAAGACAGAGCTTTTAAACCGACCAAAAATTCGAGTGATGCTGACGATGAAGTATATGATGATCTCAATGAAAACATTTCAACTAAGGTTGGTTTCAACGGGATACTACCTTCGGTCGTAAAAAAGAATAGCATTATCAACGTGAAAACCAATGCTAGCACAGGAAACACGACAAACACGAACAAGACACGCAGAAATTCAAACACTGAAACTCGCTCGAAATGGAATCCGAAAGGAAAATCGATACTACGAACAAAAACCTGCGGTAGCATAAACTACACGAACGAAGCCTATGAGACTGATCACATCGAGTCATATTTTCCGGGCAAACCCCAGGGATTCCACGAGGATATTGCTTCCAATGCACACGTAAACGAAGTATTCAAGCACGATGATAGCAAAATGGATCTATCAAGCGCGAGAATTTGCAGCCATCTTGACAACGCCTCGTTACCAATGGACGATGATGTAATCAAAAACAAGTTAAGTGATACACAATCTTATAAGAACCACAACCACTCTAGAATTGTAGCCCTTTCCAGGGATAGAGATTTAAAAGCTCGACTTGGGTCCTCGGACACCATTGAAACAGTCATAGGTGACGATGATTTATATGAGTCTAGTAATTCTCACGAAGACTGCATTGAGAATAATATAAACAACGGACTCTTGACGGATTGTACAAGACAAAACGAGGAAAAACATAGAAAAGCTTCAAAAATTAGAAACGATATATTTCTCATTGGTAGTGTTGCAAGTGAGGTGAGAAACGACAGCAGGGACATTAGAAGAAAGAGTAAAAGTAAAGAATTGGAAGTCACAGAGAGAAATGCCATAAATTCACTAAATAATAAAGAATCTCAAATATCGTCCAGTGTTTGCGAAGGAAAGGAGAAGAAAAACAGAAAACCTGAAGTAGAGAGAACCAGAACTATAGTTTTTGTAGAAAGTGACAAAATTACAAATAATGATGAATCTGCAACCACAACAAAGAGAAAATTTAGTGAATTAGCAAATGGAATTATTGATGCGAAAAGTGGAGATGTTGCAAAGTTGGCCTTTAGCCACGACACGACCACAAATAACGATAAGACAGACACAAGCGGGGAGTCTGGCATAAGGGATTCGACTGTAGAAACGAACGGAGAAAGCATTATCAAAAAGGCAACCAGAAAGAAATCTTTTCATAGCGTTAAAATCAGTGCAGCTCGTAACATTTCCATGTCATTTCACAGAATGAGAGCTCGTCGTAAAAGCAACCCTGGCGTAACGAAACGAAACATCGATATGGCACACATGTGTATCTTTGTTGTCATAGCATTTATACTATGCTGGCTACCATTGGTAACATATCGTTTGAGATATTTACTTGGAATGGAAGCAATCACGTGGTTCCGCAGGTTAGCCTTGTTTTTAGCGACAGGGAACAGTATGGTGAATCCTTGTATTTATTTATTGAAACAAAAATCGTTAAGGAAATACATTAAAAGGATTTGGCGAAAGCCACCAGAGAATCCTGCGGACTGGGATTCTGATATGAAGCAATGAAGGTGAGCATAGGCATGGAATCTTTAAAAAGATCGTGTAATTGGATAAAACAATTTCTTTAGAACGAATATCTTGAAAAGAACTCCAGGTGCATTAAACAAGGGCAGATTTTGTAATACAATAGCAACAGTTGAGTTTGATTGACACCTCAATTCAAAGCGATTAGCGACTGCAGACAAAGGAAGTTCTCTCAACCAGTAATTCAAAACAAACAAAGCCGCAAAAGTTTCCCTGAAACTAGTAGGGCAAACTCTCGCCGTGTGCAAGCGAAA